>CM057340.1:396065141-396582766 GCA_030015575.1 Agapanthus africanus
TAATTAATACCGGCTAATCTTATCATTTATGGTTTGAAGGAAGATTTGATAAAAACTGTACGAGCCATCCTGATTAGATAAGATAATAACAAATTTAATCTTGCAAAGGGCACACGATAATGTGTTTCCTTCTCTCTCTTCAGCTAACGACCAATGACACGCCTTAATCAAGATAATAATATGGATATATTGAATGAACCCGCTTATTATACTGAGCTGGAAAATATTGGTTCCGCTTTTTCTTATGATTTTCATAAGTCTGAGCAAGTAATAGGGGAATATCGGGATTCCCATGCAACCCGATCGAAGAAAAAGCATGTTGATGCATCATCTTCGGGTGTGTTCGTAACCGAGAACCGTTTCTCAGTTTGCTTTACGTCCTGGGTATTGGATACCGGATCAGGATCCCACGTATGTAATTTGTTACATGGGCTAAGAAGAGGTAGAGAACTGAGAAAAGGTGATATGTTTCTAAAAGTAGGGAATGGAGCAATTGTTGTGGCCAAAGCAGTTGGCGATTATCACCTAGTGTTAGAAAATGGTAATAAGCTGATTCTGAACGACTGTTATTACATACCGAATATGATATGCAATATTATATCAGTTTCATTGTTTCATAAAGTGTTAGGTTACCTACAACGGTAGCAAGGTTTCAGGAGGCATCATCTATGCCAAATTAAAATTTTGCCATTGGAGATAACCCTAAACTTAGGAACTTTAACTAGAGAATCAAACAAAACATCGAAGTAAAAAACTTTACTTCTAAGAGTTAGGAATTACAACCTTTGTAGTCCGTTCTTTCGCTTCATAAGCTCCATGTTGAGGTCCCTTCGCTGTGATCATCAAGAACTCCGACTCTCGTGAGGCTCCAAGAGGTGAATGATGCATCTTTCTTGAAGTCTTCTTGATCTAAGATGATCTATCTTGAAGAATCTCTAACCCAAGCTTACACTTCATTAACGAAGTAATTAGATAAGTGAACACCCAAATCTAAGTGGCTAGAATAGATGAGGATGATAAAGTAGGAATTTTGCTCTCTTTTGATTTCAATTTCTCACCATTTATCATCACAAACACAAAAGCTAGTGAAGCTTTTTCAAGAGCAAGAAGAAGAAGAAGATGAAGCTAATCCTTTTGTGATGAATAATGAATTATTGTTGTGGTTACAATTGTAACCTTGGGTTAAGGATTTGGGTTGGGTTAAAGAATATCTACACAAAATATCAAGCTAGATGACAAAAGTCAAAGCTTCATGAAGCTTCATGAAAGCTTCATCCAAAGCATAACCCTAATCCAATCCATAACTAAGTTTAAAGTCTAAATATTTGTTGCATTTGTAACCCTAGCTTTTTACAATATTATATATCACATATACAATATATTTTGTTACAAAAGAAATTAATACAATTAACATATATTGCATATACATCAATGTGTTATCCAGTGAGAAAATGAATCAATAAACCAAGCTTATATTTGTTAATGTAATGTAATATATCTCATGTATAATATACATTAATTTATCGAATCAACACTTGATCCGATAACCTGGCTATATTGCATATAACCGACTAATATAACATGTACCATTTCATCGAATTAATACTTGATCCAATGACCCGGCTATATCTCATATAACCAGCCGATATCACATATCGTGATAATAGAATACGGTATCTCATATCGTATTATTCTCAGTCCCGCACATATCACATTTGTGCTCCTACTTTGTTTTTCCTGAGCCAGGAAACCTCTGTGTAGGACTCTAAAGAATCGTCAATACGCCGGCAGTAGGTGATGTTCATATCAAACTCTCACAAGCTGCAAGCGGTCAGCTATACGTAACAGCGACCCAGGTATTGAGCGATCAGAAGATCGACAAGTAAGCCTATACATTTTCCTGTGAATCCAATCAGTAACACTACCGTACAGTCCGGTCTCTTCGTCTGGTATGTCGCATATCAAGTCTAGGGTGGAAAACGTCAGACCCTAGTAACTGATAAGTCGTGTCGATGTGAGGCTCATAACAGGTCGAGAAACTACTGATAACTCTTACCAGCAGCACTCCATTTCAGCCCTGGCCAGGGACTTCCAGTTATAGCCAATCGAACACAGCACAACATCAACTACCAATACCGGGAGAGACGAAACCCCTGCTATCGCTCATTGCCTCGATGTGATTCGGGACTGTACCCGAAAGCCACCGGTTTGAACGCCCTCTTGGACATGGTAAGGTGGAAATCAAAGCACAATGGGAATCACACAAGACTCTATGACGATCTCGGGTCTACAGACTAACCTGTACAAGTGTCACCGAAGAACTGCTATCTGACGATAGGTATAATACCATCTAGGAGTTCTCGGCGAGTCCGTTCAGTATTCCCAGTCTACACTGAGCACCCGTACACCATCTTTGATGTCAAACACCGATGGATATGGGATCATCCTTCGCCCATCATATGGGTCAAGATGCGTATACGCTTGTCTACTCTGGTGTATTGATGCCCTGTCTCGATACACCCTCGACTAGGAACTATTATAGGACGTACTCGTTGACTATCTTGTTCCCACTAGTATGATCTCATCATAGTCCCAGTAGTCAAATACGTATCCTAAGGGCTTTATCAACATGTGAGAGTGAGACAGTAAACCAATACAAGTCAACATGTTAAGACAAAGTGAAACCATATAGCATACTATCATGTCAAGCAAGAAAGTCCTTCTCTCTATATATCCAAGCATCCACTATAATATACATCATATGTACAACAATGGCCTCTAGGGCATATATATAACTAACAATCTCCCACTTGCACTAAGGCCAGCTATTGTAGTATTTCATACCCAACATCCCGAAGAGTCTCTCAAATTATATCTGGAGAATGGCCTTCGTGAGTGGATCCACAGTGTTATCCTTCGTGTTAACTCTGCTGACCTCGATCTCGCGGCGATCAATTATCTCCCGATCAGGTGATACCGCCTCAGAATAAGTCTGGACTTCTGATGAGACTTGGGTTCCTTGGCCAAAACCACAACTCCATTGATATTACAATGTAAGACTATAGTAGCGCCCCGACAGTCATTCTGACGCCAAACGCGGAACAAAACTTTTATGACTGGCGTTATCGCATGCTATAACCCGGATCTTGCCATTAACGCTAAACTAACAAACCGTAAAGAGGTAGAAAGGCTATACCGATCGATCCGAGTCCTTCAGTCTTTAGCCATCATTCCATGCTCCTCGCGGCAACTACGATCTCCTGTCTCCTCGTCGAGGTGGCACCACGTCAACGAATCTTTAAACGGGCTCCCGCCTCTATACCGAGGCAACTCGGTCATCAAGTCTGCTAAAAGAGATGACCAAGATGAAATAGAGAATGAGTAGAATAATTTGTCTAAAACACCATAGGGTTCTCATCACATGAGAGGGTTAGGGTGGAGGTTGAAGAAGATGCTAAGAGATGGAAATTGTGAACTCAAGAAAATCTAGTGAGCAAAAACCAAGTCTTAAAAATAACCCCATGGCTGTCCACTTATTTTGGGCATGTTATTTATTAGGTTTTGTGTTGGAAAAACTAAGTAAATATCTTACAAAAATATCCCACACAAAACCCTAAAATATCCTACCCAAAAACAAAAGTCATTAACTCAACCATGACTCACTACATGACTCATTAATATGAGTCATTAGTGAACATGCTAGAAAAATTGACCCATTAACATGAGTCACACTTTCCAAAACATTAATCATTTAAACCAAAATGATTAACCCAAAAAGAAATGCATCTTCTAAAATATTCTCGTAACGGATTACGAAAATACCCCTCACTTGTATATACATACCTGTATCCGTATTCCGACCGAATACGAATACGAGAGACTAAAATATTCCGACTCAATATAATACTTGGATCCGGCTTAAACCAAAGCCTACCAGTATTATCTGTCCGAAATATGACACGTGCACAAGTGCACGTGCATTTTCGAACCCTGCCATAAAACCATACGGCCTCTACAACGTTTCGCCCGAACTTGAGAAACTCTCTGTAGAGGACTCTAAAGACTCGTCAGTACACTAGTAGTGGGTTTAACCACAAGCACGTTAGCGGCACTAGCTGTGCGTAACGGCTGCCCATGTACTGATCTCAAAGGAAGTCGATGAGCGAACTCATCCTGGAACCCTACTGAGCCTATCAATGACAATATACATACAGTCCGGTCCGTTCGTCTATGAGCATCGCATATTGGGCTTAGGGGGCTGGTAACGTCAGACCCCCAATAGCGGTATAAGTCGTGTCGGAGAGTAGCCCTGAACACCCGGAGAAACTACTGGAATACATACCAGTAATTCTCACCTGCCTTGGCCAAGGACTTGGTGTAATGGCTCTCCTAGACACAGCACGATCTCACACCCAATACTGGGAGAGACGAATCCCCTGTCGATCCGCTCACTAGCCTCCATGTGGCTCGGGACTGTACCCAACTAACAACTGTTTGCACGACTCCTTTGAGCCGTGGTAGGGTAGTAATCAAAGCACAGTAGGAACTCACACGAGAAAAATGACGACCTCAGGTCGATGAACTAACCTGTACACATGTCACCAGGGAACTCCTATCTGACGCTAGGTATAATACCAACTAGCAGGTTCCCGGCGAGTCCTGTCCAGTGTACTCATAACCCAATGAGCACATGTATACATCTTAGGTGATCCAACTGACACCAATGGCTTGTGAGACCAGCCACTGTCCCTCGTCAGGGTCTCGACTGTATACACTAGTCTACTCCGGAGTATCGATGCCCTGTCTCGAAACTCCCACGACTAGGGACCACAATTAAGGATTTGCTTATAGACTACCCAACTCTCACGTATATAATCGCCATCATACTGTTGGTAGTCAAGCAGGATCCTAAGGGCTCTATCAACGTGTAATAGTGAACAGTAATGTCATCTAAAGCTGTACACGACTGATAAAGGCAAACCAGATAGCATACAATCTTCTTGAGTAAGACTGTCTTACCGGTATAGGTCCTCCCTCAATCATTGCAATCACGTACCTGCGATCCAATAATTGATTTTGAGCGCACTATATCCAACAATCTCCCACTTGCACTTTAGGCTATTTATTGCGATGTAGCATACTCACAGCCCGTGTGATACCGAACACCCAACTCCTCTACTAATCAGTTTCACAAAGCCCGTTTGTAAAACTATTGTGTTCGAGAAATAGCCTCAATAAGTGGATCCGCCCTGATGCTTCTTTCTATGTCTCTCTTAATCTCATGTTCGGGGAGAAAGCCATCTCCCGAATTGAGTAATACCTGTCTTAGAATATGTCTGGATATCTGATGGGACCTAGTTCATAAATGATCTCCAAATCCAAATTTCTTAGACTGTATCGAAAACTGAACCTAATCAGTATCCTGCACCATGCCTCCCACAGTTTCCTCTTGGACCACCTGTCTATAATACTGCCCCCTCCTGCAGAGGGAAAACTATAACTCAGACAATCACTCTGTCATCCATGTCACCTTTGGAAGCCTGGAATGATAACCGTCTCCCGAAGGAGGCTGCCGTCATCAAATCCCTAGAACATGCACTTATGTTCTAAAACTGCTTCCGTATGTTTCTTCAGGATGGGATTAATATAAACTTATTGCATCTAGTGCAAAAACTGTTAGTTATATGATGCCCTAGAGGCCATTACTGTACATTGGATGTATATTGTAGTGGATGCTGGGACATTTATAGGTAGGACTTTCTTGCTCGACATGATAGTACGCTATCTGGTTACTCTTTATCTTAACGTGTATACTTTCTGTCTCTCTGTACATGTTGATAAAGCCCTTAGGATGAGTACTCGACTTCCAGGACTATGATGCAGATCATACTAGTGGGGCCTGGGTAGTCAATGAGTACATCCTTCATTGTTCCTAGTCGTGGGAATATCGAGACGGGGCATCGATATTCCAGAGTAGACTAGTGTATATCTTCTCGACCCATGTGATGGGCGATGGATGATCCCATATCCATTGGTGTTTGACATCGGAGATGGTATGCGGGTGCTCAGTGCAGACTGGGTACACTGAACGGACTCGCCCAGAACTCCCAGATAGTATTATACCTCACGTCAGATGGCAGTTCTCTGGTGACACTGGTACAGCTTAGTCTGTTGACCCGAGATCGTCATAGAGTCTTGTGTGTCTCCCACTGTGCTTTGATTTCCACCCTACCACGGCTCTACTGAGTCGTGCAAACAGGTGGTTTTTGGGTACAGTCCCGATTCACATGGAGGCAATGAACGATAGGAGGGGATTCGTCTCTCCCGGTATTGGGGGTTGATGTTGCGCAATGCACGACTGGCCATAACAGGAAATCCCTGGCCAGGGTTGCAGTGATATACTGGTAAGAATTATCAATAGTTTCACGATAGTTATGGACCCTACGTCGGCATGACTTATCGAGCTATTGGGGTCTGACGTTTACCACACCTAGGCGAGATATGCGACATATCAGACGAACAGACCGGACTGTACGGTAAGTGTTACTGGTTGGATTCACAGGAGTGTGAGCGGGCTTGGTCATCGATCTTCTGATCGCTCAATACCCGGATGGCCGTTACGTTTAGCAGACCGCTTGCGGCTTGTGGGTGTTTGATATGATCATCATCTGCTGCCGGCGTATTGACGAGTCTTTAGAGTCCTACACAGAGGTTTCCTGGCTCAAGCGAAACGAAATAGGAGCACATATGGGATATGTGCGGGACCGAGAATAATGCGTGTATGTGATACCGTATTTCATTCTCGCGATGTATGTGTCGAATGGTTGTATGAGATATAACCTGGTTATCGAATCAAGGATTGATTCGATAAGCCGATACATTGGATACTAGCCGGTTATATGCGACATGACTGGATCGTTAAATCAAGTGTTGATTTAATGATTTAATGTAGAATTATATATTTGATATATTACTTTGCATTAACTAGTATTGGTTCACTTTAAAAGGATTTTCTCACTTGAATTATGCAAGTTGTATATGTGATATACTTTTGTGCACATGATTGTATCATGTTTGATGATACATGCATATTTGGTTAAGTGTAAAGAATTAAACTATGGTTAAGTTAATGATTAGGGTTTTGTTTACTTAATTACTTATTCATTTATCTTATTTATTTATTCATTTTGGAAAATGAAAAGGATAAATGAATGGTTACTTGTTTTGTTTTTAGTTGAACATTCTTGAAGTTTTGACTTAGTCCCCATTCTTGTCTTATACTTAACCCTAACCATTTAAACTAACCCTAATTCATTCTCTACACTTAACTAAGGTTAGAAGATGATAAGAATTAATTCTTTTTCATTTTTATTCAACACTTGTCATATCTTCTTCTTCTTCTTCATCTTCTTCTTCCATGAAGAAAGCTTGCTACATCAATGGCAAGTGATGAAAAAGTGTGAGAAATCCAATTCTAAAGTGAACCCACTTCCTATTTCTTCATCCTCTACCTCTTGCCAAGTAGTATAGGGTGTTTCCTTCACAAGTTTTCATGGCTTGGTGAAGGTGGAGCTTGATCTAGTGATGCCTCGACGTAGATCATCTTCGGCACGTTGTCGACGACCTAGCCCGCCTTTTTCTCCGATGAAACCACCGTGAGAGTCATGGTTCGATTTGGACAGCGGAGAGGACTTCATCACGGAGCCTAGGAGGTGGAGGACCGGATCTACAAAGGTTGTAGCCCCTTCCCTTTAGCTATATTTCCGTTTACTTGCTTGCATCGCCTTGTTTTCTAGTTAACGATCCGTAGTCTAGGGTTTGTAGGCACCGTAAAATTAGAAATTGGCATGGTTGATGCCTTGTGAGACTCTATTAGAGTGCCTAGGAACCCAACAGTGGTATCAGAGCCTAGCTAGAGCCTTAGGCGATGCGTAGACGGAGTTAGAAGTCCGATCGACCCGAAACCCCGATCTTAACATGCTCTCTGGACTTTTTTGAAATTCGTGGATTTTTGTGAATTAAAAATATGCAGAAAAATCAGCAGGAAGATCTAAGACTTACTGTAAAATTCGATGGCTTGATTCCTTAAAGTCGCCGCGGATCCGCGGCATGAGCATGCTCATGCGGCGGTTCCGCGGCTTGTTTGCCGTTTTGTGCATCGAAGTTTGCACCGTAATTCTTAGTAAGCAGTGCTGGTTTTCCTGGGAATATTTTAATATTTATTCCAGAGTTTTATTTTCTGGGTTGTATTGGGAACTCAGTGTATCGATCGGATTGTCTAATTTTGTCAGTGTGTTTTTCCGGGTATTTTAGAATATGTTAAAAAGTTCGACCGGATATAAATACCCACTTTTTTCCCTGCCGGAAAATTTCCAATTGTTGGATTTTTCCGTAGTTTAACGACGTTCTAAGTAGTGAAAGTAACGCGATGGACCCTCTAGAAGACAACAAACCTTAACTCGATTATGTGACCGTCTTGAACTGCCCTTTGAACCTTCGGGTTTGGGGCAGTACGGCGTGCCACATGTGAGGCGTTGGCTTGACCCTTCTATGGCTGGACCGTTGGTACTGAGGCACGAACTGAATGTTGTTAGACTTATTTCATGTGTTGAGCTGTATCGGGAAAACTTGGGTGTTCGATTGTTCGATCGAAAAGTTTAGCGTTTTCTATTTATCCGGAATGTGATACAATAATTGGAATTCACAAGTAGTTATGAGATAACGGAATGAATATTATAAACATTGCAGTTTAGTCTCACTTGATCGGTTGCCACGGAGTTTTGATGTGATCAAAAGTCCGTCGCAATCACGTAGCGTACGCGGATACTCGCCGGGTAAACTTAATAAACAGCCTCACTCCATAGCCCCGACCAAGTGACTGTAGGAGAACCCCGTCGCCGAAAGCATCCGTTCGGGTGCTCGCGGTAGCGGTGTTCCGCCTTGGTGCACTTCGTCGACGGTATCGGGGGTGCGGCCGTCTACTGAAGTTTGCGACGAGTATTCGATCAGGATGTCGGGAATCTTGTTGAATTACCCGACTTGGTATTGAAAAGTGTTTTCGATAATGAGACTAAAATGCGGGGTTTATAATTGTTAGGCATGCGATGTCTAAGTATTTCAGTTGATTAGGCATGTGATGTCTAAAGAGGTTGCGGATTCCAATTGTTGTAGTTTTACACTTTCTTTTCTGCGACCGTAAGTGTAATATGTGATATCGCCGGTTTCGTTGCTATATGTCAACGACAATTGGGATGGACATATTTACTTACGTTGATGACATGTGATGTTATGTGTTGCTGGATATGTTATATTGGATCGTCGTGTTTGAATAGCCGAGGGGTTTTTATGTGAGATGAGTGTTTTTCATTTTCATTCATGTAAAAACTTGTATGTAATATTCTTTTATTAGGGCACTTCCAGGTTGCGGAAGATGTCACCGTTGATGTATATTATTTACTTTTCTGCACTAGGATAGACCCAAGGAGGGGAGCACAAGTAACCGGGTTCTAGGGTCCAGTGGGAGACCATCTCGAGGAGTCGAGTCCGGGTCTCCTAACCCAAGAATTGGTAGGGTTGCTTGCCGCTCTCGTAGGGGTCTAGGGGTGTGGGATAGGCTATTCATCACGACCGTGGAATCCGTGTTTTATACTGGCTCGTATTGAAAACACGGACGTCCTAGTATATCCAATATTTCATATGTTTCTTCTGCTGTGATTTATCTGTGATGTGATCATGTGATGTTCTGTGACAGATATTGTATATAATATATATGATATATTATATAGACGTTGCTTATGTTTTACACCCGCGCTAGCCCTGCCTCGCTCTGCCGTTAGTTACCTAACCTAACGGTGCAGACGGGACATCGAGGCGAATGCGGATGGCATAAGCGTACATTATATTTATCTTTGATGGTTAGGTGGACTTAAGTGATGGGATATCCATTAATGAGATTAATGAAAGAAGATAAACCTAATTGATGTTGTGGAATCGAATTTCAAAATAAAACAGGTAGCTACAGTTCTTGCTTTGCATCGCGGTGTTCATTATAGAACATCCTGCACCTTATTCGATGAGGAAAGGACCGAGATCCCTTCACCGGGAGTGACTCCTTTAGCAATAACTGGCAGATGCTACAACCATCGGTTTGTCTTTGATCGCTTCTATAGTTTACGCTTTGCACAGTGATATATATGATATATCCCGCACCTCATTCGACGAGGAAAGGGCCGACGATCCCTTCATCGGGAGTGACCCCTTTAGCAAAACTAGAAAAGCTTCAAAAACATTCCATTTAAAAACCATTTGATTCCGCAACGAGATCAAGTTCAAAGCGTTAAAGGTTTTCACAAAAACCAGCCGCAACCCTCCGTCATTTTAGGAAGTAGAGTACTTAGTATTCGTGCTGTGTTTGTTGACCATAGTCAAGGCACAGTGTACGGTAGCTAAGTGATGTCTTCCTACACCGCATATGATGCGATTAGTTAGGACAGTCGCGTGACTTTGTTGACCTTAGTTAAGGGTCATGTGGGTGGGTCTAATTAATCACGAAATGACGGGTAGAACTTGACTAGTACTTATGATTTGTTGACCATAGTTAAGGTCATAGGTGCTAGGGGTAAAAATCATTGTCGGGAGTTTCAAGTGTTGAAACTTGCAATGAGATTGCATACCTTCTATATGATAGTTGGATCCTGATACCCACTGCGAGTAATTGTTACTCCTGGGAGAGTTTTGCACTTTTCAATTAGCCGATCAAGTAGGTGTCTAGAAAGGTGTCAACGGGGTTACGCCTCTGGGAAAACGAGATTTACAGTAATTAGGTCCGTGCGAAAGCACGGGGAACCTCCCTCAAAGTACCGACACTGGCCTGGCTGAAAGATTGGCGAACTTGTAGAGTGTAATTAATCCCGGCTAGTCTTTCCTTTTAAGGTTTGAAGGAAGATTTGATAAAAACAGTGGGAGCCATCCTGATTAGATAAAATATATAACCAATCTGATCTTGCAAGAGCGCACGCAGAGTGTTTACTTCTCTCTCTCTCCTGGTAGCGACCATATCACGCTTTAATCAAGATAATAAAATGGATGTATTGACCGAACCCGCTTGTTATACTGAGCTGGGGAACGTTGGTCCCGCTCCAACTTATAATTGTTATAAGACAGAGCAGGAAATAAGGGGAATACCAGAATTCCTATGCCGCCCAAACGAAGAAAGTGCATATGATGCATCTCCTTCGGGTGTGTTCATTATAAAGAACTGTTTCTCAGTATCCTCTGCATCCTGGGTATTTGATACCGGATCAGGATCCCAGATATGTAATCTGTTACATAGGGCTACAAAAAGGTAGAAAAACTGAGAACGGGTGATAAGTTTCATGAGGCAGAAAACGGGGCAAGTGTTGCAGCCAAGTCTGTTGGTCACTGTCACCCTATATTACGAATACATTGATTCTGAACAAATGCTATTAGATACCGAACCTGATATACAAAATCATATCAGTCTCTTTATTAGTAAAGAAAGGATATAATTTTGTATTGATGGATAATGTTTTGAACATTTCCTATATCAAAAGTTGATCGGTTCAGGCACGCTATCTAAAAGCATTGACGTTCTAAATCAAACTACAGTTCCTAGTATACAGAACACACACAAGAGGAAAAGTTCAGAAATGAACGAATCATTCTTGAGGCATTGTAGACTAGGTCATATCAATGCGACCCGACTGGCTGAAGTTACATTTTAGATGCATATTTAAATCGGTTTGAATTTACATCTTGTGAAACTTTCCAGTCATGTCACAAAGATAAGATGACCATAGCTCTGTTCATTGGAAACAGAGGAAGAGTTAGTAAACTCTTGGGACTGCTACATGATGATGTATGTAAGGTCTCCTGTCTACACATGCCAGGACTGGTTCTTCATACCTCATTATATTCTCTGATAATCTCTCAAGATTCAGTCGTATGTTCCTGTTGAAACATAAGTCCGAAGCTTTTGAGGTATTCACAGAATATAAGTTGGAAGTAGAGAACCAAAATACGGGTATAAGTATTATGTCCTATGATGAGATCAGGGAGGAGAATACTTGTGCATGGAATCCTTGGACTATTCTAAAGGAAAATGAGATTCTCTCTCAGTATTACTCCTCTGAATACACCACAGCACAACGGTGTATCGGGGCGGAGCAATCACACCCTATATGATAAGGTGTGCTCTATGATGAGTACTACTGAGTTACCTATTTCCTTTTTGGGAGTTATGCGCTTGAGAAGCTGCATACCTATTGAATAGGGTTCCAATCAAATCAGTTGCCTACCGCTTCATATGTGATATGGAAAGGGAAGAGCCCATGTCTTAAGCTAGTTAAGATTTGGGGTTGACCGGCCTATGTCTAAAAGCAAAATCCGGACAAGCTCGAGGCAAGGTCTGTAATGTAGAACTGGAAAGGTTCCAGCTATACAAACTACAGCAGATAATTTGGTAGAACCAAAGGATTCAGTAGATTCCAACGAACCTCAGCCTCTCCGCTGATCTAGTAAGGTTCCTCACCCACCTGAGAGATACTTCGGTTTCTCGATGACAGTGGGAGCGAGGATTGCATCATGAGATGATGACCCAACCAGTTTCGAGCAGGCCATCGAGAGTAGGGACTCTGTAAGAATGGTTGGATGCTTAGTGATCTGAGATGGAATCCTTATACACCAACAAAGTATGGACTTTGGTTGCTGTAACTGAAGGGTTAAATCCCCATCAGGAGCAAGTATATCTTGAGAAGATTGCTTGGGGTACATGGAAAAGTTGAGACTTTCAAAGCTAGACTTGTTAAAGGTTTTCGTCATCAACCAGGCACGGATAATGATGAAACCTTTTCCAGGGACTATGTTTAAATCCATCCAGATCCTACTTGCCACGGCTACATACCACGACTACGATATCTGGTGGTTGGGTACCATGACTACTTTTCTAAATATTGATTTAGAAGAGAACGTCTATAAGAACACAGCCAGAGGGCCTCGTAGACATTGGGAGCAGCGGAAACGTGTGCAAGATGCTTTATAGGATAAAGCAGGCATCGCGGAGTTGGAACATCTGTTTTGATGGATTAGTCAAAGAAGTTGACATCATCAAAATAGTAGATGAACCTTGTATAAACGAAAAGGTAGTAGGGAGTATGGTGACGATCCTCGTAGAGTACGTGGATGACATACTCTTGTTAGGGAAGGAGTTTCCTATGCTACGCTCGATCAATCTCCGCTTATCACAATGATTTTCCATATAGGATCAAAGTGATACCTAAGCTTTGGATCTATGAGATAGATCTAATTGGATGTTAGGATACTCACTAGTTGTAGTGAGATGGTATTAATCGATCCTGGGGAGAATCACTGGAAGAGTTCCGGGGTGATAAAGACGACTGAATGTCAGTCACAGGCATTGTCTTTTCCTTCAGTAAAAAGACGGTATGTTGGAAGATTTCCAAGCTAGATACCGTGGCAAACTAGACGATAAAGGCTGGTAACATCGCTATTCAAGATACTGCCAAAGAGGCAGTTTGGGTGTATATTGGTTCATAGGATGAACTAGGTTCCTACCATTGTGTGACAATGGAACTGTGGCTTTGGCCCTGGAACCCTGGTCCCATCAGTGACCCAGACATATTCTGAGGCAGCATCACCTGATCATGGAGATAGTTGATCTCCAGGGTGATCGAGGTTAGGAGAGTAGACTCAGAGGAGAACACGGCGGATCCACTCACGAAGGCCTTTTCCCAAAGAGAGACTTTATGGGATGGTTGAGTATGTGATACTGCAACCACTGCTACAGATGGCCCTAGTGCAAGTGGGAGATTGTTAGTTATATGTATGCCCTATAGGCCATTACTGTACATTGGATGTATATTGTAGTGGATGCTGGGACATATATAGGTAGGACTTTCTTGCTCGACATGATAGTACGCTATCTGGTTACTCTTTATCTTAACGTGTATACTTTCTGTCTCTCTGTTACATGTTGATAAAGCCCTAAGGATGAGTACTCGACTTCCAGGACTATGATGCAGATCATACTAGTGGGGCCTGGGTAGTCAATGAGTACATCCTTCATTGTTCCTATTCGTGGGAATATCGAGACGGGGCATCGATATTCCAGAGTAGACTAGCGTATATCTTCTCGACCCATGTGATGGGCGATGGATGATCCCATATCCATTGGTGTTTGACATCGGAGATGGTATGCGGGTGCTCAGTGCAGACTGGGTACACTGAACGGACTCGCCGAGAACTCCCAGATGGTATTATACCTCACGTCAGATGGCAGTTCTCTGGTGACACTGGTACAGCTTAGTCTGTTGACCCGAGATCGTCATAGAGTCTTGTGTGTCTCCCACTGTGCTTTGATTTACACCCTACCACGGCTCTACTGAGTCGTGCAAACAGGTGGTTTTTGGTTAATGTCCCGATTCACATGGAGGCAATGAGCGATAGGAGGGGATTCGTCTCTCCCGGTATTGGGGGTTGATGTTGCGCAATGCAAGACTGGCCATAACAGGAAATCCCTGGCCAGGTTTGCAGTGATATACTGGTAAGAGTTATCAGTAGTTTCACGATAGTTATGGACCCTACGTCGGCATGACTTATCGAGCTATTGGGGTCTGACGTTTACCACCCCTAGGCGAGATATGCGACATATCAGACGAACAGACCGGACTGTACGGTAAGTGTTACTGGTTGGATTCACAGGAGTGTGAGCGGGCTTGCTCGTTGATCTTCTGATCGCTCAATACCCGGGTGGCCGTTACGTTTAGCAGACCGCTTGCGGCTTGTGGGTGTTTGATATGATCATCATCTGCTGCCGGCGTATTGACGAGTCTTTAGAGTCCTACACAGAGGTTTCCTGGCTCAAGCGAAACGAAATAGGAGCACATATGGGATATGTGCGGGACCGAGAATAATGCGTGTATGTGATACCGTATTTCATTCTCGCGATGTATGTGTCGAATGGTTGTATGAGATATAACCTGGTTATCGAATCAAGGATTGATTCGATAAGCCGATACATTGGATACTAGCCGGTTATATGCGACATGACCGGATCGTTAAATCAAGTGTTGATTTAATGATTTAATGTAGAATTATATATTTGATATATTACTTTGCATTAACTAGTATTGGTTCACTTTAAAAGGATTTTCTCACTTGAATTGTGCAAGTTGTATATGTGATATACTTTTGTGCACATGATTGTATCATGTTTGATGATACATGCATATTTGGTTACGTGTAAAGAATTAAACTATGGTTAAGTTAATGATTAGGGTTTTGTTTACTTAATTACTTATTCATTTATCTTATTTATTTATTCATTTTGGAAAATGAAAAGGATAAATGAATGGTTACTTGTTTTGTTTTTAGTTGAACATTCTTGAAGTTTTGACTTAGTCTCCATTCTTGTCTTATACTTAACCCTAACCATTTAAACTAACCCTAATTCATTCTCTACACTTAACTAAGGTTAGAAGATGATAAGAATTAATTCTTTTTCATTTTTATTCAACACTTATCATATCTTCTTCTTCTTCTTCTTCATCTTCTTCTTCCATGAAGAAAGCTTGCTACATCAATGGAAAGTGATGAAAAAGTGTGAGAAATCCAATTCTAAAGTGAACCCACTTCCTATTTCTTCATCCTCTACCTCTTGCCAAGTAGTATAGGGTGTTTCCTTCACAAGTTTTCATGGCTTGGTGAAGGTGGAGCTTGATCTAGTGATGCCTCGACGTAGATCATCTTCGGCACGTTGTCGACGACCTAGCACGCCTTTTTCTCCGATGAAACCACCGTGAGAGTCATGGTTTGATTTGGACAGCGGAGAGGACTTCATCACGGAACCTAGGAGGTGGAGGACTGGATCTACAAAGGTTGTAGCCCCTTCCCTTTAGCTATATTTCCGTTTACTTGCTTGCATCGCCTTGTTTTCTAGTTAACGATCCGTAGTCTAGGGTTTGTAGGCACCGTAAAATTAGAAATTGGCATGGTTGATGCCTTGTGAGACTCCATTAGAGTGCCTAGGTACCCAACAAAAACAACATCTGGTGTGGTACTTGACATCTCACGATTGACTCAATTGCCTAAGCAAGTGATATGCCAATCATGCACATCCCTCTCACCTTTAGTCTGTAAGACACCTTTTGAGATGGTAACTCCATCACCTGCAGGTACACCACCATGCCAGGAGTCGTCCATTCTAAAATACTATTAGAATGCTGTCAAAGTACCCACATTGGGAAACTACCCAAATCTAGATCTAAAACCATAGATCTAGTAACCAGAATATTAGATATTATATCCATATCCTTTGTGGAGAAACAACTGTGTGACAACCACAGTATAACCGATCGTAGTATAGGATTTTCACTTCCTACTCTGTGCATGTCATCCAAATACATCACACCCTACTACTTTCTTAACAGATCCATCCCTTATTCTGATAAAGTCAAACCCATGGCTGTCATATCAAAAATAGATGATCTATTTCAGCTATATCTGCTCGAGTCTATAAATAGACATAAGCTACTTGTCCACTATGCTTCCGCTACTCCCACTGACCATAACAACCCTCTGGCAGAATAATATATACGTGCACTTCTAAAGCTAGTTTAGAACGACACTATACTTAACCTCCTGCCGGGTCTCATAGCCTGGAACAACAGTAGTGTCAAGTTTGGGTAAACAAGAACCTCCCTGTCACCGTCCTTGAGGCTACCAGAGTACCTCTCGGGTGCCTGAGGTTATCCACCATATCCGCGGAGTGGCTAATGGAATGTCAAACTTGATTGAATCTTTAGGTCCTATTAAATTTTCCGTAATCGTTTGCGGTTCTGGAATCACATCCAGTTCTACCATACTCCCACTACTGTTTTCTAAAAAAATCCATTTTACTAAAACTGTGGCGAGTCAAGAACAATATCACCATTGATATTTCAGATGGTAGAAAATTAACCCTCGTCATAGCCTGGGTCAACCCACAAACTGCCATTACAGAAACGTGCCATGAGTTATCCAGAGTCTGGTTTTAATCATAAGCCGGACAACTCACCGTACCTTAACATCGTTAAGATATGAACCATTCTATATCCAATATAGAAACTTTGGCACTTTATTTAATTGGAACCAGATTCAAATCATGCAACTGTCTACAGTGCAAATCAACTTAATGGAAAGAGGCTAATCAGCATTACTCAACTTAGGAATACATCCAATTATGAGTAACCTGAAAGAGAAACAAGTTTCTCAAAACCATTACTATCAACTGAATACCAATCACAAGTATCTACATCTTCGATCTCTTTGAAGAATCCCGATACTTGCGACATCTGGTTCTCTACTTTATTCCTATATCCACAACTTCTCAAAACATAGACCTTGTATTTCTACAAAACACTTGTCTAAATACTAGAGAAGTCAGAAGTAAACAGAACATAGTACGAGGACCAACCCCTTTGTCCTGATGGACACTGGACTACATACAATACTCTGTATGAGTCCGCTAAGTCGAATAACTCAAAACCTGTGCATCGTGGGTTGAAAACTGTACGTATGGTTTATGAACTACTCCGCTGTTCAATGCTCCTTACCCAATCGTCAACTGATATATGTAAATGTCATGGACATAATTTCAAAAAGTTATATATCACTTTATAAAAATAAACGTACAAATATATCATTTTGAAATTGGTGCACAACAACGGATACTCAAAACCAAACACATACCGTCTGGCAAAAACCCAGGCGTTTTCCTCAAATATCACCAACTACAACGAATTCCGATATAATGAGGATGATCACCATATTCCCAATAACTTACTCCCACTCATCATCTGTAAAACAATACAGATGTGAGAATCATACCTGGTAAATACATACCCTGGAGTAAGTATCTAATCGGGAAATCAGTTTTCCTTTAACAATGCACAGTGAAACTGAAACATGAAAATGTTTCGTAGGGGTATCCTGGTATTCCTAGTAATGCCTCTTCCATAATCCAATTCATGACTATAACCGTATATTTCTTTGCCATCTCTCCAAATCCCTTTATTTGTCTTTAGTCGTTACCTTATGTACACCATCGTTAGGCTAAATGGTTTTCTTCCTTCCCTACCGTTTGGCACCAGCCTATGGTTTGGACGAAAACTATCCAGTAAGCATAATAGGTGTACTCTCCTAACCTATAAGTACTCGCAACCTGAGAGAAGATGATGATAAATGACAACTGAATAATACCTTATTCCATTTCTCCCGAACTGGGGAAAAAAGTCAAAGGTGAAGTAGGAGTGGCGATGAAGTACGTGGTTTGGTCGTGAATGATATCAGTCGCAATTTACTCTGGCCTCTTTCTAATCCCTTTATTTTGTCTTTACTTATTACCTTCTGTACACTCTACTTAGGCTAATTGGTTTTCTCATTTCCCTACCTTTCGGCACCTGCCTATGGTTTGGAAGAAGACTATCCAATAAGCGTAATAGGTGTATTCTCCTAAACCAAGGAGCCCTCGCAACCTAAGAGAAGGTGATGATAAAAGACAACTGAATAAACCAATTCAATTTCTCCTGAACCTGGATCCATCCTCGAAGAAGTCCCTTCGAGTTCGTATATAACCATATGATGGATCTATCTAATGGAAGTGGATATTCGTAATGATACGAGGTGTTCTGAGAAATGCAAAGGGTAAAATAAAGAGCGGCAATGACTTATGCAACTTAGACAATCCAAAAGCCAGTATTTTAAGAAGGTTCGGTCAACTTGGTCACAGAGTCATAGTCTATGGTCGGTCAATGGTCGCTGCCAAAGAAAGAGAGAAAAGAAACACTCTGCGTGCTCTCTAACCTAGATCAGAATGGTTATCATTTTATCTAATCAGGAAACCTCCCACTGTACTGTCAAATTCTCCACCAAACCCGAAAGAAGAATCAATCAGGATCACCCGAAGAGTAAACCAACTCATTAGTAGGAATCGGGATCCAACTCTTATCGCATGATAACATGAAGGAATCCACTCATGTTATTACACTCCAGAAGGTATGCGCATGCCAGGCAAGTTTCAGTTTCTTTAGAAACTCCCGATATGGATTTTTGCCCCATGCTCTTATGACCCTGACGTTGGCCAAATGCCACAAGCCAGTTGCCAAGTTCTACCCATCATTATATTGTCAATTAGAACCCACTCGTACATGCCCCTGACGTTGGCCAAATGGCAGAACGATTGTCCCAAACCAACTCATTTATCAATGCAACAGATGAATACCCAGCAGCTACGAAACACTATGCCTTGGCGTTGGTAAAAATACATAGCTTGAATACTACTGAATACCCAAATGAAATGACGGAGGGCTACGGCTGTTTTTTCGTGAAAAACCTTTAACGTAACGAACTTGATATCGCTGAAGGAACCTGATAGCTTTTTATAAAAATATAGTGTCGAAAACCTTTGCTAAAATGGTCACTCCCGGTGAAGAGATCTTGGCTCTTTCGTCATGGAATGAGGTGCAGGATATTCCAACTGAATACCGTGATGCAAAGCAACATGTAATCGACTATAGTGAAGTTATTACACTGACGCAAACTTCAGCCCAAGGGGTCACTCCCGATGATGGGATCTCGGCCCTTGCCTCGTCGAATGAGGTGCAGATATTCCAACTGAATACCACTGTGCAAAACAAAAGAAAATGTCCTTGTAATAACACTTTTTAAAACTGTTCCAACAACGTCCAAAAAGTTTTTTCCCTATGCATTGATCAGAATCAACGTAGTCCCATCAATTAATCACACCAGAAAAGAACGAAAATAAAATGTACGTATATGCCATCCGCATTCGCCTCTGGGTCCCGTCATCACCCGTTAGGTTACTTAACTAACGACAGAGCGGGGACTGGACTTGCGCGGGTGTAAAACATATACAACATCTACTAGTATATATACCAATATACAATAATCACTCCAGGCGTGATAAATGCAACATTACAGACAAGTAATAAGCATCACAGAACAATACAGATAATCTGGGATCCCCGGGTTTCACAGAGCCGCTGCTGAAATCCGACGTTCCCCTGGTCGTGTGGATAGCCTGTGCAATGAAACCTAGACCCCTACGGGTGCTGCAAGTTACCCGCCAAAACCTGAAGCGAGGCAGCCCCCTACAGCAAAGTAAATCGACCACCCTGCACTTCACGGAATCCGGTAACTTTAGCACCCCTCCTTGGGTCAACATGTACCCCCTACGAGTGCGGCGAATAGTCTGCCAATTTTAGAGTGAGCCTCTACCTCTCAAAGCCATTAGATGCGGACGCGTTGCCCTCCAGAACCCGGCTATCCGTGCACTCCGTCGCGGGGTAAACCTAGTACAGAAATGAAAAATATATACAACGGGTACATCGATCTCAGCCCGGTCGTGCCCCAAAAGAATATTATACAAACAGGCAGTGACGGCAGTCCACATGTTGGACGCTCGCCCCGCAATATCAAATGTACAAATAAATCCAAACTGCACTACCATTGCACACAGCTATCCATCACGACAAATCCGCAACATCACAGCACAATACTGAACATTAACGCGAATGTCACGTTCGCAAACCCGTCTAAAAAAGCTATAGCAATTTGACACGATTTACCGCTCGAATGACATTCACGGTCGGAGATATAATGTAAGTACTGTAAACTAACATAAACTAACATATTTAAAATTCCGATCAACAAAACTTCCCGAAGTGGACTCCACGTACAACTGCAGTACCCAAACAAAATCTGGGCCCAAACAAAATATTCCAGAAACCACAATTCCCTATGCAAAACACCCAGAAGAAATATGGTGTACTGTTGCCACAAACTGGCGGTGGAACCGCGGCCAAACCATTGTTTTTGCGGCTGTTCCGCGGCAGTACAGTGGAGACAGTGGACCAAATTTCTTCCAGGGTCTTAAAAAAGCCTGCTCGATTTTCTGAGGTGCTCAAAATAATTTTTAGATAACAAAACAAAATCGACAGAAACTTTAACATTGAAATCGCGGTTTAGGAAATTTCGTTCGATCGATATTTTAAACACGTTAGAACAAGTTAGTAAAGGTTAATGGCCTGGCTCTGATACCATGTAAGTCTACGGTAGAGCCCCGGCAGTCATTCTGATGCCAAACGCGGAACAAAAACTTTTATAACTGGCGCTATCGCATACTATAACACGGATCATGCCATTAATGCTAAACTAATAAACTGTAAAGAGGTAGAAAGGCTATACCGATCGATCCGAGTCCTTCGGTCTTTAGCCATCATCCCACGCTCCTCGCGGCAAATCCGATCTTCTGTCTCCTCGTCGAGGTGGCACCATGTCAATGAATCTTTAAACGGGCTCCCGCCTCTATACCGAGGCAACTCGGTCATCAAGTCTGCTAAAAGAGATGACCAAGATCAAGTATAGAATGAATAGAATCCTTTGTCTAAAACACCCTAGGGTTCTCATCACATGAGAGGGTTACGGTGGAGGTTGAAGAAGATGCTAAGAGATGGAAATTGTGAACTCAAGAAAATCTAGTGAGCAAAAACCAAGTCTCAAAAATAACCCCATGGCTGTCCACTTATTTTGGGTGTGGTATTTATTAGGTTTTGTGTGGGAAAAACTAAGTAAATATCTTACAAAAATATCCCACACAAAACCCTAAAATATCCTACCCAAAAACAAAAGTCATTAACTCAACCATGACTCACTACATGACTCATTAACATGAGTCATTAGTGAACATGCTAGATTCAATGACTCATTAACATGAGTCACACTTTCCAAAACATTAGTCATTTAAACCAAAATGATTAACCCAAAAAGAAATGCATCTTCTAAAATATTCTCGTAACGGATTACGAGAATACCTCTCACTTGTATATACCTACATGTATCCATATTCCGACCAAATACGAATACGAGAGAATAAAATATCCCGACTCAATATAATACTTGGATCCGGCTTAAACCAAAGCCCACCAGTATTATCTGTCCGAAATATGACACGTGCACAAGTGCACGTGCATTTTCGAACCCTGCCATAAAACCACACGGCCTCTACAACGTTTCGCCCGAACTTGAGAAACTCTCTATGGGGAACTCTAAAGACTCGTCAGTACCCTGGCAGTGTGTTTAACCACAAGCACGTCAACAGCACTAGCTGTGCGTAACGGCTGCCCATGTACTGACCTCAAAGGAAGTCGATGAGCGAACTCATCGTGGAACCCTACTGAGCCTATCAGTGACAATATAAATACAGCCCGGTCCGTTCGTCTATGAGCATCGCATATCGAGCCTAGAGGGCTGGTAACGTCAGACCCCCAATAGCGGTATAAGTCGTGTCGGGGAGTAGCCCTGAACACCCTGAGAAACTACTAGAATACCTACCAGTAATTCTCACTAGCCTTGCCCAAGGACTTGCCCAAGGACTTGGTGTAATAGCTCTCCTAGACACAGCACGATCTCACCCCCAATACCGGGAGAGACGAATCCCCTGCTGATCTGCTCACTTGCCTCCATGTGGCTCGGGACTGTACCCAACTAAAACCTGTTTGCACGACTCCTTTGAGCCATGGTAGGGTAGTAATCAAAGCACAGTAGGAACTTACATGAGACAAGTGACGACCTCAGGTCGATGAACTGACCTGTACATATGTCACCAGGGAACTGCTATCTGACGCTAGGTATAATACCAACTAGCAGGTTCCCGGCGAGTCCTGTCCGGTGTACTCATAACTTAATGAGCACCTGTATACATCTTAGTTGATCCAACTGACACCAATGGCTTGTGAGACCGGCCACCGCCCCTCGTCGGGGTCTCGACTTTATACACTAGTCTACTCCGGAGTATCGATGCCCTGTCTCGAAACTTCCACGACTAGGGACCACAATTAAGGATGTGCTTATAGGCAACCCAACTCTCACGTATATGATCACCATCATACTGTTGGTAGTCAAGCAGGATCCTAAGGGCTCTATCAACGTGTAATAGTGAACAGTAATGTCACCTAAAGCTGTACACGACTGATAAAGGCAAACCAGATAGCATACTATCATCTTGAGTAAGACTGTCCTACCGGTATAGGTCCTCCCTCAATCATTGCAATCACGTACCTGTGATCCAATAATTGACTTTGAGGGCACTATATCCAACACACAATACAAAGGTATTGGATGCATAATGGACGGAATCACTCCAAGTTCAGTTATGAACTTCTTCATCCAGACAGCCTCTTTGGCAGCATCGTTGGCAGCGATGTATTCAGCCTTCATCGTTGAGTCTGCCACGGTTTCTTGCTTGGAACTCTTCTAACAAACCGCCCCTGCATTTAGGGTAAAGACAAATCTCGAGTGCGACTTAGAGTCGTCCTTATCATTTTGGAAGCTCGAATCGATAAAGGACACCTCCTGGAGTTCTCAGTTACCATACACCAAGAATATCTCCTTAGTCCTTCTCAAGTACTTGAGAATGTTCTTCACAGCTTTCTAGTGACTCTCTTCTGGATCTGCTTGATACCTACTCACCACACTTAGTGAGTATGCTACATCGGGTCTGGTACATAGCATCGCGTACATGATAGAGCCTACTGCCGAAGCATAGGGTATCCCTTGCATGCGAGCTATTTCCAAATTAGTCTTGGGAGACATCTCCTTGGAGAGAGTGAGTCCAGAGATCGTGGGTTGGTTCCCACGCTTCGATTTTTCCATACTAAAGCTCTTTAGTATGGTGTCAATGTACCTGGATTGGGACAATCCCAGTATCCGTTTAGATCTATTTCTATAGATCTTAATTCCCAAAATGCAGGAGGCATCACCTAGATCTTTCAATGAGAATCTATGTGATAAGAAGAGCTTGACCGAGTGCAGCATGGGAACATCATTTCGTATCAAGAGTATGTCATCCACGTATAATACGAGGAAGACAACCTTACTCTCTGCATCCTTCTTGTAAATACAAGGTTCATCTGTTCTTGATGAAGTCAAACTCTTTAACTACAACATCATAGCAGATGTTCCAACTCCACGATGCCTGCTTTAACCCGTAGATGGATTTAAGCAGCTTGCACACCTTTCCGCTGCTCTCACTATCTATGAAGCCCTCTGGCTGAGTTATCTATACCCACTCCTCTAAATCACCATTTAGAAAGGCGGTCTTAACATCCATCTGCCAAATTTCGTAGTCGTAGTATGCTGCAATGGCAAGTAAGATCCGGATGGACTTAAGCATAGCCACTGGAGAAAAGGTATCGTCATAATCCACACCTGGTCGTTGACAAAAACCCTTTGCAACAAGTCTAGGTTTGAAAGTCTCCACTTTTTCATCTACACCATGTTTCTTCTTAAAGATCCACTTGCTCCCAATGGGTTTTACCCCTTCAGGAGCAACTTCCAAAGTCCATACTTTGTTGGTGTGCATGGATTCCATCTCAGATCGCATTGCATCCAGCCACTTCATAGAGTCCCCACTCGTGATGGCCAGCTTGAAGCTAGTTGGGTCATCATCTTCCATGATGCGATCCTCGCTCCCACCATCTATGAGAAAACCGTAGTATCTCTCAGGAGGATGAGGAACCCTACTAGATCGGCGGAGAGGCTAGGGTTCGTCGGGTACTACTGAATCCTCTGGTTCCAGTAAATCATTAGTTGTAGTTTGTGGTGCTGGAATCTCTTCCAGCTCTATCTCTTCGCCACTAATTTCATTTACAAGAAATTCCTTTTCTAAAAAGGTGGCTTATTGAGAAACAAACACTGTTTGTTCCAGAGCGTGGTAGAAAATATATCCTTGAGAATTCTTAGGATATCCCACAAACTAGCAAAGAACTGATCGTGCCTCGAGTTTGTCCGGATTTTTCCTTTTGACATAGGCCGGACAACCCCATATCTTAACTCGTTTAAGATATGGTCTCTTCCCACTCCATATCTCATATGATGTGGTAGGTATAGATTTAGACAGAACTTGATTCAATAGGTATGCTGTTGTCTCAAGCACATAACCCCAAAAGGAAATAGGTAACTCAGCAGTGCTCATATAGAGCGCACCATATCTATTAGGGTGCGATTTCTCTGCTCTGATACACCGTTGTGCTATGGTGTATAGGGAGGAGTAAGCTGAGAGAGAATCTCATTCTCTTTTAGATAATCTAGGAACTCATTGCTCAAGTATTCTCTTTCTCGATCAGATCATAGGATCTTAATACTTTTGCCCGTTTGGTTCTCTAATTCGTTCTTATATTCTCTGAATTTCTCAAAAGTTTCAGACTTGTGTTTCAATAGGAACACATGTCCGTATCTTAAGAGATCGTCAGTGAATGTAATGAAGTAGGAAGAACCATTCCTCGCATGTGTAGACATGGGACCACATATATCACTATGTATCAGTCCCAAGAGTTCCATAGCTCTTTCTCCGTGTCCAGTAAACGGAGTTTTGATCATCTCTCCTTTGAGACATGACTGGCAAGTTTCATAAGATGTAAATTCAAACGGGTTTAAATATCCATCCTTATGTAACTTAGCTAGTCGTGTCATATTGATATGACCTAGTCTACAATGCCATAAGAAGGATTCGTTCATTTCTGAACTCTTCCTCTTATGTGTGTTTTGTACATTAAGTACTGTAGTTTTGTTGAAAACGTATTTGCCATTCTTTAACGATCCTGATCCAATCAACTTTTGATTCAGGAATATATTCATAACATTATCCTGTACTACAAAATTATATCCTTCTTTGCTCAATAAAGAAACTTATATAAGATTACATATCAGGGTCGGAATGTAATAGCATTCATTTAGAACCAATGTATTACCATTTGGTAACACAAGTTGATATTCGCAAACTACTTTGGCTGCAACATTTGCATCATTCCCTACTCTTACGGAATGATCACCCTCTCCCAGTTCCCTACCTTTACGTAGCCCATGTAACATATTATATATGTGGGATCCTGATCCGGTATCTAATACCCAGGACGTAGAGTGAACTGAGAAACAGTTCTCGATAACTAACACACCCGAAGAAGATGCATCAACATGCTTATTCTTCGGTTGGGCTGCGTGAGAATCCTGATATGCTCCTATTCCCTGCTCGGACATATAACAATTATTAGTTGGAGCGGGACCAACGTTCCCCTAATATAATAAGCGGGTTCGACCAATACATCCATATTATTATCTTAATTAAGTCCTGACATGGTCACTACCTGGAGAGAGAGAAGAAAACACTTTAGAGTATGCTCTTTCAAGATTAGATTGGTTATTATCTTATCTAATCAGGATGGCTCCCACTGCTTTTTATCAAATCTTCCTTAAAACCCTAAAAGGTAAAACTAGCCGGGATTAATTACAGTTTACAAGTTCGCCAATCTTTCAGCCAGGTCAGTGTTGGTACTTTGAGGGAGGTTCTCCGTAATTTCGCACGGACCTAATTAAAATAAACCTCGTTTTCCCAGAGGCTTAACCCTGTTAACACCTTTCTAGACACCTACTTGATCGGCTAATTGTCATGTGCAATACTCTCCCAGAAGTAACTCTTACTCGCAGTGGATGAGATCCAACTATCTCATAAGAGGTATGCAATCTCATTGCAAATTTCAACACTTGAAATTACCGATAATGCTTTTGCCCCTAGCAACTTATGACCTTAACATAGTCAACAAATCATAATTGCGATCCAAGTTCAACCCGTCATTTCCCGATTGAATTAAACCCACCTGCACGACCCTTAACATAGTCAACAAAGTCGTACAACTACCCTAATCCATTCACATCTCATGTTTTATCAGATAAGCACTAATTAGCTACTGTACACTACGCTTTAACATAGTCAACAAACGTAGAACGAATACTAAGTAGTACTTATATGAAATGACCGAGGGTTACGCAGGTTTTTCAGAAAACCATAAGCGTAATGAACTTGATATAGTTGTAGAAACAAGTGATTTTGAAAAGGAGTGTTTTTGAGGCTTTTCTAGTTTCGCTAAAGAGGTCACTCCGAGTGAAGGGTTCTCGGCTCTTTCCTTATCGACTAAGGTGCAGGATATTTCATAAATACTACTGTGCAAAGCAAGAACTATAGAAACAATCAAAAACTAAACCATGAGTTTGTAGCATCTGCCAGTTTTGCTAAAAAAGGTCACTCCCGGTGAAGGGATCTCGGGTCTTTCCTCATCGAATAAGGTGCAGGGTATATCATATATACCACTATGCAAAGCAAAAACTGTAGCTACCCTTTTTGAAAATTTGATTCTACAACATCTTTTAGGTTTCTTTTCTTTTATTAATCTCATTAATAAATCCCATCATTTATGCTTCCTAAGCATCAAAGAAGAAACGAAAATACAACGTACGCTTATGCCATCCGCATTCGCCACAATGTTCCGTTATGCACCGTTAGGTTACTTAACTAACGGCATACCGGGACAGGACTAGCACGGGTGTAAAAAATAAGCAACGTTTATTGTATATCATATATACAATAATAAAGCATTCGTCTCACGCATATAATATGATCACATCACAGTATATCAGCAGCAGAAGAAACATCTGAAATATTGGATATAGTAGGAGGTCTGTGTTTTATTTTAAGCCTGTCTAAAACACGGATTCCACAGTCGCGATGAATAGCCAAACCCACATCCCTAAACCCCTATGAGAGCGGCAAGCAATGTTGGATATAGTGCCCTCAGAGTCAATTATTGGATCACAGGCACGCGATTGAAATGATTGAGGGAGGACCTATGCCGGTAGGACAGTCTTACTCGAGATGATAGTATGCTATCTGGTTTATATTTATCATCGTGTGCTGCTTTAGGTGGCCTTACAGGTCGCTATTACACATTGATAGAGCCCTTAGGATTCTTGCTTGACTGGCAGCAGTATGACGGCGATCATATACGTGGGAGCTGGGGTCTATAAGCACATCCTTATAAGGTCCCTAGTCGTGGGAGTTTTCGAGACAGGGCATCGATACTCCGGAGTAAACTAGTATATACAATCGAGACCCCAACGAGCGGTGGTAGCCGGTCACATAAGCCATTGGTGTCAGTTGGTTCACCTAAGATGTATACAGGTGCTCATTGGGTTATGAGTACACAGGACAGGACTCGCCGGGAACATGCTAGTTGGTATTATACCTGACGTCAGATAGCAGTTCCTTGGTGACATGTGTACAGGTTGGTTCATCGACCTGAGGTCGTCATTTGTCTCGTGTGAGTTCCCACTGTGCTTTTATTACTACCCTACCACGGCTTAAAGGAGTCGTGCAAACAGGTTTTAGTTGGGTACAGTCCCGAGCCACATGGAGGCAGTGAGCGGATAGGCAGGGGTTTCGCCTCTCCCAGTATTCGGGGTGAGATCGCGCTGTGTGTAGGAGAGCCATTACACGAAGTCCTTAGCCAAGACAGGAGATTTACTGGTTGGTATTCCAGTAGTATCTTAGGGTGTTCTGGGCTACACTCCGACACGACTTGTACCGCTTTTGGGGGTCTGATTTTTACCAACCCCCTAGGCCTGACATGCGATAGTCATAGACGAACGGACCAGACTGTATGGATATTGTCACTGACAGGCTCAGTAGGGTGTCAGGATGAGTTCGCTCATCGACTTCCCTTTTGGTCAATACCTGGTGGCCCGTTACGTACAGCTAGTACCACTGACGTGCTAGTGGTTAAATCCACAGCCTGTGTATTGACGAGTCTTTAGAGTCCCCCACAGAAAGTTTCCCAAGTTTCGGGCGAAACGTTGTAGTGGCCATATGGATTTATGGCAGGGTTCGAACATACGCGTGCACTTTTGCACGTGTCATGGTTCGAGCGGATAATACTAGCGGGCTTTGGTTTAAACCGGATCCTAGTATTTTACTGTGTAGATTTTGTCTCATTGAGTTTGTATTTGGTCAGAATAAAAATGCGGGTATGTATATATAGTCGCGGGGTTGTCCTGTAATTTGTTACCGGATCGCTTTTTGAAGTTGCCAGCTTGCTTTCTCTTTGTGGCCAGATTCCTTTTTTATTGTTCTTTGTCTGAATTTTCCTTGGAGGGGGTTCTTTGCAAAAGCGGAGATTTATAAAAGGAGGGTGTTTTTTGTGGTGCCGGGGCTCCAACAGACCAGCAGATTTCTGGAATGCTCTTGGATAAGATTAGATCTTTTGTGCATCATTGCTTGCATTAATTATGAAAGGATTGAGAGGGTATTTGGTGTGACATTTTTTCCTTGTGTTTGCCCTACTCTTTTACTTGTGCTTATCTCCCTCCTCTCCCCTTTCTTGGAGCATGGCCGGCCACTACAAGGGGCAGCCCCTCATTCCTTTTGGTGATGGAATTTTTGATCTCATTTGCAACACAAATTCCTATGCTCCTTTCTTTCATTGCTCATTCCATCTCCAACAAAATGGAAACTTCGATTAACCTTCGAGACAAAGCGTTCTACACTTAGTCTATAGCAACCTTGGACACGTCGGCTGGCAAACTTCGTGTCCGAGTTGCCTCGGTTCAGAGGTGGGAGCCTGTAAAAAGACTCTATGATGTGGTGCCCTTCCGACGAGGAGCTTGGGATGGTGGTCAAAGACCGAAGGACACGGATCGATCGGTATAGCTTTCCAACCCTTCTCTAGTTTGCTAGTTATAGGTTAATGGTTCGATACGGGTTTATAGTATACAATAGCAACAGTTTCAAGTTTATGAAAAAGTTTTGTTTCCGCATTTTGGTCTCGGATCGATGGCCGGGGCGCTACCGTAGACTAACATACTATCAGAGCCACGCCATTAACTTTTACTAGCTTGTTCTAGCGTATTTAAAACATCGATCGACGGATTTTTCCAAAACCGCGATTCCATTTTAGCAGTTTCTGTCGAAATTTTTTTATCGTCGAAAAAGTTATTTTGAGTGTTTCAGAAAATCAGGCAGGTTTTTCTAAGACATCTGTGAAAATTTGGTAGCATGATGCTACAGTTACGCCGCAGAACCGCGGCCCAACCCATGTTTTGGCCGCGGTTCCGCCGCCAGTTTATGTCATCTCTGCACCAATTTTTCTACAATGTTCTTAAACTTGGAATTGGGGTTTCTGCAATATTTTGTTTTAGCCCAGAATATTTTTGGGTACTGGACTTGTGCTTGGGGCCTACTTCGGGAAATTTTGTCGATCGAAAATTTTAAATATGTTAGTTCACAGTGCTTACATTATATCTGTGACCGTGAATGTCATTTGATCGGTAAATCTTGTCTAATTGCTATAGCCCTTTTAGACGGATTTGCGAACGTGACATTCACGTTGATATTCTGTGTTGTGCTGTGTTGTTGCGGATTTGTCGTGGTGGATAGCCTGGTGCAATGGTAGTACAGTTTGGTATTATTTGTACATTTGATATTGCGGGGCGAGCGTCCGACATGTGGACTGCCGTCACTGCTTGTTTGTATATTATTCTTTTGGGGCACGACCAGGCTGAGGTCGATGTACCCGTTGTATATATTTTATTTACTGTACTAGGATTACCCCGCGGTGGAGTGCACGGATAGCCGGGTTCTTGAGGGCAACGAGCCCGCATCTTATGGCTTTGAGACGGAGGGGGCTTCACTCTAGAATTGGCGGGCTATTCGCTGCACTCGTAGGGGGTATAGGTTGACCCAAGGAGGGGTCCTCAAGTTACCGGATTCCGTGAAGTGCTGAGTGGCGCATTCACTTTATTGAAGGGGTCTGCCCCTCTTCAAGTTTTGGCGGGTAACTTGCCGCACCCATAGGGGTCTAGGATTTCATTGTATAGGCTATCTACACGACCAAGGGAACGTCGGGTTTCAGTAGCGGCTCTATGAAACCCGGCGCTCCCAGATTATGTGTATTGTTCTGTGATGCTTATTACATATCTATGATGTTGCATTTTATCATGCCTTGAGCGATTATTATATATTGATATATATATTAGTAGGTGTTGTATATGTTTTACACCCGCGCTAGTCCAGTCCCCACTCTGTTGTTAGTTAGGTAACCTAACGGGTGATGACGGGACCCAGTGGCGAATGCGGATGGCATATACGTATATCGTATTTTCGTTCTTTATTGGTGTAATCAATTGATGGGACTGCGTTGATTCGGATCAATGCAAGCAAAACAAACCTATTCTGATGTTGTTGGAACATTTTTCAAAAAGCTGTTATTACAAGGACGTTCTCTTTTGTTTTACACAGTGGTATTCGGTTATGAATATCCAGCACCTCAGTCGACGAGGTAAGGGCCGAGATCCCTTCACCGGGAGTGACCCCTTGGACAGAAGTTTGCGTCAGGGTAATAACTTCACTATAGTCGATTACTTTTTGCTTTGCATCGTGGTATTTAGTTCGAATATTCTGCGCCTCATTCTATGGGGAAAGAGCCGAGATCCCTTCACCGGGAGTGACCTCTTTAGCAATGGTTTTCGTAACTATATATTTGTAAAAGGTTATCTGGTTCCTTCAACGATATCAAGTTCATTACGTTAAAGGTTTTTCGCCAAAAACCATTCGTAGCCCTCCGTTATTTCCTACAAGTGGTACTTAGTATTCATGCTGCGTTTGTTGACTCCGTCAAGACGTAGTGTACGGTAGCTAAGTGGTGCTTGTTTGTAGCATGGATATGCGATTGGTTAGGACAGTCGTGCGGCCTTGTTGACTCCGTGAAGGGCACGTACGGGTGGGTTTAATGCAATCAAGATAATGACTGGTTGAACTTGACTAGGACTCTTTGTTTTGTAGACTCCGTCAAGGTCACTTGGGTCCTAGGGGTAAAAACACACATCGGGAGTTTCTAAATAAACTGAAACATGCCAGGCATGCGCATACCTTCTGGAGTGTGATGACGTGAGTGGATTCCATCAGGTTATCTTGCGATGATAGTTGGATCCCGATTCCCACTGATGAGTTGGTTTACTCCTCGGGTGATCCCGACTAATTCTTCTTTCAGGTTTGGAGGAGAATTTGAGGTTACAGTGGGAGGTTTCCTGATCAGATAAATTGATAACCATTCGGATCTAGGTTAGAGTGCACGCAGAGTGTTTCTTTTCTCTCTCTCTTTGGCAGCGACCATGGCCCAACCCTAGACTATGACTCAGTGACCAAGTTAACCGAACCATTTTATAACACTGGCTTTTGGATTGTCAGAGTTGCATAACTCATTGCCACTCTTCTTTTTTTACCCTTTTTTTCCAGAACACCTCGTATTACTACGAACATCCACTTTCATTGGATAAAACCATCGTATGGTTATATACAAACTTGAAGGAACTTGTTCCAGATTCGAGGATGGTTTCTGGTTCTGGAGACAACGAATAGGACTATTCAGTTGTCTATTCCTTTTACCTTCTCTCTGGTTGCCAGTGTTCCTTAGATTAGGACGGTACACCTATTACGCTAATTGGATAGTCTTCTTCCAAACCATAGGCAGGTGCCGAACGGTAGGGAATAAAGAAAGCCGATTGGCCTAAGTGTGGTGTACAGAAGGTATTAAGTAAAGACAAATAATGAGATTAGAAGGAGGGCAAAGTAAATTGCGACTGCTATTCACGACCAAACCAAGTACTTTATTATCACTCCCACTTCACCTTTGTATTTCTCCAGAACACTCCGTATCACTACGAAGATCCACAGTTATTTGGATACTCCATCGTATGGTTATATACGAACTCGAAGGGACTTGTTCCAGTTCGCGGATGGATTCTGGTTCAGGAGAAATAAGAATAAGGTTTATTCAGTTGTCTTTTATCTTTACCTTCTCTCGGGTTGTGAGTGCTCCTTGGATTAGGACAGTACACCTATTACGCTTATTGGATAGTCTTCTTCCAAACCATAGGCTGGTGCCGAACGGTAGGGAAGGAAGAAAACCATTTAGCCTAAGAGGGTGTACAGAAGGTAATGACTGAAAACATATAAAGGGATTTAGAGCGATGGCAAAGAAATGTACGGTTGCTGTCATGAATCTGGATAATGGAAGAGGCATTACTAGGAATACTCGAATACCCCTTCAAAACATTTACATGTTTCAGTTTCACTGTGTATTGTTAATAGAAAGCCGATTTCCCAATTAGTCCTTACTCCAGGATATGTATTTACCAGATATGATTCTTACTTCTGTATGGTTTTATAGATGATGAGTGGGAGTAAGATATTGGGAATTAGGTGATTGTCCTCATTATATCGGAATTCGTTATAATTGGTGATATTTGAGAAAATCGCCTGGGTTGTTTGCTGGACTGCAAATATTTGGTTTTGAATATCCGTTGTTATGCACCAATTTCAAATTGATATATCTGTACGTTTATTTTTATAAAGTGAGATATAACTTTTTGAAATTATGTCCATAACATTTATCTATATCAGTAGATGATTAGGTAAGGAGCTTTAAACAGCGGTGTAATTCTTCATAACTATAGTACAGTTTTCAACCTATGACGCACAGGGTTTGAGTTATTAGACTCAGGGGACTTATACAGAGTATTGTATATTGTCCAGTGTCCATTAGGACAGAGGGATTGGTCCTCGTACTATATTCTGTTTACTTATGACTTGTCTAGTTTTTAGACAAGTGTTACGTAGAAATACACGGTCTAAGTTTTGAGAAGTTATAGGTATAATAGTAAAGTAGAGAACCAGGTGTTGCAAGTATCGGCATTCTTCAAGGTGATCGAAGATGTAGATAATTGTGTATGGTATTCAGTTGATAGTAATGGTTTTTGAGAAACTTGTTTCTCTTTCAGGTTACTCATAATTGGATGCACTCCTAAGTTGAGTATTGCTGATCGGCCTCTCTCCATTTAGTTGACATGCACTGGAGACAGCTGCATGATTTGAATCTGGTTCCAATTAAATCAGTGCCTCTGTTTCTATATTAGATATAGAACGGTTCATATATTAACGATGTTAAGGTACGTGGAGTTGTACGGCTTATGCTTAAAACCAGACTCTGGATAACTCAAGGTACGTTTCTGTAATGGCTGTTTGTGGGTTGACCCGGGCAATGACGAGGGTTGATTTTCTACCATCTGGAAGATCAATAGTGATATTGTTCTTGACTCGCCACAGTTTTAATAAAAATGGATTTTTTCAGAAAACGGTAGTGGGAGTATGGTAGAACTGGAAGTGAACGATTACTTAAAATTTGATAAGAACCTAAAGATTCAATCTGTATTGACATTCTATTGGCCACTCAGCGGATAAGGTGGGTAACCTCAGGCACTTGAGAGGTACTCCGGTAGCCTCAAAGACAGTGATAGGGAGGTTCTTGTTTACCCAAACTTGACACTGCTGTTGTTCTAGGCTATGAGACCCGGCAGGAGGATGAGTATAGCGTCGTTCTGAACTGGCTTTAGAAGTGCACGTGTATATGACTCTGCCAAAGGGTTATCGTGGTCAGTGGGAGCAGCAGAAGCATAGTGGACAAGTTGCTTATGTCTATTTATAGACTAAAGCGGATATAGCGGAGATAGATCATCTATTTTTGATGTGACAGTCATGGGTGTGATGTCCTGGTATTTGGATGACATACACAGAGTAGGAAGTAGGGTGTGATGTCCTGGTATTTGGATGACATACACAGAGTAGGAAGTGAAGTTCCTACACTACGATCGGTTATACTTTGATTGTCACACAGTGGTTTTTCCATATAGGGCTTGGATAGTATATAAGACATTCTGGTTACTAGATCTATTGTTTTAGATCTAGGTTTGGGTAGTTTCCTAATCTGGGTACTTAGAAAGCATTCTAAAGGTGTTTTAGAATGGACGACTCCTGACATGGTAGTATACCTGCAGGTGATGGAGTCACCCACTCTAAAGGTGTCTTACAGACTAAAGGGGAGAGGGATGTGCATGATTGACATATCACTTGCTTAGGCAATTAAGTCAATCATGAGATGTCAAGTACCACACCAGATGTTTTTTTTGCACTAGATGCAATAAGTTGATATTAATCCTATCCTAGAGAAACGTTCGGAAGCAGTTTTAGAACATAAGTAGATATTCTAGGGATATGATAACGGCATCCTCCTACGGGAGACAGTTATCATTCCAGGCTTCCATGGTGACCTGGATGACAGAGTGACTGTCAGAGTTATAGTTTTCCCTCTGACGAGGGGCAGTTGTTTAGACAGGAGGTCCAAGCGGATACTAAGGGTGGCATGGAGTTGGATACTGAACAAGTTCAGTTGAGGATACCGTCTAAGAATTTTGGATTTAGAGTTCATTTATGAACTAGGTCCCATCAGATATCCAGATACATTCTGAGACAGGTATTGCTCATTTCGGGAGATGGTTTTCTCCGCGAACTTGAGATTAATAGAGACAAATAAAGAAACATCAGGGCAGATCCACTCACTGAGGCTATTCCTCGAACGCAGTAGTTTCACAACCAAGCTTTGTGAAACTGATTAGTAGAGGAGTTGGGAGTTCTGTATCACACGGGCTGTGAGTATGCAACATCGCAATAATTAGCCTTGAGTGCAAGTGGGAGATTGTTGGATATAGTGCCCTCAGAGTCAATTATTGGATCATAGGCACATGATTGCAATGATTGAGGGAGGACCTATGCCGGTAGGACAGTCTTACTAGAGATGATAGTATGCTATCTGGTTTATCTTTATCATCGTGTGCTGCTTTAGGTGACCTTACAGGTCGCTATTACAAGTTGATAGAACCCTTAGGATTCTTGCTTGACTGCCAGCAGTATGACGACGCTCATATACGTAGGAGCTGGGGTCTATAAGCACATCCTTAAAAGGTCCCTAGTCGTAGGAGTTTTCGAGACAGGGCATCGATACTCCGTAGTAGACTAGTGTATACAGTCGAGACCCCGACGAGTGGCGGTGGACGGTTTCACAAGCCATTGGTGTCAGCTGGTTCACCTAAGATGTATACAGGTGCTCATTGGGTTATGAGTACACCGGACATGACTCGCCAGGAACATGCTAGTTGGTATTATACCTGAGTCAGATAGCAGTTCCCTGGTGACATGTGTACATGTTAGTTCATCGACCTGAGATCGTCATTTGTCTCGTATGAGTTCCCACTGTGCTTTGATTACTACCCTACCATGGCTCAAAGGAGTCGTGCAAACAGGTTTTAGTTGGGTACAGTCCCGAGCCACATGGAGGCAGTGAGCAGATCAACAGGGGTTTCGTCTCTCCCGGTATTGGGGGTGAGATCGCGCTGTGTCTAGGAGACCCGTTACACGAAGTCCTTGGCCAAGGCAGGAGATTTACTGATAGGTATTCCAGTAGTATCTCAGTGTGTTCTGGGCTACACTCCGACACAACTTGTACCGCTTTTGGGGGTCTGACTTTTACCAACCCCCTAGGCCTGACATGCGTTACTCATAGGCGAACGGGCCGGACTATACGGATATTGTCAATGACAGGCTCAGTAGGGTGTCAGGATGAGTTCGCTCATCGACTTCCCTTTTGGTCAATACCCGGTGGCCCGTTACGTACAGCTAGTACCACTGACGTGCTAGTGGTTAAATCCACAGCCGTTGTAGTGACGAGTCTTTAGATTCCTCCACAGACAGTTTCCCAAGTTTCGAGCGAAACGTTGTAGAGGACGTATGGATTTATGGCAGGGTTCGAACATACGCGTGCACTTATGCACGTGTCATAGTTCGAGCGGATAATACTAGCGGGCTTTGGTTTAAGCCGGATCCTAGTATTTTACTGTGTAGATTTTGTCTCATTGCATTTATATTCGGTCGGAATACAAATGCTGGTATGTATATACAGTCGCGGGGTTATCCTATAATTTTTTACCGGATCGCCTTTTGAAGTTGCTAGCTTGCTTTCTCTTTTTAGCCAAATTCCTTCTCTATTGTTCTTTGGTTGAATTTTCCTTCGAGGAGGTTCTTTGCAAAAGTGGAGATTTATAAAAGGAGGGTGTTTTTTGTAGTGCTGGGGCTCCACCAGATTTCCGGAATGCTCTTTGATAAGATTGGATCTTTTGTGCATCATTGCTTGCATTAATTGTGAAGGGATTGAGGGGGTATTTGGTGTGACATTTTTTCCTTGTGTTTTCCCCACTCTTTTACTTGTGCTTATCTCCTTCCTCTCTCCATTCTTGGAGTATGGCGGGCCACTACAAGGGGCAGCACCTCATTCCTTTTGATGAGGGAATTTTTGATCTCATTTGCTACAAAAATTCCTAAGCTCCTTTCTTTCATTGCTCATTCCATCTCCACCAAAATGGTAACTTCGATTAACTTTCGTGACAAAGCGTTCTACACTTAGTCTACAGCAACCCTGTGCACGTCGGCTGGCAAACTTCGTGTCCGAGTTGCCTCGGTTCAGAGGTGGGAGCCAGTAAAAAGACTCTTTGATGTGGTGCCCTTCCAACGAGGAGACCGGAGATCGCAGATGCCGTGAGGAGCTTGGGATGGTGGCCAAAGACCGAAGGACACGGATTGATCGGTATAGCTTTTCTAACCCTTCTCTAGTTTGCTAGTTATAGCTTAATGGTTCGATCCAGGTTTATAGTATACGATAGCGCCAGTTTCAAGTTTATGAAAAAGTTTTGTTTCCGCATTTTGGCCTCGGATCGATGGTCGGGGTGCTGTCGTAGACTTACAAGCAACCCTACCAATTCTAGGGTTAGGAGACCCAGACTCGACTCCTTGAGATGGCTTCCCACTGGACCTAAGAACCCGGCTGCTTGTGCTCTCCGCCTTGGGTCTATCCTAATGTGGAAAAGTAAATAATATACAATTGTGACAACATCCTCAACCCGGAAGTGCCCCAATAAAAGAATATTACATACAATGAATTTTACATGAATGAAAATAAAAAAAACCTCACCTCACATAAAAAACCCGGCTATTCAGAACACGACGATCCAATATAACATATCACAGCAACACATAACATCACATGTCATCAACGTAAGTAAATATTCCTATCACAATTGTCGTTGACATATAGCGACGAAAACGACGATATACCATATATTACACTTACGGTCGCAAAAAAGAAAGTGTAAAACTACAACATTTGGAATCCACAATCACCTTAAACATCGTAAACCCGAAATATCACATATTACAGATTTCATGCCTAACTTTATGAATTCCACATATTGTATCATATTACAGAAAAATCTAGACGATGTCAAACATTACGATCGAATCAACAAACACACAAAATTTCCTAAAATGCTCAACACTTGAGCGTAGTTTAGAAGTATCCATCACATGCTATAGTAGTAATGAACCAGTCGTAGAAGGGTCAAACCAACGCCTCACTTGTGGCACCGCTAAACCATCACAAACCCTAGTGTTTAGTGGCTATTTTGACGGTCACAAAATCGAGTTAAGGTTTCGTTCTTCTAGAGGGTCCACCGCGTCACTTGCACTTGCACGATCTTTGAATGTTTTTTAACTAATGAAAAATCCAACACTTGGAAATTTTCCGGCAGGGGAAAAAAGTGAGTTATTGATATCCGTTCGAACTTTTTAACACTGTCTAAACAATCCGAAACAAATCTAGAATTACGAATACGAAACACTCCGAATTACCTTTTTAGTAAATAAATATCTCTTGCAAATTTAGAAAAAATAAACAACACCAAAAGTACCAAACCCCAGAGACTTGAACACCACCCAAAAACCAAACCCTAGCTCCCAAAGAAATCCGAGCAGGCCAGATTTTCTGGCCTTCTGGCCGGCAAAAATCCGAGCAGGGGGCTTGGGTTTTGGTGTGTGTTCATATTGTATCTTATATAACATTCTGCAACTGTTTGAAAATTTTTTTCCTCCAGAAATAATTCGACAGAAACAGGGGTTTTGCATTGGGTGTTTCGGAGTTGTTTCGGATTTGTAATCCTACACATATCCGTCTAATTCTCTAGCTATGCACTGATACCACTGTTGGGTTACCTACAACGGCAGCAAGGTTTAGGGAGACATCATACATTCCAAGTTAAACAAATTTCCATTGGATATAACCCTAAACTTAGGAATTTTAACTAGAGAATCAAACAAAACATCGAAGTAAACAACTTTACTTCTAATAGTTTGGGATTGCAACCTTTGTAGTCCATTCCTTCGCTTCATAAGCTCCGTGTTGAGGTCCCTTCACTGCGATCATAAAGATCTCCGACTCTCGTGAGGCTCCAAGAGGTGAATGATGCATCTTGCTTGAAGTTTTTTTGATCTAAGATGATCTACCTTGAAGAATCTATAACCTAAGCTTACACTTCACTAATGAAGTAATTTGAGAAGTGAACACCCTAATCTAAGTGGCTAGAATAGATGAGGATGATGAAGTAGGAATTTTGCTCTCTTTTGTTTTCAATTTCTCACCATTTATCATCACAAAAACAAAAGCTAGTGAAGCTTTTTCAAGAGCAAGAAGAAGAAGATGATGAAGCTAATCCTTTTGTGATGAATAATGAATTATTATTGTGGTTACAATTGCAACCATGTGCTAAGGATTTGGGTTTGGTTAAAGAATATCTACACGAAATATCAAGCTAGATGACAAAAGTCAAGGCTTCATGAAGCTTCATGAAAGCTTCATCCGAAGCATAACCCTAATCCAAACCCTAACTAGATTTAATGTCTAAATCTTTATTGCATTTGTAACCCTAACTTGTTACAATATTATATATCACATATACAATATATTTTGTAACAAAAGAAAATAATACAATTAACATATATCGCATATACATCAATGTATTATTCAGTGAGAAAATTAATCAATAAAGCGAGCTTATATTAGTTAATGTAATGTAATATATCTCATATATTATATACATTAAATTATCGAATCAACACTTGATCCGATAACCCGGCTATATTGCATATAACCGACTAATATAACATATACCCTTTCATCAAATCAACACTTGATCTGATGATCCGGCTATATCTCATATAACCGGCCGATATCACATATCGCGAGAATAGAATACGGTATCTCATATCGTCTTATTCTCTGTCCCGTACATATCACATTTATGCTCCTACTCCGTTTTGCCTTAGCCAGGAAACCTCTGTGTAGGACTCTAAAGAATCGTCAATACGCCGATAGTTGGTGATGATCATATCAAACTCCCACAAGCTGCAAGCGGTCAGCTAAACGTAACAACTATCCAGGTATTGAGCGATCAGAAGATCAACAAGCAAGCCTGTACATTCTCCTTTGAATCCAATCAGTAACACTACCGTACAGTCCGGTCTCTTCGTCTGGTACGTGACATATCAAGTCTAGGGGTGGTAAACGTTAGTCCCCAGTAACCGATAAGTCGTGTCCTAAGGGCTATACTGGGACTATGACTACCCTGGCCCTACTAGTATGATCTCATGTGATAGCAAGACAGTAAACCAATACAACTAAACATGTTAAGACAAAGTGAAACCAAATAGCATACTATCATGTGGAGAAAGAAAGTCCTCTCTATATATATCCAAGCATCCACTATATATACATCATATGTACAACAATGGCCTCTAGGGCATATATATAACTAACATAAAGAAGTATATAACTTTGCATTAAAGGATAATATTATGAACATTTTCCTAAATCAAGTGTTGATTGGGTTTGGTACGCTATGTAATGGTATATATGTTCTAAATCAAACTACAATTCTAAGCATACTGAATACACACAAGAGGAAAAGTTCGGAAATGAACGAATCCTTCTTGTGGCATTGTAGACTAGGTCGTATCAATGCGACAAGACTAGGTAAGTTTCATAAAGATGGATATTTGAATCCATTCGAATTTATATCTTATGAAACTTGCCAGTCATGTCTCAAAAGTAAAATGACCAAAACTCCGTTTACTGAACACGGAGAAAGTGCTACTGAACTCTTGGGACTGATACATAGTGATGTAAGCGGTCCTATGTCTACACATTCTAGGAATGGTTCCTCATTTTTCATTACATTCACCGACGATCTTTCCAGATTCGGACATGTGTTTCTGATGATACACAAATTTGAAACTTTTGAGAAATTCAAGGAATATAAGTACGAAGTTGAAAACCAAATGGGTAAAAGTATTAAAATCCTACGATCCGATCGAGGAAGAGAATACTTGAGTACGGAATTCTGTGACTATTTAAAAGAGAATAGGATTCTCTCTCAACTTACTCCTCCGTATACACCACAGCACAACGGAGTATCGGAGCGGAGGAATCATACCCTATTAGATATGGAGCATTCTCTGAAGAGTGTTGTTGAGTTACCTATTTCCTTTTGGGGTCATGCACTTGAGACAACTACAGACCTACTGAATATGGTTCCCACCAAATTCGTGCCTACCACTCCATATGAGATATGGAAAGGAAAGAGACCATGCCTTAATTATGTTAAGATATGAGGTTGTCTGGCTTATGTGAAACACAAAATCCGGACAAACTCGAGGTAAGGTCAGTTCTGTGCAAGTTTGTAGGATATCCCAAACATTCACGATGGTATATCTTCTACCACTCCGAGGAATAAAAGGTGTTTATTTCTTGACATGCACCTTTTTTAGAAATGGAATTTCTTATAAAAGAAATTAGTGGTCATGAGGTAGAACTGAAAGAAGTTCCAACTACACAAACAATAACTGACAATTTAGTAAAACCGGAGGATTCAATAGTCCCCGGCGAACCTCAGCCACTCTGCAGATCTAGTAGGGTTCCTCATCCACTTGAGAGATACTACGGTTTTCTCATAGACGGTAAGAGAGAGGATTGCATTATAGAAGATGATGACCCAACTAGTTTCGAGCAGGCTATCACAAGTGGGGACTCTGTGAAATGGCTAGATGCTATGCGATCTGAGATGGAATCCGTATACACTAACAAAGTATGGACTTTGGAAATTGCACTTGAAGGGGTAAAACCCATCGGGAGCAAGTGGATCTTTAAGAAGAAAATTGGTGTAAATAGAAAAGTTGAGACTTTCAAAGCTTGACTTGTAGCAAAAGGTTTTCGTGAATGACCAGGTGTTGACTATGATGAAACCTTTTCTCCAGTCGCTATGCTTAAGTCCATCAGGATTCTACTTGCCATTGCTGCATACCATTACTACGAAATCTGGCAGATGAACGTCAAGACCGCTTTTCTAAATTGTGATTTAGAAGAGTGCGTGTATATGACACAGCCAGAGGGCTTCGTAGATAGTGGGAGCAGCGGAAGCTTGCACAAGCTGCTTAAATCAATCTACGTATTAAAGCAAAGATTGCGGAGCTGGAACATCTGTTTTGATGAAGCTATCAAAGAGTTTGAGTTCATCAAAAATGTAGATGAACCATGTATATACAAGAAGGTTGTAGAGAGTAAGGTTGTCTTCCTCGTATTGTACGTGGATGACATACTCTTGATCGGAAATGATGTTCCTATGCTACACTTGGTCAAGCTCTTCTTATCATAAAAGTTCTCCATGAAAGATCTAGGTGATGCCTCCTACATCTTGGGGATAAAGATCTATAGAGATAGATCTAAACAGATGTTGGGATTGTCCCAATCTAGATACATTGACACCATACTAAAAAGGTTTAATATGGAAGATTCTAATCGTGGTAATTTACCTGCTTGTTCAAGAATCATCCTCTCCAAAGAGATGTCTCCCAAGACTTATTTAGAGAGGGCTCGCATGCAGGGGATACCCTATGCATCGGCAGTCGGGTCTATCATATATGTGATGTTATGTACCATACCAGATGTAGCTTACTCACTAGGTGTAGTAAGTAGATATCAATCAGATCCTGAGAAAAAGCACTGGACAGCTGTGAAGAACATTCTTAAGTACTTGAGTAGGACTAAAGAAATGTTCTTAGTGTATGGTAATGGTGAACTCCAGGTGAAGTCCTTTACCGATTCGAGCTTCCATAGTGATAAGGACGACAGTAAGTCGGTCTTGGGTTTTTTCTTTACCTTCAATGGAGGGGCGTTATGTTTGAAGAGTTCCAAGCAAGATACCGTAGCAGACTCGACGATGGAGGCTGAATACATCGCTGCCAACGATGCTGCCAAAGAGGCCGTCTGGATGAAGAAGTTCAATGCTGAACATGGTGTGGTTACATCCATTGAGCATCCAATACCTGTGTATTGTGATAACAATGGAGCTGTATCTTTGGCCATGGAACCCCAGTCCCATCAGAGAACCAGACATATTCTTAGGCGGTATCACCTGATCCGGGAGATAGTAGAACAATGGGAGATCGAGGCCAGGAGAGTTGATACGAAGGATAACGTGGAAGATATGTTATTTGTATGTACGCCCTAGAGGCCATTGTTGTACATGATTGTATATTATAATGTATGCTTGGACATATATAGGGAGGACTTTCATTCCCGACATGATAGTATACTATCTGGTTACTCTTTATCTTAACATGTAGACTTGTATTGTGATACTGTCTTTCTCTCACATGTTGATAAAGCCCTTAGGATGCGTACTTGACTACCAGGAATATGATGGAGATCATACTAGTGAGGCCAGGGTAGTCCATAAGTCCATCATTTAATTGTTCCTAGTCGAGGCTGTATCAAGACGGGGCATCGATATTCCAGAGTAGACTAGCGTATGCGCTTCTTGACCCATATGATGGGCGATGGATGATCCCATATCCATTGGAGTTTGACATCAAAGTTGTTATATGGGTGCTCAGTATAGACTGGGTACACTGAACAGGACTCGCCGAGAACTCCTAGATGGTATTATACCCAACGTCAGATAGCAGTTCTCTGGTGACACTAGTACAGGTTAGTCTGTAAACCCGAGATCGTTATAGATTTTTGTGTGTTTCCCACTGTGCTTTGATTTCCACCTTACCACGTTCAAGAGAGCATGTAAAACGGTGGTTTTTTGGTACAGTCACGAGTCACATGGAGCCAATGAGCGATAGGAGGGGATTCGTCTCTCCCAGTATTAGGGGTTGATGTTACGCTGTGCTCGATTGACTATAACAGGAATTCCTTGGCCAGGGATGATACGGAGATTTACTAGTAAGTGTTATCAAAAGTTTCTCGACCCGTTATGAGCCTCATATCGGCATGTCTTATCAAGTTTCCGAGGTCTGAAGTTTAGCACCCTAGACTCGATATGCGACATATCAGACGAAGAAACCGGACTGTACGGTAGTGTTACTGTTGGATTCGCAGGTGTATGGACAATCTTGAATGTTAATCTTTTGATCACTCAATACCCGGGTAGCCGTTACGTCTAGCTAGTACTGCCGACAGCTTATGGGTGACTGATATGATCATCACCTACTGCCGGCGTATTGACGAGTCATTAGAGTCCTATACAGAGGTTTCCTAGCTCATGCGAAATGAAGTAGGGCACATTTGTGATATGTGCGCGACCGAGATTAATACATGTCTGTTATACCGTATTCCAATCTCACGATACAGATTATAAGTGTTATAACTGTTGGGTTACGCCAGCGCCACGGCCATAAATCCGTGTCCAAATGCGGAACAAAAACTTTTAGAAACCGGCACTAACGGAACCCGATTTCCGGATCGACCGATAAGCCCTAGATAACAAAACATGCAAAGGAGTTTAGAGAGATTATACCAAACGACCCGAGTCCTTCAGCCTTCAACCTCTATCCCAAGCTCCTAAGGGCTTCCTTGATCAAGCTTTATCTCCGGTCTCCCTCTATCGAAGATGATCCACCGGAGAGTCTATGCAACGAGCTCCAACTTCATATCCGAGGCAACTAGGGAACCTAGATCGCTACTCTAGATACTGTAGATGAAGTAGAGAGTGATGAATGATTAATTTGTCTCAAGACACCCAAGGATTCTCAACTCATGAGAATGTTTGGGTGGAGCTAGAGGAAGAAGAAGATGCCATGAGAATGTAGTGTTGAGAGCAACTCAAGAGAGAGAAAAAGAAATAAATAATGGCTTGTGTTTTGTGTGGTGTGAGTGTTGATAGAAATAACGGAGCCATCACAATAAATATGTCAAGTCTCCAAAATATCTAAAGTCAACAAAAATATCTCAAATCAACAAACAATCTCACAACAAATAAAAATCCTAAGCATGTTATAATAGTAACCATGGGTCACTAATTAGCCATGCCACAAAAATGCAATAAAAACCTCATCCTACACCTCAGTAACCTTTTAATCCAAAAAGGTCTAAACTATGATGAGGTGTAATCTTCTAAAAGTACTCTTGTAATAAATTACAAAAATACCCCTCAACCGTATATACATACCCGCATCCGTATTCTGAAGAATACGAATACAAAGAGACAAAAATAATCCAACAAATATAATACTAGGATCCGGCTTAAACCAAAGCCCTCTAGTATTATCCGTCCGAACATCATGCATGCACAAGTACACGTATATGATCGAACCCTGCCGTAAAACCATACGGCCTCTACATCGTTTTGCCTGAAGCAGGGAAACCCTCTGTGTGGGACTTTAAAGACTTTTCAATACGCTGGCAGTGGATTTAACCACAAGCACGTCAGCAGCACTAGCTGTACGTAACGGCTACCCAGTTATTGAGCGAAAGGAAGGCCGACGAACAAACTCATCCTGAAACCCCTACTAAGCATGACAGTGACAATATCCGTACAGTCTGGTCCGTTTGTCTATGAGTATCGCATACAAGTCTAGGGGGTGTATAAAATCAGACCCCTAATAACTTGGCATTCAGTGTCGGTATGAAATCCATCACCACCTGAGAAACTACCGATCCTAGATCAGAAATTTTCGACTACCTTGGCCAAGGATTTCTGGTGATGGCCACCCGTGCACAACACAACATCAACCCCCAATACCTGACGATCCGCTCACTGCCTCCATGTTGCTCGGGACTGTATCCAACTAAAACCAGTTTGCATGACTCCTTTGATCCGTGGTAGGGTAGTAATCAAAGCACAGTGGGAACTCACACGAGACAAATGATGATCTCAGTTCGATAGACTAACCTATAACCATGCTACCAGGGAACTGCTATCTGACAATAGGTATAATACTAATTAGCATGTTTCCGGGGAGTCCGTCCGGTGTACTCATAACCCAATGAGCACCTATATGTAAGTCCATGCTAACCATCCCCGGTTCTTTGGGGTTGCGGAAATGGTCAAAAACGATTTTTCTTTTGGTGGTAACATGGACTCAAAATACGGATCTTTGTTAAACAACCACCTAACAACCTAACTAGGAGTTTTACCTACTCGGTTAGGGGGTTATTCCTTTCTTGAACTCCTTCGTCTTCAATTCTTTGCGGTGTACAGATCGGCCTCACCTCATCGTCTCCTCGCACCGAAGATGGATCCACCCGATAGCTTCAACCTTTTGGCTTCTACTTCGAACTTGAAGAAACTAGAACACTTGGCTTGCTAGACCTTATGAACTAGGATGAGTAGAGGAGTGTTTTGGTGTTTTTATCTCTAAGGCAATGGTTCTCAACTCATGAGAGGGAGTTTCCTTGAGCTAGAGAGAGCAAGAGGAAGAGGGAGAGCTTGAGCAAGAGAGAGAAAGCAAAATGAAGAATTGAGCAAGTCTTTTGCCATCCAAGCTCTCATAATCCAAAATCATGATAACAAGTACAAATAATTGAGTATAATGTGATGCTTATTATCATGAAAAATGACAATATCATTTCTTGCATTAAATGCAATTTGTGAGCAAAACAAGCAAGCACAAGTCAATGCAAACAAATGATAGCCATTGTCATGATGGCGGTCAACAAGTCCAACCTAGTCAACCGGTCCACAAAAGTCAACAAGTCAACAAGGTCAACCTTTCAATCCTAACCATGTCACCATAATGCTTAATTAATATTATTGTTAATCATAATTCTAATTCTCATTAGGGTTTAACAAAAGTCAACAGTCAACAACCCTAATGAGAATCCTCTGTCTCTGTCTCTGTCAACTGTGCATACACACCCGCATCCGCGTTCCGGGGAACACGAATACAAACGAGATAAAACCAATCCCAAAACGTATACTAGGATCTTGCTTAAACCAAAGCCCGCTAGTAATAAGTGCCCGGTCACTAAACGTGCACAAGTGCGTGGATGTGACCGAACCCTGTCGCAAAACCATGCGACCTGTCGCAAAACCATGCGACCTCTACTCTTTTGCCTAAAGGCGAATAGCTCTCTGTGTGGGAATCTAAAGACTCGACACTACGCTGGCAGTGGGTTTAACCACAGACCGCAAGCGGCACTAGCTGTGCGTAACGGCCCCAGGTAGATGCCGATAAGAAGACGGACGAGGTGAACCCATCTGAACTCATACTGCGCCTGAATGTGACAATCTCCGTACAGTCCGGTCTGTTCGTCTGAGCATATCGCATGGCGGGCCTAGGAGGCGGTAAACGTCAGTCCCCTAATAGCGGTACAAGTCGTATCGGAGTGTAGCCCAGAACACCCAGAGATAACACTGGAAACCTACCAGTATATCTCGCTTGCTCTGGCCAGGGACTACTTGTGTAATGGATCTCCTAGACACAGCGCGATATCAACTCCCAATACCGAGAGAGACGAATCCTGTCTAACCGTAACTGCCTCCAAGTGCTTCGGGACTGCACCCAACTACTACTTGTTTGCACGACTCCTTTGAGCCGTGGTAGGGTAGTAATCAAAGTACAGTGGGAACACACTCGAGGTGAAGTGAGAGTGTCAAGTCAGCGGACTAAGCTGTACTCATGTTACCTGGGAACTGATAACTGACGATAGGTATAGTACCAACCAATCAGTTCCCGACGTATCCTGTCCAGTGTACTCGTAACCTAACGAGCACCCGCATACTATCTGAAGTACGACGTACTGACAGCTGTGGGACAGACCGTCTCCCCTGCTGGGATGAGAAGCGCATACGCTAGTCTACTCCGGAGTATTGATGCCCTGTCTCGATAATCCTACGACTAGGGACCTATATAAGGATGTGCTTGTGGATTACCTAGCCCCCACGAGTGTGACTGCCGTCACAACGCTGGTAATCAAGCAAAGATCCTAAGGGCTCTACTAATATGTATAAGAAATATGCTAAAAGAAACACATGCACATATTGAAGTAGAAACAAACCAAGTAGCATACTGCCATTTTGAGCAATATTGTCTATACAACTGTGAATATCCCAAGCTTCCATTAAGTAATATACAAACTAGTATGATACAGTAATGGCCTCTAGGGCATATACACTAACAATCTCCCACTTGCACTAAGGCCATGTACTGGCATATCGAAGACCTATCATCTCGATCAGCCGCTCGAACTGAGTCTAAGGTAAGGCCTTCGTGAGTGGATCAGCAGTGTTATCTTCCGTAGCAACCCTCCGAACCTCGATCTCCTGGCGATCCATGATCTCCCTGATCAGGCGATACTGCCTCAAGATGTGTCTGGATTTCTGATGGGACCTGGGTTCCTTCGCTAAAACTATAGCCCCGTTGTTGTCGCAATACAGAGGTATTGGATCAACAATGGACGGAACCATCTGATGTTCCGTTAAGAACTTCCTCATCCAGACAACTTCTTTTGCGGCATCAGCAGCAGCGATGTATTCCGCTTCTATCGTCGAGTCAGCAACGGTTTCCTGTTTGGAACTCATCAAACACACCGCCCCTCCATTGAGGGTAAAAACAAAACCCGACATGGACTTGGAATCATCCTTATTACTTTGGAAGCTGGAGTCCGCAAAGGCCTCAATCTGGAGGTCTTTTCCGCCGTACACCAAGAACATCTCCTTAGTCCTTCTCAGGTACTTGAGAATGTCCTTTACCGTTATCCAGTTTTTCTCCCCAGGGTTTGACTGATACCGGCTTACCATACTCAGTGCATAAGCTACATCTGGTCTGGTACACAATATCGCATACATTATAGAGCCTACCGCAGAAACGTAGGGTATAATAGACATGCTATCCCTTTCCAAATCAGTCTTGGGAGACATCTCTTTGGAGAGGATGATTCCGTGACAAGCCGGTAGGTTACCGCGCTTGGAATCTTCCATACTGAATATTTTCAGTATAGTGTCGATGTACCTGGACGGCGAAAGTACTAACATCCTCTTGGATCTATCACGATGGATCCGGATCTCCAGAATGTACGTGGCATCACCCAGGTCTTTCATGGAGAACCTGTGTGACAAGAACCCCTTGACAGATTGTAGCATAGGAATGTCATTTCCTATCAAAAGAATGTCATCCACGTATAGTACGAGGAATACGACAGTTCTTGCTACAAATCTACTGTAGATGCATGGTTCATCAGGATTTTTGATAATGCCAAATTCCTTGACTGTCTCATCAAAGCAGATGTTCTAACTCCGCGATGCCTGCTTTAGTCCATAGATGGACTTAAGCAACTTGCACACCTTTCCGCTGCTCCCACTCTGAATGAAACCCTCTGGCTGGTCCATATAGACACATTCCTCTAAATTTCCATTTAGAAAAGCGGTCTTTACGTCCATCTGCCAAATCTCATAATCGTGGAAGGCAGCAATGGAAAGAAGGATCCGAATGGATTTCAGTATAGCCACTGGAGAAAAGGTTTCGTCATAGTCCAAACCAGGTTTTTGACGAAAACCCTTTGCAACAAGTCTAGCCTTATAGGTCTCAACCTGTCCATCTACACGAATCTTCCTTTTGAAGATCCATTTGCATCCTACGGGTTTTACCCCGTCTGGAGCAACGTCCAAAGTCCATACTTTGTTGGTGTACATGGACTCCATTTCGGTCCGCATTGCATCCAGCCATTTTACCGAGTCAATGCTCTGAACAGCCTGCTGGAAGATAGTAGGCTCATCATAATCAATGACGCAATCTTCTCTATCCCCGTCTATAAAAAAACCGTAGTATCTCTCGGGCGGATGAGACTGCCTACTACTGCTGGGGAGCGGCGTAGGAATGTTCTGTTCTTTCGAACTCTCTGGTTCTACTAAGCTTTCAGTAATAGCTCGTGGTTCTGGAAATTCTTCCAGTTCTACTGCGCTCCCACTTATCTGATTTTCCAAAAATTCAGTTTCCTTGAAGCAGGCATGACGAGAAACAAAAACCTTTTGTTCCTCTTCGCAATAGAAGAAATATCCCTTGGTGTTCTTTGGATATCCTACAAACTTGCACTGTACTAAGCATGCCTCGAGTTTGTCCGCATGCTGCTTTTTAACAAAAGCTGGACATCCCCATGTCTTAATGTGCTTAAGATAGGGTTTCTTCTCACACCACATCTGATATGGTGTGGTAGGCACAGTCTTAGTAGGAACTCGGTTCAAAAGATATGCAGCTGATTCTAGTGCATATCCCCAGAATGATCGCGGTAACTCTGCGTTACTCATCATGGAACGTACCATATCCAATAGGGTCCGGTTCCGTCTCTCCGATACACCGTTGTGTTGCGGAGTGTATGGAGGAGTAAGCAGAGAGAGAATACCATTCTCTTTTAGGTAATTCAGGAACTCGGCACTCAAGTATTCTCCACCTTGATCAGATCTTAGTGTCTTGATAGTTTTGCCGGTTTGTTTTTCTACTTCATTCTTATATTCCTGGAATTTTCCAAAGGCTTCGGATTTATGTTTCATTAAGAAGACATATCCGTACCTTGAAAAGTCATCTGTAAAAGTAATGAAGTAAGAAAAAACGCTTCGCGCATGTGTAGACATTGGACCGCACACGTCGCTGTGTACGAGTCCCAATAGCTTGCTCGCTCTTACTCCGTGTCCAGTGAACGGAGTCTTTGTCATCTTTCCTCTAAGACAGGATTGACAAGTTGCATATGATTGATATTGGAACGGATCCAAATATCCTTCTGTATGTAACTTAGTCAATCTTCTCTCATTGATGTGACCCAGTCTACAATGCCATAAGAAAGCCTGATTAGTTTCCGGAGACTTTCTTTTGTGTTTATTCTGGACATTGAAAATCTGTGGTTGGTTTAATACGTATATACCATTGCTTAATATACCTGACCCAATCAGAACTTGATTAAAGTGAATGTTCACAACATTACTTACAAATGCAAATTCATAACCTTCTTTAGATAATAAAGATAAAGAAATGATATTACAAGTTGCATTGGGTACAAAATAGTAATTACGCAAAACCAAAACGTGTCCATCTGACAAGCCCAGGTGATAGTCCCCCATGGACTCAGCATCCATGCCAGCTCCGTTTGCAACTCTGAGGGTCATATCACCTGCCTTCAAAACCCTACGCTTTCTCAGTGCCTGCAAAGAATTACAGATATGAGATCCTGATCCGGTATCCAATACCCAGGAAGTAGAGTTTATTGAAAGACAGTTTTCAATAACATACACACCTGAATCCGAAGCCGCAACTTGCTTCGGATCCTCATTTCTGGCCTTCCAAGCCCTGCAATCTTTCTTCCAGTGTCCCTTCTTATGACAATAGAAGCATTCTTCCTTACCCACAAGCTACCCCTCTATCTTTGTTGCCTTTGCTTTTCCCTTCGTATCCACTTTACTAACACCGCCCCTTGGTTTGACGGGGGCTTTTTCTTCATTCCCTTGGCTTTTGCCTTGGACTTAGAAGAGGAAGATCCTCCTACAAACAAAGTGGATGTTTCCCTACCTTTCTGTAGGGTGCCCTCTGCACTCCTCAGCATGTTGAGGAGTTCCGGAAGTTCAACTTCTTTTCCTTGCAAGTTGAAGTTCAGGATAAACTGGACGTAAGTGGAAGGAAGGGACTGAAGAATCAAGTCCGTATAGAGCTCGTTCTCTAATGTGGTCCAAAGGTCCGTGAGCTCCTCAATGAAGCCAATCATCTTAAGCACGTGTTCCGCTACCGATGATCCGATGGCCAACCTTGTCGAAAATAGCTTCTTCGACACTTCGTATCTTGCGATACGAGATTACTCTCCATATAGTTCTTTTTTGTAGAGAAATATGGATTCGAGGTCCATATTCTCGTGCCTCCTCTAATGTTCATTGTTCATAGAGGCAAGCACGAGGCACTTGGCCTTCGCGCAATCGATCTCCCAGGTCTTACAGATTTCTATATCCGCGACGCTGGAGGTGGGACCTGGGACAGGGGGAGCTTTGGTGGTAAGAAGATACCCTAGCTTGTCGTGAGTGATTGCCATTTTGACATTCCTGAACCAATCTTTGTAGTTTGGCCCAGTCAGTATGTTTTTATCTAGAAGTAACTTAAGTCCGGTCATGTCGATTGGTCGCTGCAATTAGGAGAGAGAGAAGAAACACTCAGCATGATGCTCTTGCAAGTTTAGAGTGGTTTTTAGTTTGTCTAAATAGGATGGCTCCCACTGTAACTCGAATTCCTCCTCAAACCAAAAAGGAAGAATTAGTCGGGATCAATCTCACCGTACAATACTTGCTTAACCGTTCAGCCAGGCCAGTGTTGGTACTTCGAGGGAGGTTTTCCAACGCTTTCGCGAAGTTCCTTAATTAAATAACCTCTTTTTCCTGGGGGCGTAGCCCCGCTGACACCTTTCTAGACACCTACTTGGTTTATAGCATTGATCGTTAAGTGAGAAATTTCCTGAGGAGTAGCATATACTCACAGTAGGATCGGGATCCAAATATCATCGCGTGACAAAACTGAAGGAATCCTACCAGAATCATCACACTCCAAATGGTATGCAGCGCTAGCAAGTTTTTGGTTCTTTAGAAACTCCCGATGTGGATTTTTGCCCCATGCTCTTATGACCTTGACTTTGGCTAACAAATCATAAGTCACATGTTATGTTCTACCCGTCATTCTCCAGGTTAATTTGAACCCACCCGTACCTACCCTTGACTTTGGCCAACAAGACGGTACGACTGTCCCAAACCAACACATTTATCTATGCTGCACATGAATACCCAATAGCTACCAATCACTATGCCTTGACTTTGGCCAACAAACATAGCTTGAATACTATTGACTATTCATGTGAAACGACGGGGGGCTACGAATGGTTTTGGCGAAACCGTGAACGTAGTGAACTTGATATAATCGATGGAACGAGATAGCTTTTAAAAGGAGTGGCTCAAGTTCCGCATTTAAAAGTTGGTTTTTGAAAAGAACCGAGTGGTTTTGAAAGTGTTCCAACGACTTTACTTTGGTTTATTTTCTTGCATTAATTTTAATGCGTCCCATCATTTTAATCCTACCATTGCAGGAAACAACCAAAATATGACGTACGCTTATGCCATCCGCATTCACCACGGGGCCCCGTCATTACCCGTTAGGTTACTTAACTAACGACAGAGCGGGGGCTGGACTAGCGCGGATGCAAAAAATAAGCAACGCCTAAATAGTTATCATATATAGATATATATTGCAATGATAGCCAATCCAGATCATAGATGAACACATTGGATATACTAGGAATCCGCATTCCGTACGAGCCTGTAACGGAAAACGGGTTACACGGTCGCGATGAATAGCCAATACCCTACCCAAGACCCCTACGGGTGCGGCAAACTACCCGCCAAATACCCGAAGCGAAGCAACCTCCCTCAACTCGTGAGTAGGCCACTCGGCACTTTGAGGTACCCGGTAGTTTGTGCACCCCATCCATGGGTCTATCCTAGGAGCAAAAACAGTAAAAGAAATTATACAACGACGGCTACAACCTCACCCCCGTTGTGCAGCCAAATAAATAATATTACATCAATTACAAATTTACAAGAATTGAAAGATAAAGAAAAAACTCTCATCTCACAATCCCCCGGCTATTCATCCGCGACAATCCAATGAATTCATATACACATACCATCAACATTACAGATCACAGATATGTATAACCCCCACTAATCGACGTATAGCGATTAGCAGACGTTCAATACATATATCACATCACAGAAATAAACACGTTAGCTTAAGTCTTTAGAAGTTTGATCAAAATACGGATTTTTAGGCCATAAAAACAAATTTTGCTTTCTGGAAAATCTGGGCTGGAAAAACATACTGTAAAAATCCCAAAACACCCAACTGAATAAACTGCATGAAAAATCGCCCACGACCGAGTCAACTCGGCCGCGGTTCCGCGGCGCGTTGATCGGTTCAGTGGACCATTTTTCTACAGTTTCTTCTAAAAACCCTGAGCCGAATTTTAGGATAAGATTTATTATTTTTGGAACAGAAAACAAATTCGGTAGAAAGTTGATTTTTCGGGCGTGTTTCGTGACTTTTTCTCCGATTGAACTTCTACTTACTTTGCTAACATGTTAGATAGTGTTTAACTAGGCTCTGATACCACTGTAAGTCCATGCTACCCTTCCCCGGTTCTTTGGGGTTGCGGAAATGGTCAAAAACGATTTTTCTTTTGGTGGTAACATGGACTCAAAATACGGATCTTTGTTAAACAACAACCTAACAACCTAACTAGGAGTTTTACCTACTCGGTTAGGGGGTTATACCATTCTTGAACTCCTTCGTCTTCAACTCTTTGCGGTGTACGGATCGGCCTCACATCGTCGTCTCCTCGGACCGAAGATGGATCCACCTGAAAGCTTCTACCTTTTGGCTTCTACTTCGAACTTGAAGAAAATAGAATACTTGGCTTGCTAGACCTTGTGAATTAGGATGAGTAGAGGAGTGTTTTGGTGTTTTTATCTCTAAGGCAATGGTTCTCAACTCATGAGAGGGAGTTTCCTTGAGCTAGAGAGAGCAAGAGGAAGAGGGAGAGCTTGAGCAAGAGAGAGAAAGCAAAATGAAGAATTGAGCAAGTCTTTTGCCATCCAAGCTCTCATAATCCAAAATCATGATAACAAGTAATAATAATTGAGTATAATGTGATGCTTATTATCAAGACAAATGACAATATCATTTCTTGCATTAAATGCAATTTGTGAGCAAAACAAGCAAGCACAAGTCAATGCAAACAAATGATAGCCATTGTCATGATGGTGGACAACAAGTCCAACCTAGTCAACCGGTCAACAAAAGTCAACAAGTCAACAAGGTCAACCTTTCAACCCTAACCATGTCACCATAATACTTAATTAATATTATTGTTAATCATAATTCTAATTCTCATTAGGGTTTAACAAAAGTCAACAGTGAACAACCCTAATGAGAATCCTCTGGCTCTGGCTCTGTCAACTATGCATACACACCCGCATCCGCGTTCCGGGGAACACGAATACAAACGAGATAAAACCAATCCAAAAACGTATACTAGGATCTGGCTTAAACCAAAGCCCGCTAGTAATAACTACCCGGTCACTAAACGTGCACAAGTGCGCGGATGTGAGCGAACCCTGTCGCAAAACCATGTGACCTCTACTCTTTTGCCTAAAGGCGAATAGCTCTCTGTGTGGGACTCTAAAGACTCGAAACTACGCTGGCAGTGGGTTTAACTGTAAGTCCACGTTGCGACCCCCGGTTCTTACGGGGAGACGGAAACGGTATAAAAATCAAATTTTTTTGGCGCATGGGGCAACATGGACTAACAAAGTCGGGATCTTTTCTAAACTAAACTAGCAAACATGCAAAGGAGAGTTAACTACTCGGCAAAGTGGTTATACCTAACTTGAACTCCTTCTTCTTGAAACCTAGTAGAGGTTGATGGTTCTTTCCTCGTAGCCTTCTTCCGTCAAAGATGGATCCACCTGAGGGTTCAACCTTCGGGCTCTTTCTCGAACTTAGAGTGAACTAGGATCTCCGGCTTGCTAAACCTTGAACCCTAGAGAGAGTAGAGAGTATCTATGGGGTGTTTCTCTTTCAAGGAGAGGGATTCTCAACACATGAAAAGGATTCTCCTTGAGCTTGAGGAAGAAGAAGATGAAGTGAGGAGAGAGAATGAATATGATAGAATGAGCTCATTTTCCTTTTGCAACCATAACAAAAGGAAAAAGAATTATCTAATTAATAATAATAATTCAAAATGAAATAGTTGATGGTTGTTTTTGGAATGACCACTATCATCACTTCATTAAATGAATGTAAGCTAGAATCAAGGAGTATCCTTGCAAAGTAATGATGATGGTCAAACATTCAACCATGGTCAACAAGTCAACCATGGTCAACAAGTCAACAAAACCAACCATGACACAATTTCATTTAATTACTATTATTAATTTATATTTCATAAATCCATTAGGGTTTGGAAAAAGACGACTGTCAACTGTGCATACGCACCCGTTCCGAAACCCTAATGAAAGACCTCTTCCTCCGCCTCAAACAACTGTGCATACACATCTGCATTCTCGTTCCGAGGAACAAGAATACTGAGAGATAAAAGCAACCCCAAAACATATACCAGTATCTGACTCAAACCAGAGCCTGCTAGTATAAATCGTCCGGACTCCAAACGTGCACAAGTGCGCGGATGAGAACGAACCCTGCCGCAAAACCATGCGACCTCTACTCAGTTTTGCCCAGAGGAGAATAGCCCTCTGTGTGGGACTCTAAAGACTCGACACTACGCTGGCAGTGGGTTTAACCACAGACCGCAAGCGGCACTAGCTGTGCGTAACGGTCCCCAGGTAGATGCCGATAAGAAGAATGACGAGGTAAAACCCATCTGAACTCCTACTGAATCTGAATGTGACATTCTCCGTACAGTCCGGTCTGTTCGTCTGATACATCGCATGTCGGGCCTAGCGGGTGGTAAACGTCAGTCCCCCAATAGCGGTACAAGTCGTATCGGAGTGAAGCCCAAAACACCCTGAGATAACACTGGAAGCCTACCAGTATATCTCGCTTGCCCTGGCCAGGGACTACTCGTGTAATGGCTCTCCTAGACACAGCGCGATGTCAACCCCCAATACCGGGAGAGACGAATCCTGTCTAACCGGCACTGCCTCCAAGTGCTTCGGGACTGCACCCAACTACTACCAGTTTGCACGACTCCTTTGAGCCGTGGTAGGGTAGTGATCAAAGTGCAGTGGGAACACACTCGAGGCGAAGTGCCAGTGTCAAGTCAGCGGACTAAGCTGTACTCATGTCACCTGGGAACTGATAACTGACGATAGGTATAATACCAACTGGTCAGTTCCCGACGAGTCCTGTCCAGTGTACTCGTAACCTAACGAGCACCCGTATACTATCTCCAGTACGACGTACTGATGGCTGTGGGACAGACCATCTCCCACACTGGGATGAGAAGTGCATGCGCTAGTCTACTCCGGAGTATCGATGCCCTGTCTCGATAGTCCTGCGACTAGGGACCTGTATAAGGATGTGCTTATAGATTACCCAGCCCCCACTAGTGTGACTGCCATCACAACGCTGGTAATCAAGCAAAGATCCTAAGGGCTCCACTAATGTGTATAGGTGATATACAAAAATAAAAACATGTACACATTGAAGTAGAAACAAACCAAGTAGCATACTACTATATTGAGCAAGATTGTTTATACAAGGTGAATATCCCAAGCTTCCATTAAGTAATATACAAACTAGTATGATACAGTAATGGCCTCTAGGGCATATACACTAACAATCTCCCACTTGCACTAAGGGCATGTACTGGCGTATCGAAGACCTATCATCTCGATCAGCCGTTCGAACTGAGTCTGGGGTAGGGCCTTGGTGAATGGATCTGCAGTGTTTTCTTCTGAAGCAACCCTCCGAACCTCGATCTCCTTGCGATCCACGATCTCCCTGATCAGGTGATACCGCCTCAACATGTGCCTGGATCTCTGATGGGACCTGGGTTCCTTCGCTAAAGCTATAGCCCCGTTGTTGTCGCAATACAGAGGTATTGGGTCAACAATGGACGGAACCACCTGATGTTCTTTCAAGAACTTCCTCATCCAGACAGCTTCTTTTGCGGCATCAGATGCAGCGATGTATTCCGCTTCCATCGTCGAGTCTGAACGGTTTCCTGTTTGGAACTCTTCCAACACACCGCCCCTCCATTGAAGACAAAACCCGACATGGATTTGGAATCATCCTTGTCACTCTGGAAGCTGGAGTCAGCAAAGGCCTCAATCTGGAGGTCTTTTCCGCCATACACCAAGAACATCTCCTTAGTCCTTCTCAGGTACTTGAGAATGTTCTTTACCGCTATCCAGTGTTTCTCCCCAGGGTTTGACTGATACCTGCTTACCACACTCAGTGCATAAGCTACATCCGGTCTGGTACACAACATCGCATACATTATAGAGCCTACCGCAGAAGCGTAGGGTATAATAGACATGCGATCCCTCTCCAAATCAGTCTTGGGGGACATCTCTTTAGAGAGGGTGATCCCGTGACAAGCCGGTAGATTACCGCGCTTGGAATCTTCCATACTGAATCTTTTCAGTACGGTGTCGATGTACCTGGACTGTGAAAGTCCTAATATCCTCTTGGATCTATCACGATGGATCCGGATCCCCAGGATGTATGAGGCATCACCCAGGACTTTCATGGAGAACCTGTGTGACAAGAACCCCTTGACAGATTGTAGCATAGGAATGTCATTTCCTATTAAGAGAATGTCATCCACGTATAAAACGAGGAATACTACAGTTCTCGCTACAAATCTACTATAGATGCATGGTTCATCTGGATTTTTGATAAAGCCAAATTCTTTGACCGTCTCATCAAAGCAGATGTTCCAACTCCGCGATGCCTGCTTTAATCCATAGATGGACTTAAGCAACTTGCACACCTTTCCGCTGCTCCCACTCTGAATGAAACCCTCTGGCTGGTCTATATAGACACACTCCTCTAAATTTCCATTTTGAAAAGCGGTTTTTACGTCCATCTGCCAAATCTCATAATCGTGGAAGGCAGCAATGGCAAGAAGGATCCGAATGGATTTCAGCATAGCCACTGGAGAAAAGGTTTCGTCATAGTCCAAGCCAGGTCTTTGACGGAAACCCTTTTCTACAAGTCTAGCTTTATAGGTCTCAACCTGTCCATCTACACCAATCTTCCTTTTGAAGATCCACTTGCATCCTACGGGTTTTACCCCGTCTGGAGCAATGTCCAACGTCCATACTTTGTTGGTGTACATGGACTCCATTTCAGTCCGCATTGGATCCAGCCATTTTACCGAGTCAACGCTCTGAACGACCTACTGGAAGCTAGTAGGCTCATCATAATTTATGATGCAATCCTCTCTATCCCCGTTTATGAGAAAACCGTAGTATCTCTCGGGCGGATGAGACTGCCTACTACTCCTGCGGAGCGGCGTAGGAATGTCCTGTTCATTTGAACCCTCTGGTTCCACTAAGCTTTCAGTAATAGTCTGTGGTTCTGGAATTTCTTCCAGTTCTACTGCGCTCCCACTTAATTCTTTTTCTAAGAACTGGTGTTCTAGAAAGTGGGCATGACGAGAAACAAGAACTTTTTGTTCCTCTTCGTAGTAGAAGAGATATCCCTTGGAATTCTTTGGATATCACACAAACTTACACAGTACTGAGCGCGCCTCGAGCTTATCCGTATGCTGCTTTTTAACAAAAGCTGGACTTCCCCAAGTCTTAATATGACTGAGATGGGGCCTCTTCACACACCATATCTCATATGGTGTAGTAGGCACAGTCTTAGTAGGAACTCGGTTCAAAAGGTACGCAGCTGATTCTAGCGCATACCCCCAGAATGATCGCGGTAACTCAGCGTTACTCATCATGGACCGTACCATATCCAATAGGGTTCGGTTCCGTCTCTCCGATACACCGTTGTGTTCCGGAGTGTATGGAGGAGTAAGCTGAGAGAGAATCCCGTTCTCTTTTAAATAATTCAGGAACTCGGTACTTAAGTATTCTCCACCTCGATCCGATCTTAGAATCTTGATACTTTTGCCGGTTTGTTTTTCTACTTCATTCTTATATTCCTGGAATTTTTCAAAGGCTTCGGACTTATGTTTCATTAAGAAGACATAACCGTACCTTGAAAAATCATCCGTAAAAGTAATGAAGTAAGAATAACCGCTTCGCGCATGTATAGACATTGGACCGCACACATCGCTGTGTACGAGTCCCAAGAGCTCGCTCGCTCTTACTCCGTGTCCAGTGAACGGAGTCTTTGTCATCTTTCCTTTGAGACAGGATTGACAAGTGGCATATGATTGATATTCGAACGGATCCAAATATCCTTCTGTATGTAACTTAGTCAACCTTCTCTCATTGATGTGACCCAGTCTACAATGCCATAAGAAAGTCTGATTGATATCTGGAGACTTTCTTTTGTGTGTATTCTGGACATTGAAAATCTGTGGTTGGTTTAATACGTATATACCATTGCTCAGTGTACCTGACCCAATCAGAACTTGATTAAGGTGAATGTTTACAACATTACTTACAAACCCAAAATCATAACCTTCTTTAGAAACCAAAGATACAGAAATGATATTACAAGTTGCGTTGGGTACAAAAAAGCAATTACGCAAAACCAAAACATGTCCATCTGACATTCCCAGGTGATAGTCCCCCACGGCTTTAGCATCCATGCTAGCTCCGTTCGCAACTCTGAGGGTCATGTCACCTGCCTTCAAAACCCTACGGTTTCTCAACGCCTGCAAAGAATTACAGATATGAGATCCTGATCCGGTATCCAATACCCAGGAAGTAGAGTTTATCGAAAGACAGTTTTCAATAACATACACACCTGAAGCTGAAGCCGCAACCTGCTTCAGTTCCTGTGTCCTGGCTTTCCAAGCCTTGCAATCTTTCTTCCAGTTTCCACTCTTATGACAATAGAAGCATTCTTCCTTTCCCACAAGCTTCCCCGCTATCTTTGTTGCCTTTTCCTTTCCCTTCGTACCCACTTTACTAACACCGCCCCTTGGTTTGGCGGGGGCTTTCTTCCACTTTCCCTTGGCTTTCGCCTTGGACCTAGAAGAAGAAGATCCTCCTACAAACAAAGCGGGTGTTTCCCTACCTTTCTATATGGTGCCCTCTCCGCTCCTCAGCATGTTGAGGAGTTCTGAAAGTTCAACTTCCTTTTCTTGCAAGTTGAAATTCAGTATGAACTGGGCGTAAGTGGAAGGAAGGGACTGGAGAACTAAATCCGTATAGAGTTCACTTTCCAACGTGGTCCCAAGTTCCGCGAGCTCCTCAATGTAGCCAATCATCTTAAGCACGTGGTCCGCTACCAATGATCCGACGGCCAACTTTGCCGAAAATAACTTCTTCGACACTTCGTATCTTGCGATACGAGACTGCTCTCCATACAGTTCTTTTGTATGAAGAAATATGGATTCCAAGTCCATATTCTCATGCCTCCTCTGATGTTCGTTTTCCATAGAGGCAAGCACGAGGCACCTGGCCTTCGCGCAATCAATCTCCCAAGTCTTACGGATTTCCTTATCCGCGACGCTGGAGGTGGGACCTGGGACGGGGGGAGCTTTGGTGGTAAGAAGATACCCCAGCTTGTCGTAAGTGATTGCCATTTTGACATTCCTGAGCCAATCTTTGTAGTTTGGCCCTGTCAGTATGTTTTTATCTAGAAGTAACTTAAGTCCAGTCATGTTGAATGGTCGCTGCAATTAGGAGAGAGAGAAGGAACACTCAGCACGATGCTCTTGCAAGTTTAGAGTGGTTTTTAATTTGTCTAAACAGGATGGCTCCCACTGTCTCTCGAATCCCTCCTCAAACCATAAAGGAAGAATCAGTCGGGATCAATCCCACCGCACAATACTTGCTTAACCGTTCAGCCAGGCCAGTGTCGGTACTTCGAGGGAGGTTTTCCAACGCTTTCGCGAAGTTCCTTAATTTAAGAACCTCTTTTCCCTGGTGGCGTAGCCCCGCTAACACCTTTCTAGGCACCTATTAGGTTTATAGCATTGGTCGTTTGGTGAGAAATTTCCCGAGGAGTAGCATATACTTACAGTAGGATCGGGATCCAAATATCATCGCGTGATGAAACTGAAGGAATCCTACCAGAATCATCACACTCCAAATGGTATGCAAATCTAGCAAGTTTCAGTACTTATGAAACTCCCGATGTGGATTTTTGCCCCATGCTCTTATGACCTTGACTTTGGCCAAAATATCATAAGTCACATGTCAAGTTCTGCCCGTCACTATCCAGGTTAATTTGGATCCATCCGTGCCTACCCTTGACTTTGGCCAAAATGGCAGTACGACTGTCCCAAACCAACGCATCTATCTATGCTACACATGAACACCCAATAGCTACCAATCACTATGCCTTGACTTTGGCCAACATACATAGCTTGAATACTATTGCCTATTCATGCGAAACGACGGAGGGCTACGAATGGTTTTGGTAAAACCGTGAACGTAGTGAACTTGATATAATCGATGGAACGAGATAGATTTTAGAAGGAGTGGCTCAAACTCCGCATTTAAAAGTTAGTTTTGAAAAGAACCGAGTGGTTTTTCGAAAGTGTTCCAACGACTTTAGCTTGGTTTATTATCTTGCATTAGTTCTTTTAATGCGTGATATTCTTGCATTAGTTCTTTTAATGCGTCCCATCATTTAATCCTACCATTGCAGAAAACAACCAAAATATGACGTACGCTTATGCCATTCGCATTCGCCACGGGGTCCCGTCATCACCCGTTAGGTTACTTAACTAACGACAGAGCGGGGGCTGGGCTAGCGCGGCTGTAGAACATAAGCAACGCCTAAATATAAAGCAATGATAGACATTACAGATCACAGATGAATACATTGGATATACTAGGAACCCGCAATCCTTTCGAGCCTGCAACGAAAAGAGGATTACACGGTCGCGGTGAATAGCCAAATACCCCACCCAAGACCCCTACGGGTGCGGCAAACTACCTGCCAAGTACCCGGTAGTTTGTGCACCCCTCCATGGGTCTATCCTAGGAGCAAAAACAGTAAAAAGAATTATACAATGACGGCTACAACCCCGACCCGGTTGTGCGGCCATACAAATAATAATATTACATCAATTTACATATTACAAATGAATGAAATAAAAACAAAAGCTCATCTCACATCCACCCCGGCTATTCACCCGCGACAGTCCAACGCATTCATATACACATTCCAATATCAAACACAGATCACAAAGATGTATAACCCCGACTAATCGACTTATAGCGATTTGCCGACGTTCAATACATACAAACATCACAGATATAAACAATATAGTCAAAGTGTAGTGAAGTTCGGAAAAAATACGGAATTATAGGCCCACAAAAACAAATTTCTATTCTGGAAAATCTGGGCACATATAATATATCTCAAAAATCCTAAAACCAATCCAGAGATACACTGCACCAAAATCGAGGCAGAGAGGAGACAAGACGGCCGCGGATCCGCGGCAACATAGCTTGCTGTTGCCGCGGAAACGCGGTCGTTTGGTCAGATCTCTGGCTCGTTTTTGGTGGTTATCTTTAAAAAACCCTGAGATGATTTTAGGTGCATAACAAATTTTGTTTTGACCAGAAAAAAAATTAACAGAAACTAGGGTTTTTGAAAAGTTTGGTTTTTGGATTTTTCGGTTCCGAACTTCGTTACACTTCACTACCTAGCTAGTTTATGTTTAGTTAGGCTCTGATACCACTGTAAGTCCACGTTGCGACCCCCGGTTCTTACGGGGAGGCGGAAACGGTATAAAAATCAAATTTTCTTGGCGCATGGGGCAACATGGACTAACAAAGTCGGGATCTTTTCTAAACTAAACTAGCAAACATGCAAAAGAGAGTTAACTACTCGGCAAAGTGGTTATACCTAACTTGAACTCCTTCTTCTTGAAACCTAGTAGAGGTTGATGGTTCTTTCCTCATAACCTTCTTCCGTCAAAGATGGATCCACCGGAGGGTTCAACCTTCGGGCTCTTTCTCGAACTTAGAGTGAACTAGGATCTCCGGCTTGCTAAACCTTGAACCCTAGAGAGAGTAGAGAGTATCTATGGGGTGTTTCTCTTTCAAGGAGAGGGATTCTCAACACATGAGAAGGATTCTCCTTGGGCTTGAGGAAGAAGAAGATGAAGTGAGGAGAGAGAATGGATATGATAAAATGAGCTCATTTTCCTTTTGCAACCATAACAAAAGGAAAAAGAATTATCTAATTAATAATAATAATTCAAAATGAAATAGTTGATGGTTGTTTTTGGAATGACCACTATCATCACTTCATTAAATGGATGTAAGCTAGAATCAAGGAGTATCCTTGCAAAGTAATGATGATGGTCAAACATTCAACCATGGACAACAAGTCAACCATGGTCAACAAGTCAACAAAACCAACCATGACACAATTTCATTTAATTACTATTATTAATTGATATTTCATAAATCCATTAGGGTTTGGAAAAAGACGACTGTCAACTGTGCATACGCACCCGTTCCGAAACCCTAATGAAAGACCTCTTCCTCCGCCTCAAACAACTGTGCATACACACCTGCATTCTCGCTCCGAGGAACAAGAATACTGAGAGATAAAAGCAACCCCAAAACATATACCAGTATCTGACTCAAACCAGAGCCTGCTAGTATAAACCGTCCGGACTCCAAACGTGCACAAGTGCGCGGATGAGAACGAACCCTGCCGCAAAACCATGCGACCTCTACTCAGTTTTGCCCAGAGGCGAATAGCCCTCTGTGTGGGACTCTAAAGACTCGACACTACGCTGGCAGTGGGTTTAACCACAGACCGCAAGCGGCACTAGCTGTGCGTAACGGTCCCCAGGTCGATGCCGATAAGAAGACTGACGAGGTAAAACCCATCTGAACTCCTACTGAGTCTGAATGTGACATTCTCCGTACAGTCCGGTCTGTTCGTCTGATACATCGCATGTCGGGCCTAGGGGGCGGTAAACGTCAGTCCCCCAATAGCGGTACAAGTCGTGTCGGAGTGAAGCCTAAAACACCCTGAGATAACACTGGAAGCCTACCAGTATATCTCGCTTGCCCTGGCCAGGGACTACTCGTGTAATGGCTCTCCTAGACACAGCGCGATGTTAACCCCCAATACCGGGAGAGACGAATCCTGTCTAACCGGCACTGCCTCCAAGTGCTTCGGGACTGCACCCAACTACTACCTGTTTGCACGACTCCTTTGAGCCGTTGTAGGGTAGTGATCAAAGTGCAGTGGGAACACACTCGAGGCGAAGTGCCAGTGTCAAGTCAGCGGACTAAGCTGTACTCATGTCACCTGGGAACTGATAACTGACGATAGGTATAATACCAACTGGTCAGTTCCCGACGAGTCCTGTCCAGTGTACTCGTAACCTAACGAGCACCCGTATACTATCTCCAGTACGACGTACTGATGGCCGTGGGACAGACCATCTCCCACACTGGGATGAGAAGCGCATACGCTAGTCTACTCCGGAGTGTCGATGCCCTGTCTCGATAGTCCTGCGACTAGGGACCTGTATAAGGATGTGCTTATAGATTACCCAGCCCCCACTAGTGTGACTGCCATCACAACGCTGGTAATCAAGCAAAGATCCTAAGGGCTCCACTAATGTGTATAGGTGATATACAAAAATAAACACATGTACACATTGAAGTAGAAACAAACCAAGTAGCATACTACTATATTGAGCAAGATTGTTTATACAAGGTGAATATCCGAAGCTTCCATTAAGTAATATACAAACTAGTATGATACAGTAATGGCCTCTAGGGCATATACACTAACATTAACCACAGACCGCAAGCGGCACTAGCTGTGCGTAACGTCCTCCAGGTAGATGCCGATAAGAAGACGAACGAGGTGATCCCATCTGAACTCCTATTGAGCCTGAATGTGACAATCTCCGTACAGTCCGGTCTGTTCATCTGAGCATATCGCATGGCGGGCCTAGGGGGGCGGTAAACGTCAGTCCCCTAATAGCGGTACAATTCATGTCGGAGTGTAGCCCAAAACACCCTGAGATAACACTGGAAACCTACCAGTATATCTCGCTTGCCCTGGCCAGGGACTACTTGTGTAATGGCTCTCCTGGACACAGCGTGATATCATCTCCCAATACCGGGAGAGACAAATACTGTCTAACAGTCACTGCCTCCAAGTGCTTCGGGACTGCACCCAACTACTACCTGTTTGCACGACTCCTTTGAGCCGTGGTAGGGTAGTAATCAAAGTACAGAGGGAACACACTCGGGGCGAAGTGAGAGTGTCAAGTCAGCGGACTAAGCTGTACTCATGTCACCTGGGAACTGATAACTGACGATAGGTATAGTACCAACCAATCAGTTCCCGACGAGTCCTGTCCAGTGTACTCGTAACCTAACGAGCACCCGCATACTATCTCAAGTACGACGTACCGACGGCTGTGGGACAGACCGTCTCCCCTGCTGGGATGAGAAGAGCATACGCTAGTCTACTCCGGAGTATCGATGCCCTGTCTCGATAGTCCTACGACTAGGGACCTGTATAAGGATGCGCTTGTGGATTACCCAGCCCCAACGAGTGTGACTGCCATCACAACGCTGGTAATCAAGCAAAGATCCTAAGGGCTCTACTAATATGTATAAGAAATATGCTAAAAGAAACACATGCACATATTGAAGTAGAAACCAACCAAGTAGCATACTACCATTTTGAGCAAGATTGTCTATACAACTGTGAATATCCCAAGCTTCTATTAAGTAATATACAAACTAGTATGATACAGTAATGGCCTCTAGGGCATATACACTAACACTATATACATCTTAGGTGAACAAACTAACACCAATGGCTTGTGAGACTAGCTACCGCCCCTCATCAGGGTCTCGATCAGTATACACTAGTCTACTCTGGAATATCGATGCCCAGTCTCAAAACTCCCTCGACTAGGGACATTTAGGGATGTGCTTATAGACTACCCAGCTCCCACGTATATGATCGCCATCATACTGCTGGTAATCATGCAAGAATCCTATGGGCTCTATCAACATGTAATAGTGATCTGTAATGCCACCCAATGATGTACATGATGTTGGATATAGTGCCCTCAAAGTCAATTATTGGATCACAGGCACGTGATTGCAATGATTGAGGGAGGACCTATACCGGTAGGACCGTCTTACTCGAGAGGATAGCATGCTATCTGAGTTGTTTTTATCATCGTGTACATGCTTTAGGTGAAATTGCAGTTCACTTTTACACGTTGATAGAGAATAGTATGCTATCTGGTTTATCTTTATCATCGTGTACAGCTTTAGGTGACATTACATATCACTATTACACATTGATAGAGCCTTTAGGATCCTTGCTTGACTACCAGCAGTATGATAGCGATCATATGCGTGAGAGTTGGGTAGTCTATAAGCACATCCTTAAAGTGTCCCTAGTTATGGGAATTTCGAGACTGCGCATCGATACTCTATTATTAGACTAGTATATACAGTCGAGACCCCAACGAGGGGCGGTGGATGGTCTCACAAGCCATTGGTGTCAGTTGAATCACCTAAGTTGTATACAGGTGCTCATTGGGTTATGAGTACACCAGACAGGACTCGCCGGGAACATGCTAGTTAGTATTATACCAGTCGTCAGATAGCAGTACCCTGGTGACATGTGTACAGGTTAGTTCATAGACCTGAGATCTTCATTTGTCTCGTGTGTGTTCCCACTGTGCTTTGATTACTACCCTGCCATGGCTTAAAAGAGTTGTGCAAACAGGTTTTAGTTAGGTACAGTCCCGAGCCACATGGAGGCAGTGAGCAGATCAGCAGGGGATTCGTCTCTCCCGGTTGGGGGTGAGATCGCGCTGTGTCTAGGAAAGCTATTATACGAAGTCCTTGGCCAAGGCAGGAGACATACTGGTAGGTATTCCAGTAGTGTCTCGGGGTGTTCTGGGTTACACTCCGACACCACCTGTACCGCTTTTGGGGGTCTGACGTTTACAAACCCCCTAGGTACGACATGCGATACTCATAGACGAACGGACCAGACTCTACGGATATTGTCACTGACAGGCTCAGTAGGGTTTCAGGATGAGTTTGCTCATCGGCCTCTCTTTTGGTCAATACCTGGGTGCCCGTTACGTAAAGCTAGTACCACTGATGGGCTAGTGGTTAAATCCACAGTCAGTGTATTGATGAGTCTTTAGAGTCCCCCAACAGATAGTTTACCCAAGGTTCGAGCGAAACGTTGTAGAGGCCGTATGGTATTATGGCTGGGTTCAATCATATACGTGCACTCGTGCACGGATCATGATCGGACGGATCATACTTGTGGGCTTTGGTTTAAGCCGGATCCTAATATTAGATTTGTTGGATTATTTTAGTCTCATTGCATTCGCATTCATTCGGAATACGGATGGATGCAGGTATGTATATACAGGTGAGGGGTACTCTTGTGATCCGTCACGAGTTTACTTTAGTAGATGCCATTCTATTTATTGTTGTAAACATTTGGATTAATGTTTGCAAGTGGAAATTGTTAGCTCAAGTCATCATTAGGAGAATTAATTGGGGCATGTGCATGTTTAGTGACTCATGGTCTTATTTTTTGTGCATGCCACCTTTTCTTGGTTTATTATTGGGTGAGATTGTGGTGGGAGGAGAGAGAGGGCAGCCACATATTGTTGAGGTTGGCTCTTGAGATTACTCTAGTGCTCACTCACATTATTATCTCACACAATAACAAAAGAAAAGCTCTTCTCCTTCTTCTTTCATCTTTTGAGCTCACCATCTCCATATCAATGGCATCCTCTTCAACCTCCATCCATACAATCTCATGTGTTGAGAATCAATGGATGTTAAGAGACAAAATTATCACACACATTCTCTACTTTACCTTGGACATGTCGGCTAGCAAACTTCATGTCCGAGTTGCTTCGGTTTGAAGCGGGAGCCCGTAAAAAGACTTCTTGATGTGGTGCCCTTTTCGAAGAGGAAACCGGAGATCGAGCGAGATTGGAGATTTTGCGAGGAGCTACAGATAGTGGCTAAAGACCGAAGGACACTGATCGATCGGTATAGCCATTCTAACTTCTTATAGATAGCTAGTATAGGTTAATGGTATGATCCGGGTAAAAGATCGCGTTAGCGCCAGTTTAGAAAAGTTTTTGTTCCGTGTTTGGCCTCGGATTGACGGACGGGGCGCTACCGTAGACTAACATGGTATCAGAACCACGCCATTAACCCTTAGCTAGCTTGTTTAGATAATGTTAAAGTATCAAAATCAAAACGACTACAATACACTGCACTGAACTTTCTAGTTTCTGTTGTTTTTTAAAATGTCCAGAAAAATTATTTAAACATGTGCAGAAGACTACTGAAGAGAACCCAAGCCTGCACCACAAAAACGACACCCACCCCTCGGTTTTTGGCCGAGCACATGACTCCCAAAACTGAGGAGGCTGGCCAAAATAGGGCTTCTGGGGTAGTATTTTTGGGAGCAGTCAGGTGTCTGTAAAGTTGGTGCAGTGGTATTGTTGTTTTGCCCAGTTTCGATATGGTTTTATCAGTTTGTTTGGGGCGATTCGGGGGTTATTTCGAATTCGATATTTTATAATATTGTTTAATGTTTACAGTGCATTACATTACTATCTGCGACCGTGAATGTCATTTGATCGGTAAATCTTGTCTAATCGCTATAGCTCTTTTAGACGGGTTTGCAAACGTGACATTCGCGTTGATGTTCTGTGTTGTGCTGTGATGTTACGGATTTGTCATGGTGGATAGCCTGGATGCAATGGTAGTGCGGTTTAGTTATATTTGTACATTTGATATTGCGGGGCGAGCGTCCGACATGTGGACTGCCGTTACTGCCTATTTGTATATTATTCTTTTGGGGCACGACCGGGTTGAGGTCGATGTACCCGTTGTATATATTTTTCTTTTCTGTACTAGGATTACCCCATGGAGGTGTGCACGGATAGCCGGGTTATAGAGGGCAACGGGCCTGCATCTCATGGCTTTGAGACGGAGGGGCCTTCACTCTAGAATTGGAGAGCTATTCGCCACACTCGTAGGCTGTATAGGTTGACCCAAGGTGGGTGCTCAAGTTACTGGATTCCGTGAAGTGCTGGGTGGCCCATTCACTTTGCTGATGGGGGCTGCCTCGCTTCTGGTTTTGGCGGGTAACTTGCCGCGCCCGTAGGGGTCTAGGTTTTCATTGCACAGGCTATCCACATGACCAGGGGAACGTCGGGTTTCACTTGCGGCTCAAAGGAAACCTGGGGATCCCAGATTATCTGTATTGTTCTGTGATGCTTATTACTTTTCTGTGATGTTGCATTTATATATATTGATATATATACTAGTAGATGTTGTATAAGTTTTACACCCGCGCTAGTCCATTCCCCGCTCTGTCGTTAGTTAAGTAACCTAACGGGTGATGACGGGACCCAGTGGCGAATGCGGATGGCATATACGTACATTTTATTTTCGTTCTATGTGGTGTGATCAATTGATGGGACTGCGTTGATTCAGATCAGTGCAAGGAAAACAAACCTATTCGATGTTGTAGGAACATTTTTCAAAAGGCTGTTATTACAAGGACGTTCTTTTTTGTTTTGCACAGCGGTATTCGGTTTTGAATATCCAGCACCTCATTCGACGAGGCAAGGGCCGAGATCCCTTCATCGGGAATGACCCCTTGGACAGAGGTTTACGTCAGGGTAATAACTTCACTATAGTCGATTACTTTTTGCTTTGCATCGTGGTATTCAGTTGGAATATCCTGCACCTCATTCCATGAGGAAAGAGCCGAGATCCCTTCACCGGGAGTGACCTCTTTAGCAAAGGTTTTCGCCACTATATATTAGTAAAAAGCTATCCAGATCCTTCAACAATATCAAGTTTATTACGTTAAAGGTTTTTTGCCAAAAACCATTCGTAGCCCTCCGTCATTTCAGACAGGTAGCACTTAGTATTCATGCTATGTATGTTGGCCTTCGTCAAGGCATAGTGTATGGTAGCTATTGGTTACTTTTCTGTTGCATAGATAGATGCGTTAGTTTGGGACAATCGTACTGCTATTTTGGCCTTCATCAAGGGTATGTACGGGTGGGTTCAAATTAACCTAGATAATGACAGGTAGAACTTGACATGTGACTTATGATATGTTGGCCTTTGTCAAGGTCATAAGAGCATGGGGTAAAAATCACATCGGCAGTTTCTAAAGAAACTGAAACCTGCCAAGCATGCGCATACCTTCTGGAGTGTGATAGAGTGGATTCCATCACGTTATCATGCGATGATAGTTGGATCCCGATTCCAACTGATGAGTTGGTTTACTCTTTGGGTGATCCCGACAATTATTCTTTCAGGTTTGAAGGAGAATTTGAGGATACAGTGGGAGGTTTCCTGATTAGATAAAATGATAACTATTCTGATCTAGGTTAGAGTGCACGCAGAGTATTTCTTTTCTCTCTCTCTTGGGCAGCGACCATGGCCCGACCCTACACTATAACTCATTGACCAAGTTAACCGACCCTTCTTAAACACTGGATTTTGGATTGTCAGAATTGCAAACCTCATTGCCACTCCTACTTTTACCCTTTCCTCCAGAACACCCCGTATTACTATGAACATCCACTTCCATTGGATAAAACCATCGTATGGTTATATACGAACTCGAAAGAACTTGTTCCAGATTCGAAGATGGTTTCCGGTTCTAGAGAAAATGAATAGGACTGTTCAGTTGTCTTTTCTCTTTTACCTTCTCTCGCGTTGCGAGTGCTCCTAGGATTAGGAGAGTACACCTGTTACACTAATTGGATAGTCTTCTTCCAAACCATAGGCAGGTGCCGAACTGTAGGGAATGAAGAAAACCGATTAGCCTAAGTGTGGTGTACAGAAGGTAATAAGTAAAGACAAATAAAGGGATTAGAAAGACGGCAAAGTAAATTATGACTGCTATCATTCACGACCAAACCAAGTATTTCATCGCCACTCCTATTTCACCTTTGTATCTCTCCAGAATAGCCCGTATCACTATGAAGATCCGCAGTTATTTGGATACTCCATCGTATGGTAATATATGAACTCGAAGGAACTTGTTCCAGTTCGGGGATGGATTCTGGTTCAGGAGAAATAGAATAAGGTTTATTCAGTTGTCTTTTATCTTTTCCTTCTCTCGCATTGCGAGTGCTCCTAGGATTAGGAGAGTACACCTATTACGCTTATTCGATAGTCTTCTTCCAAACCATAGGCTGGTGCCGAACGGTAGGGAAGGAAGAATTCCATTAAGCCTAACAATGGTTTACAGAAGGTAATGAGTAAAGACAAATAAAGGGATTTGGAGAGATAGAAAGGAAATATACGGTTATAGTCATGAATCTGGATAATGGAAGAGACATTACTAGGAATACCCGGATACCCCTTCGAAACATATTCATGTTTCAGTTTCACTGTGTATTGTTAATAGAAAACTGATTTCCCAATTAGCCCTTACTCCAGGGTATGTATTTACTAGGCTTGATTCTCACATCTGTATGGTTTTGCAAATGATGAGTGGGAGTAAGTTATTGGGAATTAGGTGATCATCCGCATTATATAGGATTCGTAGTAATTGGTGATATTTGAGGAAATCACTTAGGTTTTCACCGGGCAGCAAATATTTGGTTTTGAATATCCGTTGTTATTGACCAATTTCAAGCTGATATATCTGTACGTTTATTTTAATAAAGTGAGATATAAATTTTTGAAATTATGTCAATGACATTTGCCTATATCAGTTGATAGTTAGGTAAGGAGCATTCAACAGCGGTGTAATTCTTCATAACCATAGTACAGTTTTCAACCTACGACACACAGGGTTTGAGTTATTAAACTCAGGGACTTATACAAAGTATTGTATGTTGTCCGGTGTCCATTAGGACAAAGGGGGTGGTCCTCATACTGTATTCTGTTTAGTTGTGACTTCTCAAGTTTTAGACAAATGCTTCATACAAATACAAGATCTAAGTTATAAGAAGTTATAGGTAAAAGAATAAAATAGAGAACCAGGTGTTGCATGTATTGAGATTCTTCAAGGTGATCGAAGAAGTAGATGCTTGTGTTTGGTATTCAGTTGATAGTAATGGTTTTGAGAACATGCATCTCTTTCAGGTTACTCATATCTGGATGCATTCCTAAGTTGAGTAACGTTGATCGGACTCCTTCCATTTTAGTTGACATGCACTGCAGACAGCTACATGATTTGAATCTAGTTCCAATTAAATAAGTTTCTTTGTTTCTATATTGTATATAGAATGGCTCATATCTTAACGATGTTAAGGTATATGGAGTTGTCCGGCTTATTCTTAAAACCAGACTCGGGATAGCTCAAGGCACGTTTCTATAATAGCAGTTTGTGGGTTAACCCAGGCTTTGACTAGGGTTAAATTTCTACAATCTGGATGATCAATAGTGATATTGTTCTTGACTCGCCACAGTTTTGGTAAAATGGATTTTTTTCAGAAAACAGTAGTGGGGGTATGGTAGAACTGGAAGTGATTCAAGAACCGCAAACGATTACTGAAAATTTAATAGGACTTAAAGATTCAATAAGATTTGATATTCTATTAGCCACTCCGCAGATATGGTGGGTAACCTCAGGCACCCGAGAGGTACTCTGGTATCCTCAAGGACGGTGACAGGAAGGTTCTTGTTTACCCAGACTTGACACGACTGTTGTTCTAGGCTGTGAGACCCGGCAAGAGGATGGGTATAGAGTCGTTCTAAACTAGCTTCAGAAGTGCACGTGTATATGACTCTGTCAGAGGGTTGTCGTAGTCAGTGGGAGCATCGGAAGTATAGTGGACAAGTAGCTTATGTCTATTTATAGACTAAAGCAGATATATCGGACATAGATCTTCTATTTTTTGATGTGACAGTCATGGACTTTGACTTTATCAGAATAAGAGATGGATCTGTTAAGAAGGAAGTAGAGTGTGATGTCCTGGTATTTGGATGACATGCACTTTATAGGAAGTAAAACTCCTATCCTACAATCGGTTATACTTTGGTTGTCAGACAGTTGTTTCTCCACATAGGGCTTGGATATTATATCAGGCATTCTGGTTACTAGATCTATTGTTTTAGATCTAGATTTGGGTAGTTTCCTAATCTGGGTACTTAGACAGTATTCTAAAGGTATTTTAGAATGGACGAATCCTGGCAGGGTGGTGTAACTGCAGGTGATGGAGTCACCCTCTCTAAAGGTGTCTTATAGACTAAAGGGGAGAGGGATGTGCATGATTGGCATATCACTTACTTAGGCAATTGAGTCAATCATGAGATGTCAAGTACCACACCAGATGTTGTTTTTGGACTAGATGCAATAAGTTTATGTATATTAATCCAATCCTGAAGATACGTTCGGAAGCAGTTTTAGAACATAAGTGGATGTTCTAGGGATTTGATAACAACAACCTCCTTCGGGAGACGGTTATCATTCCAGGCTTCCATGGTGACCTGGATAACAGAGTGACTGTCAGAGTTATAATTTTCCTTCCGACGAGGGGCAGTAGTTTGGACAGGTGGTCCAAGAAGATACTGAGGGAGGCATGGCGCGGGATACTAATTAAGTTCAGTTGACGATACAGTCTAAGAAGTTTGGATTTGGAGATCATTTGTGAACTAGGTCCCATCAGATATCCTGACATATTCGAATACAAGTATTTCTCAATTCGGGAGATGGCTTTATCTACGAAATTTAGATAAAGAGATATAGAAAGAAACATCCAAGCGGATCCACTAGTTGAGGCTATTTCTCGAACACAATAGTTTCACAAACAAACTTTGTGAATCTGATTAGTAGAGGAGTTGGGTGTTCGGTGTAATACAGGCTGTGAGTATGCGACATCGCAATAATTAGCCTTGAGTGCAAGTGGGAGATTGTTGGATATAGTTCCCTCAAAGTCAATTATTGGATCGCAGGCACGTGATTGCAATGATTGAAGGAGGACCTATACCTGTTGGACAGTCTTACTCGAGAGGATAGGATGCTATCTGAGTTGTCTTTATCATCGTGTACATGCTTTAGGTGACATTGCAGTTCACTGTTACACGTTGATAGAGAATAGTATGCTATCTTGTTTATCTTTATCATCGTGTACAGCTTTAGGTGACATTACATATCACTATTACACCTTGATAGAGCCCTTAGGATTCTTGCTTGACTACCAGCAGTATGATGGCGATCATATACGTTAGAGTTGGGTAGTCTATAAGCACATCCTTAAAGTGTCCCTAGTCGTGGGAGTTTCGAGATTGGGCATCGATACTCCATTAGTAGACTGGTGTATAGAGTCGAGACCCAGACGAGGGGCGGTGCCGGTCTCATAAGCAATTGGTGTCAGTTGGATTACCTAAGATGTATACAGGTGCTTATTGGGTTATGAGTACACCGGACAGGACTCGCCGGGAACAAGCTAGTTGGTATTATACCTGTCGTCAGATAACAGTACCCTGGTGACATGTGTACAGGTTAGTTCATCGACCTGAGATCTTCATTTGTCTTGTGTGTATTCCCACTATGCTTTGATTACTACCCTACAACCGCTCAAAGGAGTCGTGCAAACAGGTTTTAGTTGGGTACAGTCCCGATCCACATGGTGGCAGTGAGCATATCGGCAGGGTATTCGTCTCTCTCAGTATTGAGGGTGAGATCGCGCTGTGTCTAGGAGAGCCACTACACGAAGTCCTTGGCCAAGACAGGAGACTTACTGGTAGGTATTCCAGTAGTTTCTCAGGGTGTCCTGGGTTACACTGCGACACGACTTGTACCACTTTGGGGGTCTGACGTTTACCAACCCTCTAGGCCCGACATGCATCATAGACGAACGGACCAGACTGTACGGATAACAGGCACAGTAGGGTTTCTGGATGAGTTCGCTCATCGGCCTCCCTTTTAGTTAATACCTGGGCGCCCGTTACGCACAGCTAGTACTACTGACGTGCTAGTCGTTAAATCCACAGCAAGTGTATTGACGAGTCTTTAGAGTCCCCCACAGATAGTTTTCCCAAAGTTCGGGCGAAACGTTATAGAGGCCGTATGGTATTATGGCAGGGTTCGATCATATACATGCACTCGTGCATGGATCATGATCGGACGGATCATTCTAGTGGGCTTTGGTTTAAGCCGGATCCTAGTATTAGATTTGTTGGATTATTTTAGTCTCATTGCATTCGCATTCAGTCGGAATGCGGATGCAGGTATGTATATAAAGGTGAGAGTACTCTTATGATCCATCACAAGTTTACTTTAGTACATGCGATTCTATTTATTGTTGTAAACATTTGGATTAATGTTTGCACCTGGAAATTGTGAGCTCAAGTCATCATTAGGAGCATTAATTGTGGCATGTGCATGTTTAGTGACTCAAGGTCTTATTTTTTGTGCATGTCACCTTTTCTTGGTTGATTATTGGGTGAGATTGTGATGGGAGGAGAGAGAGGGCAGGCACATATTGTTGGGGTTGGCTCTTGAGATTATTCTAGTGCTCACTCACATTATTATCTCACACAATAACAAAAGAAAAGCTCTTCTCCTTCTTCTTTCATCTCTTGAGCTCACCATCTCCATATCAATGGCATCCTCTTCAACCTCCATCAATACAATCTCATATGTTGAGAATCAATGGATATTTAGAGACAAAGTTATCACACACATTCTCTACATCACCTTGGACATGTCTGCTAGCAAACTTCATGTCCGAGTTGCTTCGGTTTAAAGCGGGAGCCCGTAAAAAGTCTTCTTGATGTGGTGCCCTTTTCGATGAGGAGACCGGAGATTGAGCGAAATCGAAGATTCCACGAGGAGCTAGAAATGGTGGCTAAAGACCGAAGGATACGGATCGATCGGTATAGCCATTCAAACTTCTTATAGATAGCTAGTATAGGTTAATGGTACGATCCGGGTAAAAGCCTGCGTTAGCGCCCGTTAGAAAAGTTTTTGTTTCACGTTTGGCCTCGAATTGACGGCCAGGGCGCTACCATAGACTTACACATAATGATAAAGACAAACCAGATAACATACTATTATCTCGAGTAAGACTGTTCTTCTGGTATAGGTCATCCCTCAATCATCATAATCACCTGCCTGCGACTATGATAATTGCCTTGAAGGCACTATAGCCAACAATCTCCCACTTACACTTAAGGCTAATTATTGCGATGTCACATACTCACAGCCCGTATGATACCGAACACCCAACTCCTCTACTAATCAGTTTCACAAAACTCGTTTGTGAAACTTTTGCGTTCGACAAATAGCCTTAGTGAGTGGATCCGCTCCAATGTTTCTTTCAATGTCTCTCTTTATTTTATGTTCGCGGAGAAAACCATCTCCCGAAATGAGCAATACCTGTCTTAGAATATGTCTGGATATCTGATGGGACCGAGTTCAGAAATGAACTCTAAATCTAACAAACTTCTTAGATAGTATCGTCCACTGAATTTAATCGGTATCCTGCGCCATGCATTCCTCAGTATCCGCTTGGACCACCTGTCCAAACCACTGCCCCTCAAAAGATGGAAAACTATAACTCTGACAGTCACTCTGTCATCCAGGTCACCTTGGAAGCCTGGAATGATAGCTGTCTCTCGATGGAGGCTGTTGTTACCATATCCTATGAACATCCACTTATATTCATAAACTGCTTCCCAACGTTTCTCCAGGATTGGATCAATATAAACTTATTACAGCTAGTGCAAAAACAATATCTGGTGTTGTACTTGACATCTCATGATTGACTCAATTGCCTAAGCAAGTGATATGCCAGTCATGCAAATTCCTCTCCCCTTTAGTCTATAAGACACCTTTAGAGAGGGTGACTCCATCACCTGCAGGTACACCACCATGCCAGGAGTTGTCCATTCTAAAACACCTTCAGAATAGTGTCAAAGTACCCAGATTAGGAAACTATCCAAATCTAAATCTAAAACCATAAATCTAGTAACCAAAATGCCTGATATATTATCCATATCCAATGTGGAGAAAGCACTCTGTGACAACCACAGTATAACTGATCGTAGTATAGGAATTTCACTTCCTATAAAGTGCATGTCATCCAATTACCAGGACATCACACCCTACTACCTTCTTAACATATCCATATCCTATTCTGATGAAGTCAAAGCCTATGACTGTCACATCAAAATTAAATGATCTATCTCCGCTATACCTTCTTTAGTCTATAAATAGACACAAGCTACTTATCCACTATGCTTCCGCTGCACCACTGACTATAACAACCCTCTGGCAGAGTCATATACACGTGTACTTCTAAAGCTAGTTTAGAACGATGCTATACTCATCCTCGTGTCGGGTCTTATAGTCTGAAACAGCAGTAATGGCAAGTGTGGGTAAACAAGAACCTCCCTGTCACCATCTTTGAGAATACCGAAGTACCTCTTGGGCGCCTGAGATTACCCACCATTTCTGCGGAGTGGCTAATGCAATGTCAAAACCAATTGAATATTTATGTTCTATTAAATTTTCAGTAATCGTTTGTGTTCTGGAATCACTTCCTGTTCTACCATACTCCCACTTATGTTTTCTGAAAAGAATCCATTTTACAAAAACTGTGGCGATTGAAGAACAATATATCTATTGATCTTCTAGATGGTAAAAAGTTAACCCTCAACATAGCCCGGGATAACAGACAAACAGCCGTTACTGAAACGTGTCTTGAGTATGTCCAGAGTCTGGTTCTAAGCATATGCCGGACAACTCCATACACCTTAACATCGTTAAGATATGAACCATTCTATATACAATATAGAAACAGAGGCACTAATTTAATTGGAACCAGATTAAAATCATGCAGCTGTCTCTAGTGCATGTCAACTAAATGGACAAAGGCCGATCAACATTACTCAACTAGGAGTGCATCCACATATGAGTAACCTGAAAGAGAAGGAACTTCTCAAAATCATTACTGTCAATGGAATACCAAACAAAAGTATCTACATCTTCGATCACCTTGAAAAATCCTGATACTTGCAACATATTGTTCTCCGCTTTATTCTTGTACTTATAACTTCTCAAAACATGGACCTTGTGTTTAATCAAAATACTTGTCTAAAATTAGAGAAGTCACAAGTAAACAGAATATAGTACGAGCACCAACCTTTGTCCTAATGGACACTGGAAAATATACAATACTTTGTATAAGTCCCCTGAGTTCAATAACTCAAACCCTTTGCGTCATAGTTTGAAAACTATATTATGGTCAAGAAGAATTACACCGTTGTTGAACGCTCCTTACCTAACTATCAACTGATATAGGTAAATGTCATAGACATAATTTTAAAAAGTTATATATCACTTTATAAAATAAACCTACAGATATATCAGTTTGAAACTGGTGCATAACTACGGATATTCAAAACCAAATATTTGCCGTCCGGCAAAAACTAAGGTAATTTCCTCAAATATCACCAATTACAACGAATTCCGATATAATGAGGATATAATCACCTAATTCCAAATATCTTACTCCCACTCATCATCTATAATGCTATATAAATATGAGAATCAAACCTGGTAAATACAAACCCTGGAGTAAGAATCTAATTGGGAAATCGGTTTTCAATTAACAACTCACAGTGAAACTGAAACATGAAAATTTTTCGAAGGGGTATCCGAATATTCCTAGTAATGCCTCTTCTACTATCCCGATTCATGACTGTAACCGTATATTTCCTTACCATCTCTCCAATCCCTTTATTTTTCTTTACTTATTACCTTCTGTACACCGTACTTAGGCTAAATGGTTTTCTTCCTTCCTTACCTTTTGGCACCAGCTTAAGGTTTGGAAGAAGAATATCCAATAAGTTTAATAGGTGTACCCTCCTAATCCTTGAGCCCTCGCAACCTGAGAGAAGGTAAAGGGAAAAGAGAACTGAATAATCCTTATTCTATTTCTTCTGAATAAGAATCCATTCTCAAACTGGAACAAGTTCCTTCGAGTTCGTATGTAACTGTACGATGGATTATCTAATAAATATGGATCTTCGTAGTGATACTGGGTGTTCTGGAGAAATGCAAAGGTGATGTAAGAGTGCGATGATATACGCGGTTTCATTGTGAATGATAGCAGTCACATTTTTCTTTACCCTCATTCTAATCACTTTATTTGTCTTTACTTATTACCTTTTATACACCACACTTTGGCTAATTGCTTTTCTTCCTTCCCCATCCTTGGCACAAACCTATGGTTTGGAAGAAAATTATCCAATAAGTGTAATAGGTGTACCCTCTCCTAATCCTAGGAGCCCTCATAACCTGAGAGAAGGGAAAAGGAAAAGACAACTGAATAGTCCTATTCAATTTCTCCAGAACCGGAAACCAATCTCGAATCTAAAACAAGTTTCTTCGAGTTCGTATGTAACTATACAATGGTCATATCCAATAAATGTAGATCTTCGTAGTGATATAGATTGTTCCGGAGAAAAGATTAGGGTAAAAGTAGGAGTGGCAATGAAGTATGCAACTCTGAAAATCGAAAAGCCAGTGTGTTTTAAGAAGGTTCGGTTAACTCGGTTTATGAGTTCTAGTCTACGGTCGGGCCATGGTCGGTTCCAGAGAGAGAGAGAGAGAAAAGAAATACTCAGCATGCACTCTAATCTAGATCAGAATGGTTAATCACTTTATCTAATCAGGATGTCTCACACTGTATACTCAAATTCTCCTCCAAACCTAAAAGAAGAATTAGTCGGGATTATCTAAAATCACCCGAGGAGTAAACCAACTCATCCGTGGGTATCGAGATCAAACTATCATCGCATGATAACCTGATGGAATCCACTCAAGTTATCACACTCCAGAAGGTAAGCGCATGCCTGGCATATTTCTTGTATGTTTGAAACTCCCGATGTGATTTCTACCCTATGCTCTTATGACCTTGACGAAAGCCAACATATCATAAGTCACATGTCATGTTCTACCCGTCATTGTCCAGGTTAATTTGAACCCACCCGTACATACCCTTGACGAAGGCTAACATAGTAGTACGACTGTCCCAAACCAACGTATCTATCTATGCAACAAAAAAGTAACAAATTGCTACCATACACTATGCGTTGACGAAGGCCAACAAACATAGCATGAATACTAAGTGCTGCCCGTCTTAAATGACGGAGGGCTACGAATGATTTTTGGCGAAAATTTTTTAACTTAATGAACTTGATATCGTTGAAGGAACCAGATAGCTTTATAAATATATAGTGGCGAAAACTTATGCTAAAGAGGTCACTCCCGGTGAAGGCATCTCGGCTCTTTCCTCGTTGAATGAGGTGCAGGATATTCCCAACTGAATACTGTTCATATCAGATTTTTGCATTTTTATACCGCCCAATTTTTATCATATTACTTATATGTAGGTACTCTTGAGCCGTGTTTGCTAGTCAATTGCAGGATACAGGTTCTCAGCTCTAAACGATGAAAAGCACGACAAAATCCGGATTTCTGCCAACCATAGATAAAACACGGTCTCTGCTCTCCATCCGTATGTTGCCACACACCAGTTTAAGAGACAAAATGGCAAATCGATTGTCACCTTCATGCACAAGGCTCAATGGCAACACAAGATCCAAGAAATCTATGCGGAGCTCGAGGAAATCATGACAAAAAGGTCCACATCCAATCACCTTTTGACTTACTGAAATTCTGGACAACTTGTGGAGAGATTCTGAGAAAAAAAGTGTACCAAACTGATCCAAACCTCAACACTAAGACGCACAAAAAATACGAGGATCCAACTCCTCTAAAGCGCCGTGGTTCCGCGGCATTAGCATGCTTAGGCCGCGGAACCGCGGCCGTACGGTCTCCTCAGTTGAGGAAACTTCTGGGTTATTTTGGTCTTTTCATATAGAGGCAGAATTTTGCCCTAGATTTCCAGTTCCCTGCCTATAAATAGCCCAGAACCTTGTGAAGCCAAGGGTGCTTAATCTTGTATTTTTTTAGGGTTTAGAATACTTGTTCTTCTTCCTCTTCTCATCTCTTCTCCATTGAAAAACTTGTACTGAGCTTTTGTGAGTGAAGAATGATGAATAAAGAAGTTCATTTTGTTATTATATTTGTCTTGCTCTTTTTATGTTAATCGCTTGTAATCGTTAATTGATAAGTAGTTGTTGTTATTTATTTTTGTTTCTTTCTTTTCTCTTTTTCTTTATCCTTAAAACAACCATGATGCTTACGCTTGATTCTTGCCAAGGTGAGGTCGCAAATAGCCAGTTGTTATCTTCTAATCTCTTTCTTTCTATCTTCCTCTTTGTTTTATTTTCTTTTCATTATGATGTGTAAGTAGTTTCCATACTTGTTAGGGTAGGATAAGGGAAGTTTGAGAGAAGGAAATCTCTCTCACTCTTTCCTTGCCCAACATCTTAAATCAACTCCCGTTAATTGAACCACAATCCGCTCCCTACGGCACCCTATCCTACATGATAGCGGTGATTCCGTAGTGAGACCGGTTGTGGTTGAATTAACCGGAGGTTATGGCTAAGAGCCAAGAACGGACGGACAAGCACCAAAAGGAAGAACTTAAGCGTTGGAAAAGCCTAGCTTATACTCGCAAGTTCCTTCCTAGCCATGCTAATCCCCGTTGTTGCTGATTACCGTAACACCGATATTAAGAGTGGCAACGAAAGAAGTGAGCGACTCCTAACTCAAACTAACCTAATCCTAACCCTAACAAGCTCTCTTTACATATCATTTTAACACTTAGATAATCACAAAAAAATCTGGAAAATTGGACTTAACTCGTTAAAGCACATAGAAAAAGATTCCCATCTCCCTGCGGACGACCCGTACTCAACCGGCTAGCTACAAGCGAAACCGTTTTGATTGCGGTAATTAACTAAACTTAAACACGCAGAATATCTAAAAATCAAATGGCGCCGTTGCCGGGGAGACGGTAGTTTATTTCTTTGTGTAATTTCGGGTTAACTTGTGAATATAAATATAACCAAAAAAAAAAATATATACATTGTAAAAAAAACCATTTTGTTATTTTTGATTAGTTTTTGTGCAAGTGTGCAGGATAATACGAAGTTCGAGTTCAGTGCCAAAGACGTGGGAAGATAGACCCATATTTCGCGGCTACACCGCGACAGATCAAAACGAAACAAACTGTCTACTGTAAAAATCTGGAGCAGATACAGTGATCAAATCAAGATTCAGCAAATCCAGACAAGCAGAGGACTCCCAGGCCAGCACACAGAAAAAAATTGGAAGCCCAATCTCTCTGTTCACGTTTGGCCGCGGAACCGCGGCCATTTGGAGCCTTCTGGCTGCCATTTTTTCTGTGAGTCTTTCTTTCTCTCTCCCCACTCCTCTGGACTCCAATAAACTATGTTTTCTGCAGCATTCTTTGCGCAAATTCTCTTCCCCCTTCCAATAAACTGTTCTTGTGCAGGATTCTTTGCGCCGCGCTAAAAATAAAAATTGTTTGCAGTTGATTTGTTACCGCTTTGCATTCATTAATACGGACTTAAGGGGCTTGAAACCAATTCAGATTGGGTGGGGATTTCATCACCCTTCCCAGGACCCCAGAAATCACAAAAAGCATATGCATTGACCATTGTTAAATTAAAAAAAATACTAGACTCAGCCCTAAGGACTTCGCGCTCAATAGGACAGAGGACTAATTACAGGCATCGGCCGTTTATCCTATCTGACTTTTGCGGTGTCTAGGAAAGTGTGTCGAAGGCAAGTGGTTATTTAATTAAGGAACTTCGCGAAAGCGTTGGACAACCTCCCACTTACCTGGCACTTACCTGGTCGCAATTGACGGAGAAGAGGCGGTTTGAGGTCCTATTTCTAGCCCTCTGGAACAGTTAGGAGCTGTCTAGCAGACCTAGGTGACCCTAGATCTAGGTGTGATTGTGCATATCTTGTTTGTGATTGCTTAAAGCCGTAAGTCCGTACATATTTCTGTAAAGCTCTTTCTAAAAATAAAATAAAAAAAAAGGAAAAAAATCAAAAACTTTTATAAAAACTTGCCCTTTGTCGCCAAAATCCATTTTTCACCCACCACCCATCGCCTTTCTCCATTGACGTTTTCTTACCCTCACCTTCTCCGCTTTGACTATACTAAACTCGTTTAGTGTATGTCCGCTTGGACTCGGGACACTAGCGCCCGCTTAGTCCGCGTTACGTTAGTCGCTACCGACTACGCGATCGACACAGACGTCGAAACTCCGTCCACTCCTCTTTCACCTTTACCTTTGCCGGCCAACTCCGACGTTGGCCGGAATTCTGTTCATACATCTTCACCTTCACCATCACCAACCTCTTCTTCCGCGATGTCAGGATTTAATCCGAACATCTCTTTGAGTACCCCTGGATTGGCTCCACCTCCTACGGAGACCAATAACCCACCACCACCGCCTGTTGTAGCGCCGCAGCGAATCGCGCTCCATGATCGTTTCTATCCCACCCGTTCTACACTTCCCACCTGCCATTCTCTTCCACCGGCCAATGGGGATAATTTTGAAATTAAGCCCCACTTCATCAACATGCTTCCACGATTTCATGGGCTTGAATCTGAAGATGCATATATCTTCATCAATAAATTTCAAAACGTTTGTGCCATGATGAAAACTACCCAACTGTCAGACGATGCTATACGCCTACGGGTCATTCCGTTCACTTTATGCGATCTTGCTGAAAAATGGCTGTATAGCACCGCTTCCCACTCCATAACCAGTTGGGACGAGTTTGTTAAAGCATTTCTCAAAAAGTTCTATCCGAATCATAAAACTGCAAGGATTCACAATAAAATCAACCAATTCTCTCAGCTTCCTTCTGAACCCTTCTGGAAGTGCTTTGACCGGTACAAAGACCTTCTTGTTTAGTGTCCTCACCACGGTATAGAGAAATGGAAAGTTTGCCAAACCTTATACGAGGGCCTGAACCCAGCAACGAAGCAGTTGTTGGAAACCATCTGTCTGGGCCACTTCCTATCAAAATCTGACGAGGAAGCATGGCAATTCTTTGACGACCTTGCGGAGCAAACGCTACAATGGGAGAGCACCAGACCGACTTCTTCTTCTTCTACCTCCACTTCTACCGGTCTTTCTAGGGTAGGAATTCACCAACTTGATGTCTCTATTGCGATGAAAGCTGAAATGGCTGCAATAACGAGAAAGCTTGAAGCCATAGTGAGCGAATTTTCTTCTCCTGCTCCTGCCCCTGTTCTTCCCTTCGTACCATCTGCGCTTGTTGTTCTGATCCTTCTCACTTAACCGAAGAGTGTCCTTACAATCCACCATCACAAGGACAGGATCAGGTTAATGCTGCATTCCAGCAAAGACCGAGGAATGATCCATACTCTTCCACCTACAATCCCGGTTGGAGGAACCACCCCAATTTCGCCTGGAATCAGAATTAGAATCAATTCCAAGGCAACAATTTCCAAAGGCCCCCTCCGCCGCAACAAAAAGCGCAACAACAAACTCAACATCAATTTCAGCAGCCCTTCCAACCCCAACCTTTTCAAAATCAGACGAACAACTTTGCACCCAACAATTCTTTTCCACCAAACAACTTTGTTCCGTCAAACAACGATAAGGTTTCCTCGCTCGAACGAAGTCTGGAGGCGTTCGTTAAACAATCGACACAATCCACTGCCAACATCTAGTCTTCCATTCAGTCCTTAGTGCAACACACTGCCGCTCACGGGCAAAGCATCAAGACCATCGAGGCCCAGATTGCACAGCTGAATGCGGCCTTAAGCGAGCGAGAGAAGGGGAAGCTCCCGTCCCAGCCACTCCCAAATCCCGGTCACCCACAGAATGTACATGTTGCTCTTGAACAACAGAACCATAATGTGAGTGCCGTGACCACATTGAGATTGGGAAGGATGCTGCAAAACAACATTGGCACACGGATCAACGATGATACCCCGGCCGCTTCTTCTTCTTCTTCTTCTCTTGCTTCTTCGTCTTCTGAGCCTATTCTCCATTCTTCAAAAGGCTCTCCTTCTTCTTCTTCTTCTTCTTCTGCTCTGAACGGACCCACTTCTCACTCCACGAAAACACCTGTTCTAGGATCCGTTCCAACTCCACAATCTCCTCCACAAGCATTAGACTCAACCAATTTTAAAAACGTCCCATTTCCAAACCGGTTGAGGTCTAATAAACAAAATCCTCAAATGGAGAAGATTCTGGAGTTATTTAAGCAGGTTAACATTAACATTCCTCTTTTAGATGTCGTCCAACAAGTCCCATCCTACGCGAAAATCTTAAAGGAGTTGTGCACGAAAAAGAGGAAGTCTCAGGTACCAAAGAAAGTTTTCTTGGCTAGTGCTGTGAGTGATGCTCTTACCCAATCTTTACCACAAAAACGGAAGGACCCTGGCTGTCCTACGATTTCTATTACCATTGGGGATAAGAACATCAACCGCGCACTATTAGATCTTGGTGCCAGTGTTAACCTGCTTCCGTACTCAGTATACGAGCAATTAGGCGTAGGAGAGCTGAAACCCACACACTGTACTCTCCAAATGGCCGACTGATCGATCACCCATCCTAGGGGTGAGCTAGAGGATGTGTTAATCAGAGTCGGGGACTTCATATTCCCCGTTGACTTCATTGTATTAGACACACAACCTGTAGCTAACCCCCGGAATCAAATTCCGGTGATACTCGGTCGCCCATTCCTTGCAACCTCAAATGCTGTGATCAATTGTCGCAATGGTTCGATGAACCTCTCTTTTGGAAACATGACAATTGAACTCAACATTTTTAGGTTAGGGAATCAGCCCTCCGAACCTAATGCTCATATACTGGACGTCTGCTCGATCCAGGAGATCACCCCTGAAGAGTGTGAATTCGAGGAGTTTCTGTTCGATCATACTAACCTTAACGCCACTAGTGCGTTCCTCCTCGAACCTGCTGCTGTTTCTGCGCCCGACAACGACTACGAGTGTTTCACGTTTTTGAATGATTTTAGCCGCTCGCAACCCGAGTTTGAATCCTTCGAATTTCCGGATGAGTTACCTGAACCATCCGACTCGGTCGCTTACAGTCGTTTTGAACCTTTGCTGGAGTCCTTTGAGTTCGAGACCTCTGCACCAATCTTGCCTTCAATCATTTCACCTCCGACGCTCGAACTCAAGCCTTTGCTGTCTCACCTTTAGTATGGTTACTTAGGTGAGAACGAGACCCTCCCTGTCATCATCTCGGCTTCTCTAGCTCCAGAGCAAGAGAAAGCCCTTCTCGCGGTCTTGCACAGCAACAGGCAAGCTTTTGGCTGGTCCATGGCGGACATCAAGGGGATTAGTCCCCTGATCGTTGAACATCACAATCATCTGATGGATGATGCCAAACCAGCCCGGGATCCAAAAAGACGTCTCAATCCAGTCATGAAAGAGGCTGTGAAGAAGGAGATCGTAAAATGTCTGGATAGTGGTATCATTTACCCTATCTCTGATAGCCAGTGGGTTAGCCCCATTCACGTTGTCCCCAAGAAATCAGGTATAACGGTCATCACTAACGAGGCGAATGAGTTAATCCCTACTCGCACCTAAACTGGGTGGCGAGTATGCATCGATTACAGAAAACTCAACGCCGCAACGCGGAAGGACCACTTTCTGCTACCTTTCATTGACCAAATGCTTGAACGATTGGCCGGACACGAGTACTACTGCTTTCTTGATGGCTACTCTGGCTATAATCAAATTCCCATCGCCGAAAAAGACCAGGACAAGACCACATTCACTTGTCCTTTCGGCACGTTTGCATATCGTCGCATGCCCTTTGGGTTATGCAATGCACCCGCTACCTTCCAGCGGTGTATGATGGGAATCTTCTCAGACATGGTGGAAAAATTTCTGGATATCTTCATGGATGATTTCTCCATCTTCGGCGATTCCTTCAACGAGTGTTTGCTGCATCTTGACGCTGTCCTTACCCGATGTAAGGACAAGAATCTCACTTTGAATTGGGAGAAGTGCCACTTCATGGTGCACGAAGGTATTGTCTTAGGACATATCATCTCGCAAAATGGCATAGAGGTTGACAAAGCGAAGATTGAGGTCATTTCCAATCTCCCTCCTCCCCGATGCGTCAGAGATATCCGAGCCTTCCTTGGCCATGCCGGTTTCTATAGACGGTTCATCAAGGACTTTAGCAAGATTGCTAGGCCCTTGACTCTTTTGCTGGCCAAGGACACGCCATTCGACTTCAACTCGAGCTGTGTGACTGCATTCGAGTCATTGAAAAGCTCACTCACTTCTGCTCCCGTTCTTTCTTCACCTGACTGGACGCACCCATTTGAGATTATGTGCGATGCATCCGACTTTACCATTGGTGCTGTCCTTGGACAACACATCAACAAGATGCCGCACGTAATCTATTATGCGAGCCGAACCCTGAACGACACCTAACTCAATTATACAACAACTGAGAAGGAATTCCTGGCTGTTGTATTTGCTTTAGAAAAGTTCAGGCCCTACCTCATCGGCTCTCCAGTCATTGTCTACACAGACCATTCTGCTCTATGCCATCTTTTTGCGAAGAAAGATGCAAAATCTCGGCTAATACGTTAGATCCTCTTGCTTCAAGAGTTTGACCTTGTCATTAAGGACAAACGAGGATATGAAAACGTAGTTGCCGACCATCTCTCACGACTTCCTTCTTCGCCTTCGCTTCTAATTCCGATCAACGACGTTTTCCCGGATGAACAGCTCTTGACAGTATCTTGCGAACCCTGGTTCGCAGATATTGTGAACTATTTGGCCACAGGATTACTACCGACTGAATGGTCAAGTCAGGACAAACTTCGCTTCTTATCCCAAGTAAAACACTTTTACTGGGACGAACCCTATTTGTTCAAGTACTGTCCCGACCAGATTATTCGTCGGTGTGTCCCTGATGTGGAATTCAAGAGTGTGCTGTCATTTTGCCACGATCAAGCGTGTGGCGGGCATTTTGGCCCCAGAAAGACAGCTGAGAAGATCTTGCAATGTGGTTTCTACCGGCCACAACTCTTCAAAGATGCTCATGACTATTGCAAGACTTGCTCCCGGTGCCAACACTTGGGCCGGATATCCTGGAGGAACGAGATGCCGCTCCAACCGATCTTGGTTGTGGAGATTTTCGATGTTTGGGGGATAGATTTCATGGGGCCGTTTCCCAGCTCTTTCGGGAACTTGTACATTCTTCTCGCTGTTGATTACGTCTCTAAATGGGTCGAGGCTGTGCCCAGCCGGACTAACGACAACAAGGTTGTCGTTAGGTTTCTTAAAGAAAACATTTTCTCCCGTTTTGGGCACCCCCGAGCGATCATTAGCGACAATGGAAGTCATTTCTGCAACAAGACTTTTGAGGCCTTGATGCGAAAATATTCCATTAATCATAAGCTCTCTACGCCCTACCACCCCCAAACCTGCGGGCAGGCCGAAGTTTCAAATCGGCAAATCAAGCAGATACTGGAGAAGACGGTTTCCAAGAACCGTAAAGATTGGTCGCTGAAACTCACTGATGCCCTTTGGGAATTTCGAACCGCTTATAAGACCGACCTTGGCATGTCTCCCTATCGGCTTGTGTACGGAAAGGCTTGCCACGTACCTGTCGAAATAGAGCATCGCGCATTTTGGGTGATAAGGGAGCTGAATCTGTCTCTCGAAGATGCGGGCAGCCATCGGAAGCTGCAGTTGAACGAATTAAGTGAGCTTAGGGATGAGGCTTACGATAACGCGGTTGTCGTTAAGAATCGAACGAAGGTGTTTCACGATAAACACCTTTTGCGCAAAACCTTCATACCTGGTCAGCAGGTACTGCTTTACGACACCCGACTACACTTCCATCCAGGAAAGCTCAGATCTCGCTGGAAAGGGCCGTATTTTGTGCGGAATGTGTATCCGCAGGGCGCTGTGGATCTGGAGAATCCAAAGGACGGTTCATTTTTCAAAGTGAACGGACACCGACTAAAACCGTACCATAGCGCCGAACCAACGGAGGAGCTCCTGGTCTAACAGGAGCCGGTTTACCCTGCATAATCTTCCTCTGCCTACCACCAAACTTCGGTTATCCAGCCAAGAACAGTGGACACTGTTCCAAATAAGTTTGGGGGTATTTATATACCATTTTGTACATTTTTGTGGATATTCTTTTTCTTTTTCTTTTTCTTAAAACCAAAATCACAAAAAAAATAAAAATACAAATTTTGTGTATATCTAACCGACAATTTTGACCCTTCAAATGATCTCTTCATGCAATAACAGTGAGGACACTGTCCAATTTAAGTTTGGGGGTACGCTCGGTACGCATTTCTTACCTTCGCATTCATATGTATATTCTGCATCTGCATATTAAAATCCATAAAATCCATAAAAATCTGAAAATTTTCTAAAAGCATAAAAACTTTTTTGTCAAGTTAGCTAGTGGGAGGACTCTGATTCAACATTTCGACGGTTTTGTTTGATAAGATAAGAATAACTAAATCTTATGTTTAGATTTTGAAAACCTGAAAGATAACTCTCCTTTGAAGTTAACTATAGCTGATATACGTCTTTACATCACACTACACGTGTCGTGAGTTTTGGAAATTAGATGACAAGTCTTTTTATGTCTAAAAACTTTTAAATGAATAAATGATTTTCTAAGGATCAAATAGGTTTGTTCGGAAATAACTAATATCAAGAATAGTTTATGAAGTGAGTGAATATGAAGGAATGTTATTGATGCCTTAATTGGAACTAAGTCTGAAAAATAACCCATCTGGAACTTGATTGGATTGATTACACACCAAAACCCACTAAACACGTCTTTTATCCAAAAAAATAATTGAACTGCCGGCTATATCTCCGTTCGTATTAAATCATCATGATTTTCACGCCAAACTGTCTTTTGTTTATGGACCTAGGTAACTTGAGTAATTAAGTCTGCTGGGGTGTTTCTACACCTAATACCCTAAAGCCAACTGGTTTGGGTGCATTGGCCCAAAACTCGCTAAGAAGCCTAGAAAGTCCAGATTAAAACAAAATCAAGCAAGTGTTCTCTCCGAGTTAAAATTCCTAACGGTTCATTGTGTGAGAATAATCTTGATAAAAGACAGGCTTTTATAAAAAAATCTTAGCGGAGATATGAAGGTTCTATTCTATGATAAAGACTATTGCACGTTCACAGAGGTGTGTATGAAATGAAAACAAGAAAAAGGTGGAGTGAAAAATAAGACCTAGTTTCCTGTTAAGGAAGATAGAAATTCTAAAGTTGAAACTTTACTGGAAAACGAAACTTGAAAAATGCTTAACTCTTTATAAAACTTATGTGATCCTTTCAAAAAATTTTTATCTGGGCTTTATTGTGTGACATGATGACGTAAATCGATCCTTCTGGAAACTTAACGACACTATTTGCACTGCACGTAAAGACATATAAAATCTGTAGTTAAATAAGAAGCGAGGGGTGAAAAATAAGGGTTCGATAGTCTAGACTTAGGATAATAGAATTGTTAATTTCTGAAACAAAACCTTAGGGTTTGAATCATAGTTATTTTGCAAAACTAGCTTGACCGGATTTTGTGGGTAGTAACCGCTGAAAACCCTCAGGAGACAACACTCCTCCTACTAGGGACACCTAGAGGTTTAACGGCTTGTTGCACATGCTCAATGCAATCGCGTTCTCTGCGAAAGTGAGGTTAGGATTTTTTGTGAATAAATTGGCTTTGCTCGGACGAGCAAATGATAAGTTTGGGGTATTTGTTCATATCAGATTTTTGCATTTTTATACCGCCCAATTTTTATCATATTACTTATAGGTAGGTACTCTTGAGCCGTGTTTGCTAGTCAATTGCAGGATACAGGTTCTCAGCTCTAAACGATGAAAAGCACGACAAAATCCGGATTCCTGCCGACCATAGATAAAACACGGTCTCCGCTCTCCATCCTTATGTTGCCACACACCAGTTTAAGAGACAAAATGGCAAATCGATTGTCACCTTCATGCACAAGGCTCAATGGCAACACAAGATCCAAGAAATCTGCACGGAGCTCGAGGAAATCATGACAAAAAGATCCACATCCAATCACCTTTTGACTTGCTGAAATTCTGGACAACTTGTGGAGAGATTCTGAGAAAAAAAGTGTACCAAACTGATCTAAACATCAACACTAAGAAGCACAAAAAATACAAGGATCCAACTCCTCTAAAGCGCCGCGGTTCCACGGCATTAGCATGCTTAGGACACGGAACCACGGCCGTACGGTCTCCTCAGTTGACGAATCTTCAGGGTTATTTTGGTCTTTTCATATAGAGGCAGAATTTTGCCCTAGATTTCCAGTTCCCTGCCTATAAATAGCCCAGAACCTTGTGAAGCCAAGGGTGCTTAATCTTGTATTTTTTTAGGGTTTAGAATACTTGTTCTTCTTCCTCTTCTCATCTCTTCTCCATTGAAAAACTTGTAGTGAGCTTTTGTGAGTAAAGAATGATGAATAAAGAAGTTCATTTTGTTATTATACTTGTCTTGCTCTTTTTATGTTAATCGCTTGTAATCGTTAATTGATAAGTAGTTGTTGTTATTTATTGTTGTTTCTTTCTTTTCTCTTTTTCTTTATCCTTAAAACAACCATGATGCTTACGCTTGATCCTTGCCAAGGTGAGGTCGCAAATAGCTAGTTGTTATCTTCTAATCTCTTTCTTTCTATCTTCCTCTTTGTTTTATTTTCTTTTCATTATGATGTGTGAGTAGTTTCCATACTTGTTAGGGTAGGATAAGGGAAGTTTGAGAGAAGGAAATCTCTCTCACTCTTTCCTTGCCCAACATCTTAAATCAACTCCCGTTAATTGAACCACAATCCGCTCCCTACGGCACCCTATCCTACATGATAGCGGTGATTCCGTAGTGAGACCGGTTGTGGTTGAATTAACCGGAGGTTATGGCTAAGAGCCAAGAACGGACGGACAAGCACCAAAAGGAAGAACTTAAGCGTTGGAAAAGCCTAGCTTATACTCGCAAGTTCCTTCCTAGTCGTGCTAATTCTCGTTGTTGCTGATTACCGTAACACCGATATTAAGAGTGGCAACGAAAGAAGTGAGCGACTCCTAACTCAAACTAACCTAATCCTAACCCTAACAAGCTCTCTTTACATATCATTTTAACACTTAGATAATCACAAACAAATCTTGAAAATTGGACTTAACTCGTTAAAGCACATAGAAAAGATTCCCATCTCCCTGCGGATGACCCATACTCAACCGGCTAGCTACAAGCGAAACCGTTTTGATTGCGGTAATTAACTAAACTTAAACACGCAGAATGTCTAAAAATCAAATACCTTGATGCAAAGTAAAAAATAATCGACTATAGTGAAGTTATTGCCCTGATGCAAACTTCTGCCCAAGAGGTCACTGCCGGTGAAGGGATCTCGGCTCTTGTCTCGTCGAATGAGGTGCTGGATATTCCTAACCGAATACCGTTGTGCAAAACAAAAGAAATTGTCCTTGTAATAACAGCTTTTGAAAATTGTTCCAACAACATCGAATAGGTCTGGTTTCCTCCCATTGATCAGAATCAACGCAGCCCCATCAATTAATCACACCGGAAAAGAACAAAAATATGATGTACGTATATACCATCCGCATTCGCCACTGGGCCGCGTCATCACCCGTTAGCAGAGCGGGGGTTGTACTAGCACGGGTGCAAAACATATACAACATCTACTAGTATATATATAACAATATATAATAATCGTTCCAGACATGATAAATGCAACATAACAGATAAGCGATAAGCATCACAGAACAATACTGATGATCTGGGAGCCCCAGGATTCCCTTGAGCCGCAAGTGAAACCCGACGTTCCCCTAGTCTTGTGGATAGCCTGTGTAATGAAAATCTAGACCCCTAAGAGCACGGCAAGTTACCCACCAAAACCAGAAGTGAGGCAACTCTATTCATCAAAGTGAATGGGCTACCCGTCACTTCACGGAATCCGGTAACTTGAGCACCCCTCTTTGGGTCAACCTATACCAACTACGAGTGCGGCGAATAGCCCGCCAATTCTAGACTGAGGCCCCTTCCTTTTTGAAGCCATGATATGCGGGCCCGTTGCCCTCTAGAACCCATCTATTTGTGCATTCCACCGTGGGTTAATCCTAGTAAAGAGAAGAAAATAAGTACAACGGTGACATCGACCTCAACCCGGTCGTGCCCTACACAAATAATATACAAACTTGCAGTGACGGAAGTCCACATGTCGGACGCTTGCCCCACAATATTAAATATACAAATAAATCCAAACTGTACTACCATTGTACCCAAGCTATCCACCAAGACGAACCAGCCACAACACGGCACAACACAGAACATGAACGTTAATGTCACGTTCGCGATCCTGTCTAAAAGAACTATAGCAATTGGACAAGTTGTACCGCTCTAATGACATTCACGGTCGTAAATAGAAATGTATGTACTAAAAACTACGACATTAGAAATCCTCATGCAATTAGCAAACTAAACCAATTTCCCAAACCATGAAAAAAAACAGTGTGTTAATGTTCCAAAAACCGACTGTTTAAAGCTTATTCGGAAGTCCGACTCAAAATGAAACGTGCTCGGACCTTCGCGCGGAGTTAGAGCATGAAATTAAATTCGAGTCGTGGGGCCCAGAGAGGGTACCCCACCCCCGAGGCCACCAAGAAGTGGCCATTGGGTGAGGCAGACCCGAAACGGCCCAAAGTGGGGCAGTTTCGGGTCCACACAGCCGAGACCACCCTGTAGTGGCCTTGGGGAGTGGGCATAGCTGTCCGGTCCCCCTCGGGGTCCCCAGGCTACCCATGCACCACCCTACGGCTTACCTGTTCAAACCGTGAGCCCGCGGGGCGTGCAAATATCTTAAACTTTCAGTTTATGGAAATGTTTTTGTTGGCAGTTTTTGCACGAAAAAAATGGTAGATTTCTAATGTCGCAATGAGTTAACTAAGGCTTATGGAGTGGCTCTGATACCATGTTGGGTTACGCCGGCGCCCCGTCCATAAATCCGTGGCCAAATGCGGAACAAAAACTTTTAGAAACCGGCGCTAACGGAACCCGATTCCCGGATCGACCGATAAGCCCTAGATAACAAAACTTGGAAAGGAATTTAGAGTGGTTATACCAAACGATCCGAGTCCTTCGTCCTTCAACCTCGGTCCCAGGCTCCTAGGGGCTTTCTTGATCAAGCTTGATCTCCGGTCTCCCTCCATCGCAGATGATCCACCCGAGAGTCTATGCAACGAGCTCCAACCTCATATCCGAGGCAACTAGGGAACCTAGATCGCTACTCTAGATACCGTAGATGAAATAGAGAGTGATGAATGATTTTCTCATGAGAGGGTTTGGGTAGAGCTAGAGGAAGAAGAAAATGCCATGAGAATGAGATGTTGAGAGCAACTCAAGAGAGAGAAAAAGAAATAAATAATGGCTTGTGTTTTGTGTGTTGTGAGTGTTGATAAGAAATAATGAAGCCATCACAATAAATATGTCAAGTCTCCAAAATATCTAGAGTCAAAAAAAATATCTCAAGTCAACAAACAATCTCACAACAAATAAAAAGCCTAAGCATGCTAGAATAGTAACCATGGGTCACTAATTAGCCATGCCACAAAAATGAAATAAACACCTCATCCTACACCTCAATAACCTTTTAATCCAAACAGGTCTAAACTATGATGAGGTGTAATCTTCTAAAAGTAATCTTGTAATAAATTACAAGAATACCCCTCAACCGTTTATACATACCTGCATCCGTATTCTGAAGAATATAAATACAAAGAGACGAAAATAATCCAAAAAATATAATAACAGGATTCGGCATAAACCAAAGCCCACTAGTATTCGGCATAAACCAAAGCCCACTAGTATTATCCGTCCGAACATTATGCGTGCATAAGTACACGAATGTGATCGAACCCTACCGTAAAACCATACGGCCTCTACATCGTTTCGCCCGAAGAAGGGAAACCCTCTGTGTGGGACACTAAAGACTCGTCAGTACACTAGCAGTGGGTTTAACCAAAAGCAAGTTAGCGGCACTAGCTGTACGTAACTGCTACCCAGGTATTGAGTGAAAGGGAGGCCGGTGAGCAAACTCATCCTGAAACCCCTACTGAGCCTGACAGTGCCAATATCCGTACAGTCCGGTCTGTTTGTCTATGAGTATCGCATATCGAGTCTAGGGGTGTATAAAGTCATACCCGAATAACTTGACATTCAGTGTCGGTATGAAACCATCATCGCCTGAGAAACTACTGATCCTAGATCAGTAATTCTCGACTACCTTGGCCAAGGATTTCTGGTGATGGCCACCCGTGCACAACGTGACATCAACCCCCAATACCAGGAGAGTCGAATCCCCTAACGATCCGCTCACTACCTCCATGTGGCTCGGGATTGTACCCAACTAAAACTTGTTTGCACGAATCCATAGAGCCGTGGTAGGGTAGTAATCAAAGCACAGTGGGAACTCACACGAGACAAATGACGATCTCAGGTCGATAGACTAACCTATACACATGTCACCAGGGAACTGCTATCTGACAATAGGTATAATACCAATTAGCATGTTCCCAGCGAGTCCGTCCGGTGTACTCATAACCCAATGAGCACCTGTATACATCTTAGGTGAACAAACTAACACCAATGGCTTGTGAGACCAGCCACCGCCCCTCGTCGGGGTCTCGATCAGTATACGTTAGTCAATTTTGGAGTATCGATGCCCAGTCTCGAACTCCCTCGACTAAGTACATTTAAGTATGTGCTTATAGACCACCCAGCTCCAATGTATATGATCGCCATCATACTACTGGTAGTCAAGCAAGAATCCTATGGGCTCTTTCAACATGCAATAGTGATCTGTAATGCCACCTAATGTTGTACATGATGATAAAGACAAACCAGATAGCATACTATCATCTCGAGTAAGACCGTTCTACTGGTATAAATCCTTCCTCAATCATCATAATCACTTGCCTGTGACTATGATAATTGTCTTGAGGGCACTATCACCAATAATAACCAGATTGTTGATTCAATGATATGTTATATGTATAAGTGATATGCATATAAATTATATTATTCTGTTCTATATGATACAGCCGGGTTATTAAATCAAGTGTTGATTTAATAATTTATTGTGTAATTATATATTTGATATGTTAATTTACATTAACTAATATTAGCTCACTTAAGAATTTCATTTCTCATTCTACATTTAATATATTTGTGATATATGTTAATGTATATATTTTGTGTTATGCTAGATGATACATTGGACTTGGGTGTATGAGACTCATACCATACTGAAGAAAACGTGGGGTTTTAATTATTAAGGAAAAATCAAAATTAGGTGGTAATTAGTTATGGATTGAAGCTTGGAAAAACATGTAGAAACCATTGATTTAGTCCACTAATTTTGTTTTACTTTAAATATTTATTAACCTAACCACTATTTTTAGCCATGCTTTAGTCTCTACATGAGTTATACATGATATTTTCTTACCCATGGTTCATGAGTTGATCACTAGATCATTTTCTTCATCTACTCAAAATTGCTCTCTAGCTTTGAGTGAGAAGAAAAAGAGAGAGAGAAATAATTTTAAAGTGAGCAAAATTCCTACTTCATCAATCTACACTAGACTAGCCATTTAGTATAGGTTGTTTTCTTCACTAGTTCACCAAATAGTGAAGTGGTAGATTGATTTAGAGATTCTTCAACGTAGATAATCTTCGGCCTCGAAGATCCTTGAGCAAGCTCGTTCCTTTCACCTAGTGGAGCCAATGATGAGTCCGGGACACTACTACTTGGTGCAAAAGAGACTACTACACGGAGCTTTAGAAGTGAAGGACCGGTTTACAAAGGTTGTATTCCAAATTCACTTAATGTAAAATAATTTACATGTGTTTTTAACCTAAATCCTCTAGTTAGATCATTGGTTATAGGTTGCTTAGCACTCTAGTTTTTTTTAAATTGCTTGCTTGATGCCATAGAAAACGTACTAAGGGTGCTAAGGAACCTTTCAGTGGTATCAAAGCCAAGCTAGAGAATTAGACAATGTTAATAGAATTACGAAACCGAAACAACTCCAAAACCTCGAAACAAAATCCCTAGTTTCTGTCGTTTTTAAAACGTTCTCTGAAAATTTTTTAAACAGGTGCAGAATGTTACATGTTGTGTAACATGAACACGAGAGAAAAACGAGTTCAAACCACCGGTTTTCAACCGGCGAAACTAAGCTATAACGGACATCACAAGCCATCTTGATGTGTTTCGGCTTGAATTTTCTCTGGTGTTCCAGTCTCTGGTGTTTGGTGTTTCAGGTTTTGTTTGACTTTTCCATGATTGCATGTGATGTTATCTTTTCTGTACTGGCAATTCAGAGTGTTTCGTATTCATAATTTTAATGTCGTTTCGGGTTTAAAATTGATATGTGATACAATATTTGGAATCCACAATAATTAGTTTTGTGAAAACTAGTTTGAATTTTTTAAACCTAGCAATTTTGTCTCATTTAATCGGTTGCCACATGGTTTTGATATGGATCTAAACTCTGTCGAAAGCACATAGTATACGCGGATACTCGCCAGGTAACATTACTAGATAGCCATGCTCTATAGCCCCAACTAAGTGACACTGTTGCCAAAAGCATCCCCCCGGGTGCTCGCAGCCGCGGTGTTCCGCCTAAGTGCACTTCGTCGACGGCGTCGGGGAGTGCGGTCGTCTACTACGAGTATTCGATCAGGTTGTCGGAAATGTTGTTGAATTACCCAACTGGTTATTGAAAAGTGTTTTCAATATTGAGACTAAAATACGGGGTTCATAAGGTTAGGCATGAAATTCGGAATATGAGATATTCCGGCTTTATGATGTCTAAGGAATTCATTTGGTTAGGCATGAAATCCGAATTATGTGATATTTCGGGTTTATGATGTCTAAGGTGGTTGTGGATTCCAATTTTTGTAGTTTTCACTTTCTTTTCTGCGACCGTAAGTGTAATATGTGGTGTATCGTTGGTTTTGTTACTATATGTCAACGATAATTGGGATTTGTATATTTACTTACGTTGATGACATGTGATTTTATGTTTTGCTGGGATATGTTATATTTGATCATTGTGTTTGAATAGCTGGGGGTTTCTACGTGAGATAAGAGTTTTTCATTTTCATTCATGTAAAAATTTGTATGTAATATTCTTTTATTAGGACACTTCCGGGTTGAGGATGATGTCACCATTGTTGTATATTATTTACTTTTCCGCATTAGGATAGACCCAAGGCGGGGAGCACAAGTAAGCAGGTTCTAGAGTCCAGTGGGAGACCGTCTCGAGGAGTCAAATCCGGGTCTCCTAACTCTAGAATTGGTAGGGTTGCTTGCCACTCTCGCAGGGGTCTAGGGATGTGGGTTTGGCTATTCATCACGACCGTGGAATCTGTGATTTTTACTGGCTTAATTTAAAACACATACCTCCTAGTATATCCAATATTTTATATGTTGACTTCTGTTGAAATGTTCTGTGATGAGATCATATGACTGCCGGAGACGAATTCTTTATATTATATATATGATATATAATAAATGTTGCTTATGTTTTGCATTCGCGCTAGTCCTGCCCCCGCTCTGCCGTTAGTTATCTAACATAACAGTGCATGACGGGACCCCGTAGCGAATGCGGATGGCATAACCGCACGTTGTATAAGTATTTTCGTTTCTTCTTCTGTGATGCTTAGGAAGCATAAATGATGGGACTTCATTAATGAATGGAAAGAAACCTAAAGATCTTATTGAATCAAACTTTTAAAAAGGTAGCTCTAGTTCTTGTTTTGCATAGCGGTATTCCTTGATGAATATCCAGCACCTCATTCGATGAGGAAAAAGCCGAGATCCTTTCACCGGGAATGACCTCTTTAGCTAAAGCTAGCAAATGCTAAATCGACTCGATTTATCTTGAAAAACACATAATTTTAAAAAGCGGAGCTTAAACCACTCCATTTTCAAATCACTCAATTCTACAACGATACCAAGTTCATTACGCAAAAGGTTTTCTTGAAAATCTGTCGTAGCCCTCCATCATTTCAGATAAGTACTATTTAGTATTCGTGCTACGTTTGTTTGCTTGCATCAAGGCGTAGTGTGCGGTAGCTAATTAGTGCTTTTCTGTTGCATATGATGCGATTGGATTAGGGTATCCGTGCAAATTTGTTAGCCTGCGTCAAGGGTCATGCGGGTGGGTTTAATTCAATCACGAAATATTTGTAAGATTACCTAGCACGACAACAAGGTTTCGGGAGGCATCGTCCATGCCATTTTCAAAAATTTGCCATGCTACATAAACCTAACCCTAGAATCTTAACTAGAAAATTCGACAATAGAACATGTAAACAACTTTACATTTAAGTAAACAATCATTCAACCATTGTAGACCGGTCCTTCACTTCAATAGCTCTGTGTAGAAGTCCCTTCGCTGCATGTAGTGTTCTCCCGGACTCTAGTTGGACTCTACAAGGTGAAAGGAACAAGCTTGCTTGAAGTCTTCGAGGCCGAAGATGATCTACGTCGAGGAGACTTTAACTCTAGCTAGCTCTTCACTAATTAGGGATTAGTGAAGCTAACACACTAAACTAAATGGCTAGTCTAGTAGAGGATGATGATGTAGGATTTTTGCTCACTTTAGAATTAATTTTCTCACTTGTTTTCTTCACCTCTCCAAAACCTAAAGAGATATCTCTTGATGAAGAAGAAGACGAAGAGGAAAATAGAATGAGTGAGAATAGCAACCATGGGTGAGAAAATATCTCATATAACTCTTGTAGAGACTTAACCATGTCTAATGAAAATGCTTGGGTTAATAAATATCTAATGTAAGACAAAATTAGTGGACCAAGTCAATGGGTTGTACAAGCTTCCACAAAGCATCAATCATAACTAATTTCCAACCAATTTGTGATTTAATTTAAATAAATAAACCGTACATTATCATGAGCATAGTGTGAGTCTCATACACCCTTGTAGCATGTATCATCAAGCATGACACATTAATATATATCACATATATATTAAGTGTGCACAATTAATATATATCACATATATATTAAAAGTATAAGTGAGATAAATAAAATCTTAAGTGAACTCATATTAGTTAATGTAAATTAATATATCAAATATAGAATTATACATTAAATTATTAAATCAATACTTGATTTAATAATCCGGTTATATCTCATATAACCGACTAATATCATATGTATCAACTTATCGAATCAGCACTTGATTCGATAACACGGCTATATCACATATAACCGACCGATATCACATATCGCGAGAATAGAATACGGTATCACATACTCGTATTAATCTCGGTCCCGGACATATCACATATGTGTTTCTACTTCGTTTCGCCTGAGCCAGGAAACCTCTGTGTAGGACTCTAAAGACTCGTCAATACGCCGGCAGTAGGTGATGATCATATCAAGCACTCACAAGCCGTCAGCGGTACTAGTTAGACGTAACGGCTACCCAGGTATTGAGCGATCAGAATATCAACAAGCAAACCTGCTCATACTCCTGTAAAGCATGTCAGTAACATTACCGTACAGTCTGGTCTCTTCTTCTGATATGTCTTATATCTAGTCTAGTGGTGGTAAACGTCAGACCCCAGTAACCGATAAGTCGTGCCGATGTGAGGCTCATAACGGGTCGAGAAACTACTGATAACACTTACCAGTAAATCTACGTATCAGCCCTGGCAAGGGACTTCCTGTTATAGCCAATTGAGCACAACGCAACATCAACCCCGAATACCGGGAGAGTGGAATCCCCTCCTATCGCTCATTGCTTCCTTGTGACTCAGGACTGTACCCAAAAACCACCGTTTTCCATGTTCACTTGAACGTGGTAAGGAGGAAATCAAAGTACAGTGGGAATCACACAAGACTCTTTGACGATCTTGGGTCTACAGACTAACCTGTACCGGTGTCACCAGAGAACTGCTATCTGACGATAGGTATAATACTAACTAGGAGTTCTTGGCGAGTCCGTTCAGTGTACCAGTCTCTACTGAGCACCTGTATACCATCTTTGATGTCAAACACCAATGGATGTGGGATCATCTATCTCCCATCAGATGGGTCAAAAAGCGTATACGCTAGTCTACTCCGAAATGTCGATGCCCTATCTCGATACACCCTCGACCAGGAACAATTAAAGGATGTACTTGTGGACTACCCTGGCCCCACTAGTATGATCTCCATCATAGTCCTGGTAGTCAAGTACACATCCTAAGGGCTTTATCAACATGTGAGAGTAAGACAATATCACAATACAATTCTACATGTTAAGAGAAAGAACAACCAAATAGCATACTATGATGTCGAGCAAGAAAGTCCTCTCTATATATGTCCAAGAATCCACTATAATATGCATCATATGTATAATAATGGCCTCTAGGGCATACATATAACTAATAATATACGGGTTGAACTTGACTAGCGGACTATGGTTTGATGGCCTGTGTCAAAGTCATAGGACGCTAGGGGCAAAATATTATTGGGAATTTCAAGTGTTGAAATTTGCAATGAGATTGCATACCTTCTATGAGATGTTAGATCCCGATACCCACTGCGAGTAAGAGTTACTCCAGGGAGTGTTTTGCACTTTACAATTAGCTAACCCATTAGGTATCTAGAAAGGTGTTAATGGGATTATGCCTCTGGGAAAACGAGGTTTACATTAATTAGATCCGTGCGAAAGCACGGGGAACCTCCCTCAAAGTACCGACACTGGCCTAGCTGACCGGTTAGCGAACTTGTAGGGTGTAATTAATCCCGGCTAGTCTTACCTTTTAGGGTTTGAAGGAAGATTTGATAAAAACAGTGGGAACCATCCTGATTAGATAAGATAATAACCAATCTAATCTTGCAAGAGAATACGCTAAGTGTTTTCTTCTCTCTCTCTCTCCAGGTAGCGACCATGAAATGCCTTAATTAAGATAATAATATTGATTTATTGACCGAACGTGCTTGTTATACGGGGCTGGGAAACGTTGGTTCCGCTCTACCTTATAATTGTTATAAGTCCGAGCAGGAAATAGGGGAATATCATGATTTCCAAGCCACCCAAACGAGGAATAATTATGCTGATGCATCTTCTTCGGGTGCGTTAGTTACCGAGAACAGTTTCTCAGTACACTCTACGTCCTGTCTATTAGATACCGGATCGGGATCCTACATATGTAATATGTTACATGGGCTAAAGAAAGGTAGAGAACTGGGAATAGGTGATCATTCTTTAAGAGTAGAGATTGGTGTAAATGTTGCAGCTAAAACAGTTGGCGAATATTACCTTGTATTACCAAATGGTAATACATTGATTCTGGTCGAATGTTATTACATACCGAACCTGATATGCAATATTATATCAGTTTCTTTGTTAAGTAAAGAAGGATATAATTTTGTATTGCAGGATAATGTTATGAATATTTTTCTGAATCAAAATTTGATTTGATCAAGCTCGTTAAGTAATGGTATATACGTTCTAAATCAAACCACAGTTCTTAACGTATAGAACACACACAAGAGGAAAAGTTAAGAAATGAACGAGTCCTTCTTGTGGTATTGTAGAGTAGGCCATATCAATGCGACACAACTAGCTAAGTTACATAAGGATGGATATTTAAACCCGTTTGAATTTACATTTTATGAAACTTGCCAGTCATGTCTTAAAGGCAAGATGACCAAAACTCCATTTACTGGACACTGAGAAAGAGCTACGGAACTCTTGGGACTGTTACATAGTGATGTATGCAGTCCTATGTCTACATATGCCAGGTTGGGTTCCTCATACTTCATTACATTCACTGACGATCTCTCATGATACAGACATGTGTTCCTATTGAAACATAAGTCTGAAGCTTTTGAGAAATTGAAGGAATGTAAGTACGAAGTAGAGAACAAGACGGGTAGAAGTATTAAAGTCCTTCAATGTGATCGGGGAGGAGAATACTTGAGTGCGGAGTTACTAGATTATTTAAAAGTGAATAGGATTTTCTCTCAGCTTACTCCTCTGTATACACCATAGCACTATGGTATATCGGAGCGGAGTAATCGCACCCTATTAGATATGGTGTGCTCTATGATGAGTAACCCTGAGTTGTCTGTATCCTTTTGGGGTTATGCGCTTGAGAAGCTGCATAGCTATTGAATAGAGTTCCATCAAAATCAGTGCTTACCACTCCATATGAGATATGGAATGGGAAGAGACCATCTCTTAAATGAGTTAAAATATGGGGTTGTCCGGCCTATGTTGAAAAGCAAAATCCGGACAAGCTCGAGGCAAGGTAATTGCTTTATAAGTTTGTTGGATATCCCGAACATTCGCGATGGTATATATTCTATCACAGTGAGGATCAAAATATATTTTTTTCTCATCATGCCACCTTTTTAGAAAAGGAATTTCTTATGGAAGAAATTTGTGGTCATGAGTTAGAACTGGAAGAAGTTCCAGCTAGACAAACTAACAGCTGATGATTTGGTAGAACCAGAGGATTCAATAGTTCCCAACGAACCTCAGCCTCTTCGCAGATCTAGTAGTGTTCCTCATCCGCCAGAGAGATACTACAGTTTTCTCAATGATAGTGGGAGCGAGGATTGAATCATGGAAGATGATGACCTAACTATTTTCGAGCAGGCCATCACAAGTGGGGACTCTGTGAAATGGCTGGATGCTATGCGATCTGAGATGGAATCCATATACACCAACAAAGTAGTGACTTTGGTAGTTGCGCCAGAAGGGGTAAAACCCATTGGAAGCAAGTGGATCTTGAGAAGATTCATAGTGTAGATGGAAAAGTTGAGACATTCAAAGCTAGATTTGTTGCAAATGGTTGTCGTCAATAACTAGGTGTGGATTTTGATGAAACCTTTTCTTTAGTGGCTATGCTTAAGTCCATATGGATCCTACTTTCTATCACTGCATACCATGACTACGAAATCTGGCAGATTGATGCCATGGCCGCTTTTCTAAACGGTGATTTAGCAGAGAGCGTGTGCATGCCACTGCCAGAGGGCTTCGTAGACAGTAGGAGCAGCGAAAAGGTTTGCAAGTTGCTTAAATAAATTTACGGATTAAAGCAGGCATCGCAGAGTTGGAACATCTATTTTGATGCGGCAGTCAAAGAGTTTGACTTCATCAAAATGGTAGATGAACCTAGTATATACAAGAAGGTTGTAGAGAGTAAGGCTGTCTTCCCCGTATTGTACGTGGATGACATACACTTGATAGGAAATGTTGTTCCTATGCTACACTCGGTCAATCTCCTCTTATCACAAAGATTCTCCAATATGGTTCTGGGTGATGCCTCCTACATCCTAGCGATTAAGATCTATAGAGATAGATCTAAGAGGATGTTGGGATTGTCCCAATCAAGGTACATAGATACCATACTAAAGAGGTTTATCATGGAAAATTCCAAGCGTGGAAATTTACCCACGATCTCAGGAATCACTCTCTCCAAAGATATGTCCCCCAAGACTGATTTGGAGAGGGCTCGCATGCAAGGTATACCCTATGCTTCGGAAGTCGGGTCTATCATGTATGCGATGTTATGTATCTGACCGGATGTAGCGTACGCACTGGGTGTTGTAAGCAGATATCAATCGGATCCTGGGGAGAATAACTGGACAATAGTGAAGAACATTCTTAAGTACTCGAGAAGTACAAAATAAACGTTCTTGGTGTTTGGTAACAGTGAACTCCAAGTTGAGTTCTTTACCGATTCGAGCTTCCAGAGTGGTATGGTCGACTGTAAGAAAGTCTCGGTTTTTGTCTTTGCCCTCAGTAGAGGGATGGTTTGTTGGAAGAGTTCTAAGCTAGATACCGAGGCAGACTCAACGATAAAGGGTGAGTACATCGCTGCCAACGGTGCTACCAAAGAGATTTTCTGGGTATAGATGTTCATGAGATGAACTTGGTTCCTACCATTGTGGTGACAATGGAATTGTGGCTTTGGCCTAGGAACTCCAGTCCCATCAGTGATCTAGACATATTCTTAGGCAGTATCACCTAATCAGGAAAATGGTTGATATCTGGGCAATCGAGGACAGGAGAGATGATAGGAAGAATTACACGGCGGATCAACTCACAGAGGCCAAAACCCAAGATATAGTTTGAGAGTTTTGGGGACGTTGGGTATGAGATACTACAACAACTGGCCTTAGTGCATGTGAGAGATTGTTAGTTGTATGTATGCCCTAGAGGACATTGTTATACATGATTATATATTACAATGGATGCTTAGACATATAAAGTGAGGACTTTCTTGCTCGACATGATAGTATGCTATCTGGTTATTCTTTATCTTAACATGTAAACTTGTATTGTGATACTGTCTTTCTCTCACATGTTGATAAATGTTACGCCTTAGATTTCGGTTAGTGTTAGTTTAGACGGTAGTGTGGTTATACTGTAAAAAGTTTACCAATTTGGGTTCCTCACATTTTATAACACTTAATTAATAATTTATTATTATTTGTTATGGCATGCACACACATGTGCAAGTTTATGTGAGGCTTTGTTTTGTGTTAATCTAGATTAGCAACCATGACAACTTAACCCTTTACCTAATCTAATCCTTTGCTTTAATCCATTCCTAATTCTTTGCTTTACCTTAACCCTAATCTTAGATATTTTGTGTGAGAAGAGAGAGATATTTCTTTTGGATGTGAGAGGAGTTGGCATGGTGGTAGTATGGATGCATTAATGGTGAATTAATGCAAGGGTGCACTCACCTCTTACTCTCACCTCTCTCTTTCTCTTTATCTTTCACTCTCTCATTCTCTCTCAGTTCATTTCTTTCTAATTTCTTCATTCTCTCATTCCCTTAACTGAACACTTGCTAATCTCTTCATTAATCCATCACAAACATCACTAAATCTCACAAAAATCACATCTTCGGACTAGTTTTGCTTCTTGGATGCTTTGGAGCTTGGAAAGTTAGGATATTTGAGCTTGTGGGAGTAGGTAATGACCTCTATCTGTTTTTTATGTTGTTTGAGTGTTGCGTAGTCTTGTAATTTTAGTTTAGAACGTTTAAAGTTAAGTTTCGTATAAATATTGTATTTTTAGTGTCATATATGACATCTGTGATCTGCTGTGACCCCGAGAGTTTACTAGAAAACCAAACAATGTAGTTGTATTATACCTGAGACCATAGGACATCACCTGGAGCACGAACCCCTTGCTCGGACCATGGCCGGCGATGAGAAGCCTTTTTCCAGCGACGTCGGTTTTTGGGTTGAGTTGGTGTGTGGGTTTTTGTGGGTTGCACTATGCTATGGTTTAGGTGTGTTTGATCCTGTTTGATTTTTGGGTTTTCTCTGTATGCAAAATCTGGTATCACATAGGTAGTTTCTTGTGTTACGTTTACGCACGATACGTTATACGACACGGTTCGTGCTCTTTGTGTGGTTTTGCTCTTGGGTTGGTTTCGTAGTGTCGCTACGCACGTTAGCCACAATACGAACACTTGAGAGTATGTTTTGAGTTATTGCATCGGTCAAACGTACTTTGTACGTGTTTTGGGTCTATTGCTAATATATTCTTGTTATATTGATTTTTGTTTTAGGTACGCAGGCGGGGACTTCGGGCGCTGCGAAGAAAGGGAAACAAGTGGTAGGCTTTACTTAGCCAGGAGCGTTGGTGAGTAGATTTAACATCTACAGGGGAATCGCCTGCATGGCATTATGCGTCTGGGCTAGAGATGTTATGATATTGTCGTGTATTCTATTTCATATATAGAGTTGCGCATACACCTTATTGCTTAGTTATTTGTTGTGCTTGGACTTGTACCCTTAGGACACTGCACTATTATTGACGGCTCATGTTGCACGAGCACTGATTCTATGCCACACACAACGTCAATAATTACCATGACACGCACAACATACAAACATATATGATATTGTTTGGTTAGGGACATTGTGACATTGATTCATATTCCTTTATGCATATGACATATAGCATACCTATATACCTAAATGCTTACACATATGTCTTGACATGCTTATATGCTAGTTATCTGTATACCTATATGGTATTGTACCATTAGCGATAGGTATATTTCACACATAATGTCATAGCTACATGTATACCTTGCATACATACTTCACTTATACCTGGAGGGTATATTACATCATTACTGATAGGTAGATACCTATACCTTGCTATACCTACATGTTTACACATATATTTGGTTATAGCTACTTTTTCACCTTTATTTGATGTTATATTGTACTTGGAGAAAATTAGGAACCGCATGATATATATATTAATTTGTTCCGGTTAATTAGCGGCTTTTCCTTTATATGCTCACATTTCAGTTTTATGTTGCATATATTATATTCATGGATTTTCGCAATGAGATATGGATTTTTCATGATGTTTTTTGGATTTGAGGACCGTGGTAGTTTCATGAAATTATGCATTATTTGAAAAACCCGGTTTCTCTTGATATGATATTTCAGCAGCCACAATGAGATTTATCGGTTCTGATATATATACCCTATGCGAGGAGCGTCGTGGCCGTATGAGGCTACATGGTGGGGCCCGTTACGGTTCCCCTCGGCAAGAAGATCGACGGTCCATGCCGATTGAGCCTGGAAGGTAGGCAAGTACCTACCGGTGATAGTACCTATGACTAGGCGATTATCGTGGGGATACTGACGGGACTCATGTACGTATGGATACGTCGAAAGGCGAGTGTCAGAGCTAGGCACTCGAGTTTTGGGATAGCATATGATATATACCTATCAGGGGGTCAGTCGTGGTGACAGCACCTGATAGATCAGCATTTACGTGTTGATGCTTGACACAGGTTTTCATGATATTTTTACTCCTAAATATATATAACTGTGGAATGTGACGCTGTTATATATATATTTATATATATATATATATATATATATATATATTAGTGGAATGGGACGCTAATATATATGTATACATATCAATTTATATACATCATCATAATTATTCATGCAAATATATTAAGGATATATAAGATTGACTTGATATTGGATACAGGATATATATGAGATTCACTTGATATTGGGTTCAGGATATATGAGATTTACTTGATTTTGTACATTCAGGATATATGAGATTTACTTGATAATCTACATTCAATATATATGAGACATACATGATATGAGAGCCAATTTGGGGGCTGATTTGAGAAAATTGGGATTTGGATTATCTTGATGGACTTTGGTCCAACCACGAGGTCAGGATTCCGTAGAAATGACATGTTTTATCACATTCTGCGCATTTATTGTTTATGCACTGCTTCATGTATTAGTAGTACCTGATAGAGTACCTTCCATGAATGTTGCATTTAAATACTTTTATTTTATATGTATTGCTTCATGTATTAGTTGTACCTGTTAGAGTACCTTTCATGACTGTTGCATATATGCATTGTCATATCATTGCTTCATGTATTAGTTGTACTTGTTAGAATACCTTACATGATTGTTGCATACATATTGCCATTTATTGTTCATGTATTATTAGTACCTGATAGAGTACCTTACATGATTGTTGCATACAGATTGTCATATTATTGCTTCATGTAATAATTATAGCTGCTAGTGTATCTTTCATGACTATTGCATATATATGAGCATTTATTGCTATTAGCTTGCATATGTTAGATTCGCACTGTACGTGCATATTTGCGGTTACCTGCATATGTTATTTACTATTCACGAGTTGGCAACTCACCCCCGTTGTGCCACAGTGTTTCGCAAGTTGTTCCCCAGAGTAGTCGAGGCAGGCTATTCATCTATCATATCATCTTTTGCAGCGGATACCGCTTCGGCTCACAGTGTGCAGTTTTGCTATAGGTGGATTTTTTGGTTATTCGATATTGCTTATTGTGTATTCGTTGTATCCTGTACTCTCCATTTACCATTATCAAGTATGACTTAGAGACTTGATGTGAGGACGATATTGTATATTATTTTGTGACTTGGAGGTCTTTATACAGCTTCTTTATATCGTCTCTTATTCTTTGCTACGGCGTCGTATATCTGTTGTGGTGGTTGTTTTCGGCCTTTGGGCGTGTTTTTGCTCCCTTTTGGGATGCTTTACTTATATTTTTGTTGTATCCATTTTTGGGGCTGGTTTTTACAAAGGAGGTGCTGCCAAAATTTTAAAGAAATTAAAGTTGGAACTTTAAAGAATTTGGTTTGAGATTTCAATAGTTTTAAAATGTTATTATCACTTACTACTTTTGATGGTTTAGATTGCTGGGTTTTCGGCTTACTTAAATTACGTTACGCCTGTAGACGTTGCGTAGTTTAATGGCCGTCACGTGCCAATTCGGGTCGTGACAAAGTTGGTATCAGAGCGCTAGGTTTTACCTTTCGGAGTGTAGGATGACCTTGGTATGATGGAGTAGGTAGCTTAAGCAGAGTAACGTAGTATGTGTATGTCTGCGGCATACTCACGACGCGGTACTCTGCCCAAAGTGACCTAAGTACAAATTGCCTGAAATTCCTTCCATCATGATACATATCCTTGTGATTCGATTTCCGTGTTCTTGTCGAATCCTTTTTCCATTTATAGCCTTTGCCACCGATGACTATAGGGACTCAGAGTGATGTAGTAAGGGCCGAGGTCAGAGTTGACTCGGGTGGTACGAGGACTGACCAGATGGCACGCTCGTTGCACTGGAGTAGATGGATCCGCCTTCGACAGATCGTATTGCTAGGCTTGAGGTTGAGATGCAAGACATGCGCCAGACGATGAGGACTTTGGTTGAGGCCAGTAGAGCGCAGCGAAGGAGGTTGTCACCCCTGTTACCCAGTTGTTCCTTGCGATCAGCACTCAGCATAGCGTTACGTATACAGCACTAGTGGATGCAGCCCTAGTTGATGAGGCACGTCTTCCAGAGACTTTAGGAGTTCCGGAGCAGTGGAGGACTCGTGCAGGTGTACCAGCCCAGAGACAGAGGCTTAGTCGTCGAGACATATTTCGTGTACGTCGCAGCAGTAGCGGAGGCTTGGGACGAGGACAGTCTTTTAGCTCGTATTTCCAGGAGGGTCGACAGCCATGGTGAGGATGCTATCGGTGCAGGGGCCTTCATCGCCACATCAGGAGTTGTTCCCTAACACAGCGTCAGGGTCGTATTCAAAGAGGTCGTGGACGCGGAAGGTTCGCTCAGAGGGGAAAGGTTTGCTGAGGAGGAGTTCATCCAGTTGCGGGTAGGGGGCAGACACGAGAGTTTGCTTCTACTCATCGGGACGCACGGGTGTCCCATGCAGAGTTTTCAGGTATGCTTAATTCGTATGTTCTTTTGATGCACTTATTTGTTTTACACCCTTTGTTCCGTGGTTGGGCCGAGAATCGTGCTAGCTAGATCAGCCGTTTGTTGTTTTAACTTCTGTCAGTGATACTTTTGTTGCGCGACACGTGTTTCAATTGTGTGCCAATAGGATAGGAGATAGAGATTCGTCCGTCGTTTTGATCCTTCTAGAGATGTTGGATTGACGTTCTCCTGGGCACGGACTGGTTAGCTACGTGCTAGGCGTCTATGGACTGCCATGCGGGAACAGTCAGGTTTTGTTTTCCCGGCAAGTCAGTTCTTGTTGTGCAGGGGGACAGTGATGCCGCCTCTCACAGCTTGAATTCAGCCTTTTTCGCTAGTCGTCTTTTGAGGAGAGGATGTCGAGGATTCTTGGCTCTCATTCGTGATACCGGAGCTACAGTAGGTTTGTTGGACCTGGTTCCTATTGGGCGAGAGTTTTCCGACGTTGTTCCAGATGAGCCGGCGGAGCTTAGAGAGCTTAAGGATCAGCTGCAGAGTTGCTTATAGGGTGGCATGTGCGTCTATGTGTTTCGCGTTAGGGAGCTCCTATTCTGTTCGTCAGGGAGAAAGACGACAGTTTGAGGTTGGGTATTGATTGATCGTCAATTGAACCGGCTTATGGTGCGGATAGGTATCCTTTACCTCGCATTGACGATTTCTTTGATCAGCTCAAGAGTGCGAGACATTTTCTAAGTTTGTTTGGAATCAGGTCATCATTGGTTGCGGGTTCGGAGTGATGTCATTCCGAAGACTGCTTTTGTGCGCGCTACGGGCAGTACGTGTTTTGGTGGTGTCGTTGGACTCACCAATGCCCTAGCAGCATTCGTGGATGTGATGAACCAGATTTCTTCAGGCCATTCCTCGACCAGTTAGTTGTTGTGTTATTGATGACATTCTGGTCTTTTCAAGTGTGTCGTGAGGAACTTGAGCAGCACTTGAGGATTTTTTTTGCAGATATTGGGAGAGCCCCAGCGGTTTGCTAAGTTCTCGAAGTGTTCCTTCAGGCTTGATTGTGTTGACTCCAAGGTCTTGTAGTTAAGGGAGATTTTTTTCGTATGGTCCCGAGGAAGATCGAGGCCGTACATCTTTGGCCCATACTTATATCCGGGATAGAGGTCCGCAGATATTTGGGCTTAGCAGGTTTATACCGCCGTTTCATGCAGGATTTCTTGTGTACCGCTGCACCGTTGACTGAACTGACCGGAAAGGAGGTTTTTACTTTGGACTGAGTCATGCGTGCGGAGTTTTCGGCAGTTGATGACTCGGTTGACAACTGCACCAGTTCTTTCTTTGCTTTCTGGTTCGGCCGACTTTGTTGTTTCACAGTGATGTTTCGCGAGTGGGGATCGATTTTTGCGTTGATGTGGCATTATAGAGTTATCGCTTTTTCTTCCCGGCAGTTGGGGAAAGTACGAGCAGAATATCCCACTCATGATCTGGAGATGGCCACGGTGGTCGTGCATTGAAGATTTGGAGACACTACTTTTTTATTGGGAGTCGTGTCAGATTTTCACGGACCACCAGAGCTTAATATACATCTTCCTGCAGCGAGTTTTGATTATTGAGACAGGGCCGTTGGATGGAGCTTGTAGAGGATTGTGTTTGTGAGATCCTCGTTACCCGTGGCAAGGCGACTGTGGTAGCTGATGCTTTGAGTCGTAAGCCCGGGGTTAGCTTGTCCCAGTTATGCGCAGTTTTGAGACAGTCTTCTGCAGATTTACAGTTCTTGTGTGATTGTGGAGTAGCTAGGTTCGCCTCTTCTAAAGGGGGAAATAGTGTTACGTCCCGAAAGTACGGAATATGACCGGCACTTAAACTACGAACGTCTCAAAGCGTATGTAATCTAAGTAAGCCGAAAACCCAGAAATCCAAACCAAGAAAAGTAGTAGATAGTAGGAAGAACCATAACAATCAACCTGTAAGCAACATAATATACAACGCCTAAAGGCGAGGATCACAACAGAAAGGAAAAACCAACAGCATGAAATCCATAGAAATATAACGCGCGACTCTACGGTCGAAAGAATAAACATCACCGGTCTCTATCTCAATAAGTACATGTTTGGTTGATGGAAATTCTAGATACAACTGAAATATAATATACAATGTATAATGATGGGTGTGATACAATAAACCGACCTACTAGGAAGTCACCCGAAAGGAACAGTGCCCGCAAAGCCGTAATAAAACCTGTATGGCAAACCTGCAAGAAACTGGGGTACAACGGGGGTGAGTTGCCAACTCGTGAATAGAAAAAGATCTACGAACAGAAAATCGCATGTATGACGCAATCCTAGGTCATACGATCAATATATAAACTTCAAATGAATAAGTCTGAAGTATGCTGAGGTGGCAATGAAACATCTATACATGTATGTAGTACCAAGTGCTCGTGTCAGTGCCTCAGGTAATAACATGTCATATATAAGAGGTATGTCTGCATGGAGTAATATGATGAAGTATCAAATGGATATCAATACACATATATTAGCATCCCATTCCACTAATATTTGTGTAAGGGTATATATAACAGCGCCCTCATACCCTGTTATATATACAAATGAAGTATGATCAATGTAATCGAGGTCTGTATGTAATCAAAGTCTGTATAAACGTGGATCCCGTCCACCCGTCACCCAATGACAATAAGCATCATGCACGTAAATATCATTAGCATATGCATGGAAGAACGAGGATATAATCAAAATCATGGAACCGGAGTGCCCAGCATCGACACTTGAAAACATCATGAAAACTGTGCCCAGCATCAGCACGTAAATCCTCATATATCGGGCACCAGTCAGTCTGTGTCAGCCCACAGGCTCCGTCTGCGGTATCGGCCCTCGGCCCCCGCAGTATGCCCATATCCATCTCTCCACTCCGGTCAGTATCCTCCGGATATCCGCCGAGCTCAAATACGATCACCGGTAGGTAGTGGTCCCTCTGCCAGGCTCACCGTCTACTGCACAGCGATCCGTTCTCTCCCCGGGGTACCATACCGGGCCCACCATGTAACCGCAATCGGCCTCATCCGCCTCCTCGAATCGGGTTTCACATGTCACTCTAGCACTGATTGGTAGGATACGAGCGTGTTCAAGTTTAAATACCGCAATCAAGACGGTTTCGCACGTAGCTAGCCGGTTGAGTACGGGTCGTCCGCAGGGAGATGGGAATCTTTTTCTATGTGTTTTTCGACGAGTTAAGTCCGGTTGTTCAGATTTTGTTTGTAGTTATCTAAGTGTTGAGTTGATATTAAAAGAGAGCATGTTAGGGTTAGGATTAGGTTAGTTTGAGTTAGGAGTCTCCACATCTTTCGTTGCCCTTCTTAATATCGTGTTACGGTAATCGGCAACAACGGGGATTAGCACGACTAGGAAGGACTTTGCGAGTATAAGCTAGGCTTTCCAACGCATAAGTCTTCCTTTTGGTGCTTGTCCGTCCGTTCTTGGCTCTTAGCCATAACCTCCGGTTAATCCAACCACAACCGGTCTCACTACGGAATCACCGCTATTATGTAGGATAGGCTGCCGTAAGGAGCGGATTGTGGTTGGGTTAACGGGAGTCGATTTAAGCTGTTGGGCAAGGAAAGAGTGAGAGAGATTTCCTTCTCTCAAACTTCCCTTATCCTACCCTAACAAGAATGAACTACTCACACATCATAATACGGAAAAATAAAACAACACGAAAGAGGAAGATAGAAAGAAGGAGATTAGATGAATACGACTAACTGTTTGCGACCTCACCTTGGCGAGGATCAAGCGTAAGTATCATTGTCGTATGTAAGGATAAAGAAAAAGAGAGAAGAAACAAACAACAAGGAAATAACAACAACTACTTAACAATTAAAATTACAACAATTATAACAAGTAAAGAAAGAGACAAGCATGATAATAAAAATGGTCTTCTTTATTCATCACTCTTCACTCAAAAGCTCATTTACAAGTTTAATGGAGAAGAGGTGAGAAGAGGAAGAAGAACATGTAACTAAAACCTAGCAAAAGAAATACAAGATTATGGACCCTTTCCTTCACAAACTTCTGGGCTATTTATAGGCCAAAACATGAAACCCTAGGGCAACCAACAGAACATACATGAAAAGACCAACCTACCCCCCAAAACCCTGCACACTTGGCGCCAGAACGGCCGCGCAAGCGCGGCCAATACCCCCCTTGGCCGCGCTTCCGCGGCCGTTTTGATGACTTGGGTCTGGGTCTGTTTGGTGGGACCCTGATCTGATGGGAGCTTTAATCTGGTATATGTATTTTCTCATAATTGCTTCCCGAATTTTCCAGAATTTCTGTTGAGGGAAAGGTGGACTTTTTGTCAAGATTTTGTCATGATTGCCTCGAGCTCCGCGTAGATCTCTTGGATCTTGTGCCACCATTGAGCCTTGTGCATAGATTTGATATTTTGTCTTCCTACTGGTATCTGGCAACATACGAATGAGGGACGGAGACCGTGTTTTATCTGTGGTCGGCAAGAACCCGGATTTTTCGTGTTTTCCATGAATTTCATCGTTTTGGAACCGAGAACCTGTATCCTGCAATTGACTAGCAAACACGGCTCAAGAGTATCTACGGATATGCAATGTGATAAAAATTGGGCGGTATGAAAATGCAAAAATCTGATATGAACAAATACCCCCAAACTTATCATTTGCTCGTCCCGAGCAAAGTCCATTCATTCACAAAAAATTTCCTAACCTCACTTTCGCAGGGAACGCGATTGCACTGAGCATGTGCAACAAGCCGTTAAACCTCTAGGTGTCCCTAGTAGGAGGAGTGTTGTCTCCTGAGGGTTTTCAGCGGATACTACCCACAAAATCCGGTCAAGTTGGTTTGTAAAAATGACTAAGTTTCAAACCCTAAAGTTTTGTTTTTAGAAAATAACAATTCTATAATCCTAAGTCTAGATTATCGAACCTTTATTTTTCACACCTCACATTTTATTTAACTACAGATTTTATATGTCTTTACGTGCAGTGCGGATAGTGTCGTAAAGTTCCAGAAGGATCGATTAGAGTCATCATGTCGCACAATAAAGCCCAGATAACAATTTTAAAAGGATCACATAAGTTTTATAACGAGTTAAGCATTTTTCAAGTTTCGTTTTCCAGTAAGGTTTCAACTTCAGAATTTCTATCTTCCTTAACAGGAAACTGAGTCGTATTTTTCACTCCACCTTTTTCTTGTTTTCATTTCATACACACCTCTGTGAACGTGCAATAGTCTTTATCAAAGAGTAAAACCTTCATATCTCCGTTAAAATTTTTTTAAAAGCCTGTCTTTTATCAAGATTATTCTCACACAAAGAACCGTTAGGAATTTTAACTCGGAGAGAACACTTGCTTGACTTTGTTTTAAACTGGACTTTCTAGGCTTCTTAGCGAGCTTTGAGCCAATGCACCCAAACCAGTTGGTTTTAGGGCATTAGGTGTAGAAACACCCCAGCGGACTTAATTACTCAAGTTACCTAGGTCCAAAAACAAAAGACAGTTTGGCGTGAAAATCAGATGATTTAATACGAACGGAGATATAACCGGCAGTTCAAATATTTTTTTGGATAAAAGACGTGTTTAGTGGATTCGGTGTGTAATCATTCCAATCAAGTTTCAGATGGGTTATTTTTCAGACTTAGTTCCAATTAAGGCATCAATAACATTCCTTTATATTCACTTACTTCATAAACTATTCTTGATATATTACTTATTTCAGAACAAACCTATTTGATCCTCAGAAAATCATTTATCTGTTTAAAAGTTTGAACATGAAAGACTTGTTATCTAATTCCCAAAACTCACGACACGTGTAGTGTGATGTAAAGACGTATATTAGCTATAGTTAACTTCAAAGGAGAGTTATATCTTTCAGGTTTTCAAAATCCAAACATAAGATCTAGTTATTACTATTTTTTCAAACAAAAACCGTCGAATGTTGATTCAGAGTTCATCCACAAGCTAATTTGACAAAAAAGTTTTTATATTTTTGGAAAATTTTCAAATTTTTATGGTTTTTTATGGATTTAATATGCAGATGCAAAATATACATATGAATGCGAAGGTAAGAAATGCGTACCGAGCGTACCCCCAAACTTAAACTGGACAGTGTCCTCACTGTCATAGCATGAAGAGAGCAGTTGGAAGGTTTAAAATTGTCGGTTAGTGATACACAAATTTTTATTTGTTTTTGATTTTAAAGAAAAGAAAAAAGAATATACACAAATATAAACAAAATGGTTTGTACATACCCCCAAACTTATTTGGAACAGTGTCCACTGTTCTTGGCTGGATAACCGAAGTTTGGAGGTAGGCAGAGGAAGATCAAGCAAGGTAAACCGGCTCCTGTAAGAACAGGAGCTCCTCTGTTGGTTCGGCGCTAAGGTACGGTTTGCATCGGTGCCCGTTCACTTTGAAAATAGAACCGTCCTTTGGATTTTCCAAATCCACAGCGCCCTGCGGATACACATTCCGCACAAAATACGGCCCTTTCCAGCGAGATCGGAGCTTTCCAGGATGGAAGTGAAGTCGGGTGTCGTAAAGAAGTACCTGCTGACCAGGTACGAAGGTTTTGCGCAAAAGGTGTTTATCATGAAACACCTTCGTTCGATTCTTAACGACAACCGCGTTGTCGTAAGCCTCATCCCTAAGCTCGCTCAATTCGTTCAGCTGCAGCTTCCGATGGCTGCCCGTATCCTTAAGAGATAGATTCAGCTCCTTTATCGCCCAAAACGCGCGATGCTCGATTTCGACAGGAAGGTGGCAGGCTTTTCCGTACACAAGCCGATAGGGAGACATGCCAAGGTCGGTCTTATAAGCGGTTCTAAATGCCCAAAGGGCATCAGTGAGTTTCAAAGACCAATCCTTACGGTTCTTGGAAACCGTTTTCTCAAGTATCTGCTTGATTTGCCGATTTGAAACTTCGGCCTGCCCGCAGGTTTGGGGGTGGTAGGGCGTAGAAAGCTTATGATTAATGGAGTATTTCCGCATCAAGGCCTCGAAAGTCCTATTGCAGAAATGGCTTCCATTGTCGCTAATGATCGCTCGGGGGTGCCCAAACCGTGAGAAAATGTTTTCTTTAAGGAACCGAACGACAACCTTGTTGTCGTTAGTTCGGCTGGGCACAGCCTCGACCCATTTAGAGACGTAATCAACAGCTAGAAGGATGTACAAGTTCCCAAAAGAGCTGGGAAACGGCCCCATGAAGTCTATCCCCCAAACATCGAAAATCTCCACAACCAAGATCGGTTGGAGCGGCATCTCATTCCTCCGGGATATCCGGCCCATGTGTTGGCACCGGGAGCAAGTCTTGCAATAATCGTGAGCGTCTTTGAAAAGTTGTGGCCAGTAGAAACCACATTGCAAGATCTTCTCAGCTGTCTTTCTGGGACCAAAATGCCCGCCACATGCTTGGTCGTGGCAAAATGACAGCACACTCTTGAATTCCTCATCTGGGACACACCGACGAATAATCTGGTCGGGACAGTACTTGAACAAGTAGGGTTCGTCCCAGTAAAAGTGTTTTACTTGGGATAAGAAGCGAAGTCTGTCCTGACGTGACCATTCGGTCGGTAGCAATCCCGTGGCCAAATAGTTCACAATATCTGCGAACCAGGGTTCGCAAGATACTGTCAAGAGTTGTTCATCCGGGAAAACGTCGTTTATCGGAATTGGAAGCGAAGGCGAAGAAGGAAGTCGCGAGAGATGGTCGGCAACCACGTTTTCATATCCCCGTTTGTCCTTAATGACAAGGTCAAACTCTTGAAGCAAGAGGATCCAACGGATTAACCGAGATTTGGCATCTTTCTTCGCAAAAAGATGGCGCAGAGCTGAGTGGTCAGTGTAGACAATGACTGGAGAGCCAATGAGGTAGGGCCTGAACTTTTCTAAGGCAAATACAACAGCTAAGAATTCCTTCTCAGTTGTTGTATAGTTAAGTTGGGCGTCGTTCAGGGTTCGGCTCGCGTAATAGATTACGTGCGGCATCTTGTTGATGTGCTGTCCAAGGACAGCACCGATGGCAAAGTCGGATGCATCGCACATGATCTCGAATGGGTGCGTCCAGTCAGGAGAAGAAAGAACGGGAGCAGAAGTAAGTGAGCGTTTTAGTGACTCGAATGCAGTCACACAGCTCGAGTTGAAGTCAAAAGGCGTGTCCTTGGCCAGCAAAAGCGTCAAGGGCCTAGCAATCTTGCTAAAGTCCTTGATAAACCGTCTATAGAAACCGGCATGGCCAAGGAAGGCTCGGATATCTCTGACGCATCGGGGAGGAGGCAGATTGGAAATGACCTCAATCTTTGCTTTGTCAACCTCTATGCCATTTTGCGAGATGATATGTCCTAAGACAATACCTTCGCGCACCATGAAGTGGAATTTCTCCCAGTTCAAAGTGAGATTCTTGTCCTTACATCTGGTAAGGACAGCGTCGAGATGCAGCAGACACTCGTCAAAGGAGTCGCCGAAGATGGAGAAGTCATCCATGAAAATCTCCAGAAATTTTTCCACCATGTCCGAGAAAATTCCCATCATACACCGCTGGAAGGTAGCGGGCGCATTGCATAACCCAAAGGGCATGCGTCGATATGCAAACGTGCCGAAAGGACAAGTGAAAGTGGTTTTGTCCTGGTCTTTTTCGGCGATGGGAATTTGATTGTAGCCAGAGTAGCCATCAAGAAAGCAATAGTACTCATGTCCGGCCAATCGTTCGAGCATCTGGTCAATAAAAGGTAGCGGAAAGTGGTCTTTCCGCGTTGCGGCGTTGAGTTTTCTGTAATCGATGCAAACTCGCCACCCAGTTTGGGTGCGAGTAGGGATTAACTCATTCGCCTCGTTGGTTATGACCGTGATGCCCGACTTCTTGGGGACAACGTGAATGGGGCTAACCCACTGGCTATCAGAGATAGGGTAAATGATACCACTATCTAGACATTTGACGATCTCCTTCTTCACAGCCTCCTTCATGACTGGATTAAGACGTCTTTGTGGATCCCGGGCTGGTTTGGCATCATCCATCAGATGAATGTGATGCTCAACGATGAGGGGACTAATCCCCTTGATGTCCGCCATGGACCAGCCAAAAGCTTGCCTGTTGTCGTGCAAGACCGCGAGAAGGGCTTTCTCTTGCTCGGGAGCTAGAGAAGCCGAGATGATGACAGGGAGGGTCTCGTTCTCACCTAAGTAAGCATACTTAAGGTGAGATGGCAACGGCTTGAGTTCGAGCGTTGGAGGTGAAATGATGGAAGGCAAGACTGGTGCAAAGGTCTCGAACTCAAAGGACTCCAGCAAAGGTTCAAAACGAGTGTAGGCAACCGAGTCGGATGGTTCAGGTAACTCATCCGAAAAGTCAAAAGATTCAAACTCGGGTTGCGCGCGGCTAAGATCATTCGTGAACGTGAAACACTCGTAGTCGTTATCGGGCGCAGAAACAGCAGCAGGTTCGAAGAGACACGCACTAGTGGCGTCAAGATTATCGTGTTCAAACAGAAACTCCTCGAATTCACACTCTTCTGGTGTGATCTCCTGGATCGAGCAGACATCCAGTATATGAGCATTAGGTTCGGCGGGCTGATTCCCCAACCTAAAAATGTTGAGTTCAATTGTCATATTTCCAAAAGAGAGGTTCATCGAACCATTGCGACAATTGATCACAGCATTTGAGGTTGCGAGAAATGGGCAACCGAGTATCACCGGAATTTGATTCCGGGGGTTAGCTACAGGCTGTGTATCTAAGACAATGAAGTCGACGGGGAATATGAAGTCCCCGACTCTGATTAACACATCCTCTAGCTCACCCCTAGGATGGGTGATCGATCGGTCGGCCATCTGGAGAGTGCAGTGTGTGGGTTTCAGCTCTCCGACGCCTAATTGCTCGTATACTGAATACGGAAGCAAGTTAACACTGGCACCAATATCTAATAGTGCGCGGTTGATGTTCTTATCCCCAATGGTAATTGAAATCGTAGGACAGCCAGGGTCCTTCCGTTTTTGTGGTAAAGATTAGGTAAGGGCATCACTCACAGCACTAGCCAAGAAAACTTTCTTGGGTACCTGAGACTTCCTCTTTTTCGTGCACAAGTCCTTTAAGATTTTTGCGTAAGATGGGACTTGTTGGACAGCATCTAAAAGAGGAATGTTAATGTTAACTTGCTTAAATAACTCCAGAATCTTCTCCATTTGTGGATTTTGTTTGTTAGACCTCAACCGGTTTGGAAATGGAACATTTTGAAAATTGGTTGAGTCTAAAGCTGGAGGAGGAGATTTTGGAGTTGGAACGGATCCCAGAATAGGTGTTTTCGTGGAGTGAGAAGCGAGTCCGTTCAGGGCAGAAGAAGAAGAGGGAGAGCCTTGTGAAGAACGGAGAATAGGCTCGGAAGACGAAGAAGAAGAAGGAGAAGAAGCAGAAGAAGAAGCGGCCGGGGTGTCATCGTTGATTCGCTTGCCAATGTCGTTTTGCAGCACCCTCCCTGATCTCAGTGTGGTCACGGCACTCACATTATGGTTTTGTTGTTCAAGAGCAACAAGTGCATTATGTGGGTGGCCGGGGTTTGGAAGTGGCTGGGACGGGAGCTTCCCCTTCTCTCGCTCGCTCAAGGCCGCGTTCAGCTGTGCAATCTGGGCCTCGATGGTCTTGATGCTCTGCCCGTGTGCGGCGGTGTGTTGCACTAAAGATTGGATCGAAGACTGGATGTTGGCGGTGGATTGGGTCGATTGTTTAACAAACGCATCCAGACTTCGCTCGAGCGAGGAAACCTTATCGTTGTTCGACGGAACAAAGTTGTTTGGTGGAAAGGAATTGTTCGGTGCAAAGTTGTTCGTCTGGTTTTGGTAAGGTTGGGGTTGGAAGGGCTGCTGATACTGAGTTTGTTGTTGCGCTTGTTGTTGCGGTGGAGGGGCCCTTTGGAAATTGTTGCCCTGGAATTGATTCTGATTCTGATTCCAGGCGAAATTGGGGTGGTTCCTCCAACCGGGATTGAAGGTGGAAGAGTATGGATCATTCCTCGGTCTTTGCTGGAATGCATTAACCTGATCCTGTCCTTGCGAGGGTGGATTGTAAGGACACTCTTCAGTCAAGTGGGACGGATCGGAACAACAAGCGCAGATGGTACGAAGGGGGAGAACAGGGGCAGGAGTAGGAGAAGAAAATTTGCTCTCTATTGCTTCAAGCTTTTTTATTATTGCAGCCATTTCAGCTCTCATCGCAATAGAGACATCAAGCTGGTGAATTCCTACCCTAGACTGACCGGTAGAAGTGGAGGTAGAAGAAGAAGAAGGAGTCGGTCTGGTGCTCTCCCACTGTAGCGTTTGCTCCGCAAGATCGTCAAAGAACTGCCACGCTTCCTCGTCAGATTTGGATAGGAAGTGGCCCTGACAGCTGGTTTCCAGCAACTGCTTCGTTGCTGGGTTCAGTCCCTCGTATAAGGTTTGGCAGAGTTGCCATTTCTCTATACCGTGGTGAGGACACTGAACAAGAAGGTCTTTGTATCGGTCAAAGCACTTCCAAAAGGGTTCAGAAGGAAGCTGGGAGAATTGGTTGATCTCATTTCGAATTCTTGCGGTCTTATGATTTGGGTAGAATTTTTTTAGAAACGCTTTAACAAACTCGTCCCAGCTGGTGATTGAGTGGGAAGCGGTGCTATACAGCCATTTTTCTGCGAGATCGCATAAAGTGAACGGAATGACCCATAGACGTATAGCATCGTCCGACAGCTGGGTTGTTTTCATCATGGCACAGACGTTTTGAAATTTGTTAATGAAGATATAGGCATCTTCAGATTCAAGCCCATGAAAACGTGGAAGCATGTTGATGAAATGGGGCTTAATTTCAAAGTTGTCCCCATTGGCCGGAGGAAGAGAAAGGCAGGTTGGAAGTGCAGAACGGGTAGGGTAGAAACGATCCTGGAGCGCAATTCGCTGCGGCGCTACAACAGGCGGAGGTGGTGGGAGATTGGTCTCCATAGGAGGTGGAGCCAATCCAGGGGTGGTCAACGAGATGTTCGGATTAAATCCCGACATCGCGGAAGAAGAGGTTGGTGAAGGTGAAGGTGAAGGTGAAGATGTATGAACAGAATTCCGGTCAACGTCGGAGTTGGCCGGCAAAGGAAGGGGTGAAAGAGGAGTGGACGGAGTATCGACTTCGGAGTCGATCGCGTAGTCGGTCGCGACTAACGTAACGCGGACTAGACGGGCGCTAGTGTCCCGAGTCCAAGCGGACATACACTAAACGAGTTTAGTATAGTCAAAGCGAAGAAGGTGAGGGTAAGAAAACGTCAATGAAAAAAGGCGATGGGTGTTGGGTGAAAATGGATTTGGCGACAAAAGGGCAAGTTTTTATAAAAGTTTTTGATTTTTTTCTTTTTTTTTTTTTAGAAAAAGATTTACAGAAGTATGTACGGGAATACGGCTTAAGCAATCACAAACAAGATATGCACAATCACACCTAGATCTAAGGTAACCTAGGTCTACTAGACCTGCTCCTGAACTTGATTGTCGAAGTTAAACAGTGTCGAGAAACAGGCTTAAAAATACACTGATCACGAGGCCAGGTAAGTGCAGAGATAAGGGGAGGTTGTCCAACGCTTTCGCGAAGTTCCTTAATTAAATAACCCTTTCTCTTTCGGCGGTTGCGCCTTTAACACTTTCCTAGACACCCCGTAAACAATATACGGTTAAGCGAGGTTCTAAACAAGGTTTATCTTCTCCTAATGAGCGCGAAGTCCTTAGGGCTGAAGTCTAGTATTTTTTAATTTACAATGGACAATGCATATGCTTTAGTGATTTTTGGGGTCCTGGGAAGGGTGATGAAATCCCCACCCAATCTGGATTGGTTTCAAGCCCCTTAAGTCCGTATTAAAGAATGCAAAACAGTAACAATATCAACAGCAAGCAAATTTTAATTGCGGCGCAAAGAATCCTGCACAAAAACAGTTTATTGGAAGGGGGAGAAGAATTTGCGCAAAGAAGGCTGCAGAAAACACAATGTATTGGAGCTCAGAGGAGTGGGAAGAAGGAGGGAGACTTACAGAGAGAAAATAACACCCTGACCCCACCAAACGACCGCGCAAGCGCCGCCAAACAGGTGATAAGGCCGCGCTTCCGCGGCTGTATAGAGGGATTGGGCCTTGGAATTTTGTGAAGATGCCTTTCTGTGTCTCCTCTGGTTGTCTTGATGTCCTGAAATTGGATTTGCTCACTGGAACAGCTCCAGATTTGTACAGTAGACCGGATGCTTCGTTTTCGTCCGTCGCGGTGTAGCCGCGAAAATGTGGGTCTATCTTCCCACGTCTTTGGCACTGTACTTGAACTCCGTATTTCCAACGTCCTTGGCGTCGATCTTGAGCTTCGTATTTCCTGCATACTTGCACAAAAACTAATCAAGAATAACAAGATGGTTTCTTTTACAAAGTATATATTTTTTTGGTTTTTAGTTGTTTTTATATTCACAAATTAACCCGAAATTACACAAGGAAATAAACTACCGTCTCCCCGGCAACGGCGCCATTTGATTGGTAGGATACGAGCGTGTTCAAGTTTAAGTTTAAATACCGCAATCAAGACGGTTTCGCACGTAGCTAGCCGGTTGAGTACGGGTCGTCCGCAGGGAGATGGGAATCTTTTTCTATGTGTTTTTCGACGAGTTAAGTCCGGTTGTTCAGATTTTGTTTGTAGTTATCTAAGTGTTGAGTTGATATTAAAAGAGAGCATGTTAGGGTTAGGATTAGGTTAGTTTGAGTTAGGAGTCTCCACATCTTTCGTTGCCCTTCTTAATATCGTGTTACGGTAATCGGCAACAACGGGGATTAGCACGACTAGGAAGGACTTTGCGAGTATAAGCTAGGCTTTCCAACGCATAAGTCTTCCTTTTGGTGCTTGTCCGTCCGTTCTTGGCTCTTAGCCATAACCTCCGGTTAATCCAACCACAACCGGTCTCACTACGGAATCACCGCTATCATGTACGATAGGGTGCCGTAAGGAGCGGATTGTGGTTGGGTTAATGGGAGTCGATTTAAGCTGTTGGGCAAGGAAAGAGTGAGAGAGATTTCCTTCTCTCAAACTTCCCTTATCCTACCCTAACAAGAATGAACTACTCACACATCATAATACGGAAAAATAAAACAACACAAAAGAGGAAGATAGAAAGAAGGAGATTAGATGAATACGACTAACTGTTTGCGACCTCACCTTGGCGAGGATCAAGCGTAAGTATCATTGTCGTATGTAAGGATAAAGAAAAAGAGAGAAGAAACAAACAACAAGGAAATAACAACAACTACTTAACAATTAAAATTACAACAATTATAACAAGTAAAGAAAGAGACAAGCATGATAATAAAAATGGTCTTCTTTATTCATCACTCTTCATTCAAAAGCTCACTTACAAGTTTAATGGAGAAGAGGTGAGAAGAGGAAGAAGAACATGTAACTAAAACCTAGCAAAAGAAATACAAGATTATGGACCCTTTCCTTCACAAACTTCTGGGCTATTTATAGGCCAAAACATGAAACCCTAGGGCAACCAACAGAACATACATGAAAAGACCAACCTACCCCCCAAAACCCTGCACACTTGGCGCCAGAACGGCCGCGCAAGCACAGCCAATACCCCCCTTGGCCGCGCTTCCGCGGCCGTTTTGATGACTTGGGTCTGGGTCTGTTTGGTGGGACCCTGATCTGATGGGAGCTTTAATCTGGTATATGTATTTTCTCATAATTGCTTCCCGAATTTTCCAGAATTTCTGTTGAGGGAAAGGTGGACTTTTTGTCAAGATTTTGTCATGATTGCCTCGAGCTCCGCGTAGATCTCTTGGATCTTGTGCCACCATTGAGCCTTGTGCATAGATTTGACATTTTGTCTTCCTACTGGTATCTGGCAACATACGGATGAGGGACGGAGACCGTGTTTTATCTGTGGTCGGCAAGAACCCGGATTTTTCGTGTTTTCCATGAATTTCATCGTTTTGGAACCGAGAACCTGTATCCTGCAATTGACTAGCAAACACGGCTCAAGAGTATCTACGGATATGCAATGTGATAAAAATTGGGCGGTATGAAAATGCAAAAATCTGATATGAACAAGCACCGAGAAAACACATGGTGGACGCACTGAAATATCATATCAAGGGTAACCGAATTTTTAAAACAATTACATATTTTCTTTTGAAATATCCACGGTTCCCAAATCCAGAAATATCATGAAAACAACATATCTCAATGCGTATGATCAGAAGTATGATATATGCAACATGTAAAAGAAATGCAAGCATATCTGTCTATCATGCAACCAGGAATAGTAATATGCACATATTGAGGGAAACCGCTCTTTTAAAATGAATCAGTTTTGAAGAGTATCTTGCGGTTTCAAAATCTAGAATTATCATCTATGTATGTGCAAATATGTATGTGCACAAATATGAGTGTACGACAGGCAGGTGCTCAAGTATGAGTGTACGATAAGTATATGTACAAGTATGCCATGCAAGGGTCATATACTGAATGCAACAGTACTACAGTGTAGTGATATGGAAATTATCGATGACGAAGTGTGTGATCCGGCAAACAGTGTACGTGGACATATGCATCATCGATAATTGTGCTGGTGTCCTAACAGCATGATGATAATATAGCAATAGCTCATGACATGAAATGCGAATAGCAATGAAAATGCGGAATCGAATAAATCAACGCAACTGTGAAGAGTCCACATCAATATGTATATGTCATGAAATTGTGCCATTTGAAATAAGACAAATCGTGGTTTTTAGAAAAATAAGGACTACGGAGTTTTCAAGTAAGATACGTCCTCTGAAAATATCCGTAGAATCCCTTTACTTGTTTTTAAGATATTCCCGATTCGTAAGTTTTTGAAATAGGTATGGCTCGGGTCTATTCTAACATCTACTATACTAACTACTGATCTAACTATCAAGTTGGTCGGGAGGGGTATGGGAACCACCTAATCTGAGTCGATATGTATGTAAATATAAATATAAAGAGTCGGTGATTCTGCCTCAATAGTATCGCGTATTATACCGTATGTCATCTAACATCCTCGAGTCATGAGTGCGGATCAATCATCAATATAAAGCTCGTACGGTAAATCGCCGTACGGCATCCCAATAGCTGGGTACAGGTCAATAACACAATCTGCTCATCAATTATTTGGTATCCTTATCATCATCTCACATAATCTGGGGTACTGATCTAAGTCTAGTACGAATCGATACCATTATCTAAGTAAGAACGCGTGTGTGAAACACACGTCCCAAGGCCCGCTGATAATCATTTATCGTATCCCAAATACGAATCACATCACACCACCGATATTACGGCACTATGCCCAATCTCATTGATTCATCTCCAATGTCCTCCAATATCCTCATCATCACAGTAAAAACATAGCAAATATGCACGTGTGTGCGTGTGGGTGTAAACCTATTCCCGGTTCGCGACTAGAAACTACACTAGTTACTTCTAACCCTATCCTATGCATATTCCACCTAACACATCCTAAACAACCAAGTCGCACATAAACTAGCATATATCTGTATATATAAAGTATATATGGTATACTAGACATCGGACTGCGGGGGTGCTATACGCCATCCACACGACTTCTTCCCGTAGATATAAATCTACTCACCTTGCTCATGTGTGCCGGTGCCGATGTCGCCATCTGCATCTCCAACGCTTTGACGCCACATGGGGTACCTACAAGGATGTCACACGCTAAAACACATGAAAACCATGTCGGAAACCAAAATGGTGCACGCTACGCCCATAGGTAAAAACTTGTGGCCTCGCGTGAAAACACAGCCAATATCCGTTGTCGTTGACGTCCAAACGCCACCCGACAGAAACGAATCATCGAATATCAAAAATCCATACGAAAACAAGTCGTAAATCATACTCCAACTCATGAAAAACAAGCCAGATTTTATCCTAACAGGAAATAGTCAAAACTAGACATACAGCGGGTCAAGTTTACATGAAATAAGGCTGTGCACGCAAAACGAGGCAGCTTTACCCTGCTCTGGCCGCAAATTGCGGCCAGGGGGATTAAATTTGCGGCCGGGAATTTGAGATGGTGGCTAGGGCTTTGGGTAGTGGTTCCAGGGTGCCTGCACAGCCTACTGCCAAGTCAATTTTACTCTAGGAGGTCCCGGGTGAAAGCAGGTCTCAGAAAGGTCAAAAAATCGACAAAAACGCTAATTTACACCAAGTCGAACAACTCTGGTAACTAACTAGAAATCTGGGGTTTCTTGGTTGCAATGGTCTCAAATACACCTAATAAGGTTACCCTGACAATCGAAACCATCTCTTGGCCACATCTCACTCAAATTTATCTAAACTAGTACTAGATTATAGATAAAACAGTAAACTTCAGCAAACTAACCATAACTTGACAAAAAGGAGTTCGGTTGCAAGATTATACCTCAAGAGTGTCCTAGGATGTAGGAGAAGGGAAGGATGAAGGAAAGAGGAGGGGTTGCTGCTGCTGTGGAGCTGCTCCAAATGCTACTGTTGTTGTTGCTGCAGGTGCTGTTTTCTGGTGCTGATGCTGTTTTCAACAGCAGTTTTGTTACTGATGTTGTGGTTTTTGGTTGTGGCTGGTATTGTTTCAGAGGATGTTGTTTCTGGGGCTGCAGATGCTGAAGCTGATGGTGTAATATTGGGGCTAAAGCTGCTGATGTATGATGGGTGTGGGGCTGATGGTGGCTGAAATGATGATGTAGGTGTCCGCAATGGTGCTAGGAGCTAGGGTGTTGCAGCTGATGCTAGTGTCTAGTGGGTTGTTGATGGCTGATATATTGATTCAGCTGAAATTAGGGGCTGGGGTGGCTGCTGATGTGAGGAGATAGGGGCTGATATGGTGTATCAGCTGATGTGAGGGTGTAGGTTTTGGGCTATGGTGTTAGGAGGGGTTTAGGCTGCTGAAGGGACCTGATGTAGCAGCTGATGTAGGGGGCTGAATCAGTGTTTCAGCAGCTGCTGCTGCTGGTTATGATGTTGGGGTGTTGTATTGAGTGGTGTGAGTTGTGAGAGAGAAAAGATATGAGGGAGACAAAGAAAAGTTTTGAAGTGAAATGTGCTTAACTCCCCTCACCCTCACTCAACCTTAAAAGCTACAGGACACATCCCTTATGGCTCTCTCTCTCTCTCTTTCTCTACACAAGGTCAACTAACCCTAATCACCCTTAGACAAGACCAAATCCCTTAGGTTAAAACTAATTAACCTAACCAAATGGTTCAACCTTATGCTAACATGAGTCCAAAACATGAACCAAGTGTAACAAGTGTAGAAATGTTATGTGCACATCTTTGCACAAAAATACAAATTGGCGATTTTCAATTGCGGTTAACACCAAAATAACATTTACGTAACCATAAAAGCTTAAAAATGACATATTTCCACAAAATACCCTATTTTAGAATTTCCAAAATTTTCTCCGAAATTTTCACCATTTATCGGAATTTAATTATACCGATTATTAAAATTTTCATTAAAAATTAATATTAAATTATGAAAATTTTAAAAATAATATTTTATTTTTTTGAAATGTTACAGTCTTTCCCCCTTAAAGAAATTCGGTCCACGAATTTAAATTTAAACCCCCAAATTCCAAAACATTTCAATAAACTGACCAAGTCAACGGGGCTCCGAAATCATCAATAAATAAAACGCATTGTAGCGCAATACATGCTCATGCGTAACGAGCAGATAACTCGAAATCAAAACTCCGTCAAGCATCCCGCAATCATCGGAGATAAGGTGAAAACACGAATGCCAAACACAAAGAAAAACCGATATGCCATAAATCGGAACTATACATGTAAATATATGAAGGAAATGCATGCCAAAATTCTTTAAAGTCAATGTGCAATGCGCATAACGCTGCACAGTGGCGGACATTTCTATAAGAAAATAGTCATATACTTATATATCTTTGTTTAGTTTGCACGATCTGCCGTTTTGAAAACACTTTTAGAAGGGTTCCATATTTTAAACGTTTCGTGTCACATCGGACACGTATATAAATAATGAGACTATAGCTCACTTTCCGAAACCCCTTTGAAATCTATCAATGCATGCAAAATATATCCAGGCACTGTCCTCTGACTAGCCCTGCTCTGTACGAAAACACATAGCAAATATCATAAAAACGTACTGCTCTATAAAAATCAATCCCCAAAATGCATATGAAAACCCTGTGCGTCTGGCGCGCACGGAAATCGAAATCCATACATGTGCCAAGCAGGTGCACAAAACAACATCAAGGTGCAACGGGTGTGCACACAGCATCTGTCATAGGCAACGTGTGTGCCTGACAGCAAAATCAGGTGCATCTGATATGCACGAAAAAATCTCGATTTAGTGCATCTGATGTGCACCAAATCGCATCTCATAACCTGCGTCCAACATGCGCTAAAAATCCAAATCTAGTGCATCCATCATGCACGAAATCATGAAATCCAATAACAAGCACCGAACATGCGCAAAGATCAAATCGGGTGCATAAAGTGCACAAAATACGAAGCACTGCACTGCAAGCATATGTGAACTATACCGAGTGCAAAAACCAAACCGCGTGCGTGCATACGCACAAAATCAACTCAATATCTAAAACCCATAAAATCATCACATGTAAATCCAAGGCACGAAAACGATATCAAGTGTAACAACTGTGCGAAAATCGTAAATACTCCGTAAGCGCAATCATGGTGCAAGAGAACAAGTATCGTGAAACTCAGTAATCAAGACTAAATCATGCAAACGGAATGCCCAAAATACCGAAATCCAAGATGACGGATACGTGATAATCGAATCACAAATCACAAATCATAGATACCGTCGTCGGTATACCCTCCTTCAAACCGGGAAGTGTCGGTGCATCCAATGCTAACAGCGCGAGTTATCTACTTACCTCTGGCCCACGGTCTGGCGCCCTTTGTCTCTGACTCCTTATCTTCTCTGCGGATTACCTATCTCGCAATCAATCGGCTCATCGGCCCTGTCAGGTGTGCTAACGGGGACGATTCCGTTCTGGCACTTCTCTGGTCATCTCTCGGTCAATCATCACGACCACTCGTAATGCAGCATCTTACTGGTGTTGGCCTCTGGCCTTTTGAAAGCACATCACATCTGATTTTGGGTGTAAATATCATTGCAGCTGTGTCCTGGAAGGAATCCTGCTCAAGATCTCTTCCGACCTCGCCTATGCCGATCTGTACGGAGGCTGGTACTATTATATCATCTTTTCTCGTTTTCTGGACATCTGCATGTGCCGCACGCAATTCCTCGGAAACTGGCCGTATCCCAACGCCTCTGTAAGTATATCAGGTCTCTAGTCTCGACGGAAGGAAATGACAGTTTGTCAGCGTCTCGCACGAACCTCTTGTCCCGCTTGTCTTGTCGTCATCCATTATGACGTCACGCCGTGTTATCTACGCACTGTAACTGCTCTCGGCCACGGTCTATCCGAAGTCTCCCGCACGGACTCGAAATCGCGTACTCTATAGCTTCACCATACTGTAGAAAATGTCTGGCCGAATAGGTACTCGGGAACGCGCCCCAACCATCGGAGGAAATACTCAATACTCATCCGTCCTTGATCAACTCATACGCATCTGGGTGAGGTCCTTACCCGAACCTGGTCAACTATCTCGTCGACGATGCCGAACTGTGGCCTGCTGGGCATGCGCAATATGACCACTCCTGGGTCTAGGTCTCCTCATAATTTATTCCACAGAGGTCATGTCTAGGCCTTTCTCGAATCTCGTTTTTGCCGAATTGCCCGGAATTCATCGTCCTCTACTACAGCTAATTCTTGTTCTGAAATAGCTGCATACTCATCACAATTCCTTCTGGATGGTATATCCATAAACAAAGCCTCTCCGTACGTATTGCATTTCTGATGTCAACGGTGTGGGACGTCATCTCGTTGAAATCTCTTGCGAACTCTTTACTTCACTCGGCTCGATGTCGACTGATTCGGACTCGTCTCGTCATGGCTGCATGGACTGAGCTCCAATGGCTATCCTCGTATCTGGAGTCTTCCAAGAAATTCATTTCACCACCTAGCATCCGAATGAAGTCGAACCATTCGATCGATTCGTCAAAACCTCATAATCCCCCAAGAGCTCAACATCTTGGGTATAGTTTAACAGTATCGAGTACGTACCACAGCATCGATGGTCCAGCCGTAGAAGGGCAAACCCAAGCCTCACTAATGGCGCCACGGAACTGCCGCAAACCCTAAGGTTCAAAGGCTTTCACACGGTCTTTATGTCGAGTTAGGGTTTCATTCTTCTAGAGGGTCCACATGATTGCCTGCATGTCTTTCCGAATACTTTAAACTTGGAACAATAGGTTTCTGACATTCGATCGTCTAAATCGACTCTCAACGTCTATGCGTGAAGTCGTCTCAGCTAGAATCAATCTATCTGATGACCTCGCATCGGGGTAGCGAACGAACCACATGTCCTAGTCATTCACCCTTGGTGACTAGCGACCTTCTCTAATCTCCTAGTACAATCTCGTACTGCAATAGCTCCAACATCTGGGGCGATATCTCGTCGTTCGCAGCAAAAACTGGCTCATTCGTCCGTATACTGAACAGCGCCTCAATCCGCCAGGAAGGGCGATACATTGGCGGTCATCTCTAAACCGGTCTGCTCTAGATCTGAGTAAGACTCTCCACACTGGAAATCTTCCACTCAACTGGCAGCTCTAACAATGGCCCGATCCTCTGGTGCTGATCTGCACGTCCGAGAAATCTCATACCGCGATCAATCCAATGCTCGTGGCGCGAAAACACAATAAAAGACACATCTCTGCACTCGTGTGTCGCCGGAATCACGTCCTGGTCAGTCCTCGTTCGCAATGAGCTCATGCTGACCGCAACTTTTAGCCGTAGCTCTCCCTGCCCGTAGTCGTAGCAGCAAAACCATAACCGGTACCGATGAGGCTAGATCAGGAATGAATATGATACTGAACAAGGAAATGTACATCCTAAGGCTCCTTAAGTGGAGTGGCGTATCGTAAATATGCCGCGGAACATACCAACGGTACGTCACTCTACTTTAGTCACCTATTCCATCAACCAAGGGTCATCCTACGCTCCGAAGGTAAAACCTAACGCTCTGATACCAACTTTGTCACGTCCCGAAAGTACGGAATATGACCAGCACTTAAACTACGAACGTCTCAAGGCGTACGTAATCTAAGTAAGCCGAAAACCCAGAAATCCAAACCAAGAAAAGTAGTAGAGAGTTGGAAGAACCATAACAATCAACCTGTAAGCAACATAATATACAACGCCTAAAAGCGAGGAACACAACAGAAAGGAAAATCCAACAGCATGAAATCCATAGAAATATAACCCGCGACTCTACGGTCGAAAGAATAAACATCACTGGTCTCTATCTCAAAAAGTACATGTTTGGTTGATGGAAATTCTAGATACAACTGAAATATAATATACAATGTATAATGATGGGTGCGATACAATCAACCCACCTACTAGCAAGTCACCCGAAAGGAACAGAGCCCGCAAAGCCGTAATAAAACCTGTACGGCAAACCTGCAAGAAACTGGGGCACAACGGGGGTGAGTTGCCAACTTGTGAATAGAAAAAGATCTACGAACAGAAAATCGCATGTATGACGCAATCCTAGGTCATACGATCAATATATAAACCTTAAATGAATAAGTCTGAAGTATGCTAAGGTGGCAATGAATCATCTATACATGTATGTAGTACCAAGTGCTCGTGTCAGTGCCTCAGGTAATAACATGTCATATATAAGAGGTATGTCTGCATGGAGTAATATGATGAAGTATCAAATGGATATCAATACACATATATTAGCGTCCCATTCCACTAATATTCGTGTAAGGGTATATATAACGGCGCCTTCATACCCTGTTATATATACAAATGAAGTATGATCAATGTAATCGAGGTCTGTATGTAATCAAAGTCTGTATAAACGTGGATCCCGTCCACCCGTCACCCAATGACAATAAGCATCATGCACGTAAATATCATAAGCATATGCATGGAAGAACGTGGATATAATCAAAATCATGGAACCGGAGTGCCCAGCATCGACACTCGAAAACATCATGAAAACTGTGCCCAGCATCGGCACGTAAATCCTCATATATCGGGCACCCGTCAGTCTGTGTCAGCCCACGGGCTCCGTCTGCGGTATCGGCCCTCGGCCCCAGCAGTACGCCCATATCCATCTCTCGACTCCGGTCGGTATCCTCCGGATATCCGCCGAGCTCAAATACGATCACCAGTAGGTAGTGGTCCCTCTGCCAGGCTCACCGTCTACTGCACAGCGATCCGTTCTCGCCCCGGGTACCATACCGGGCCCACCATGTACCCGCAATCGGCCTCATCCGCCTCCTCGAATCGGGTTTTACATGCCACTCTAGCACCGAGAAAACACATGGTGGACGCACTGAAATATCATATCAAGGGTAACCGGGTTTTTAAAACAATTACATATTTTGTTTTGAAATATCCACGGTTCCCAAATCCAGAAATATCATGAAAACAACATATCTCAATACGTATGATCAGAAGCATGATATATGCAATATGTAAAAGAAATGCAAGCATATCTGTCTATCATGCAACCAGGAATACTAATATGCACATATTGAGGGAAACCGCTCTTTTAAAATGAATCAGTTTTGAAGAGTATCTTGCGGTTTCCAAATCTAGAATTATCATCTATGTATGTGCAAATATGTATGTGTACAAATATGAGTGCACGACAGGCAGGTGCACAAGTATGAGTGTACGATAAGTATATGTACAAGTATGCCATGCAAGGGTCATATCCTGAATGCAACAGTACTACAGTGTAGTGACATGGCAATTATCGATGACGAAGTGTGTGAGCCGGCAAACAGTGTACGTGGACATATGCATCATCGATAATTGTGCTGGTGTCCTAACAGCATGATGATAATATAGCAATAGCTCATGACATGAAATGCGAATAGCAATGAAAATGCAGAATTGAATAAATCAACGCAACTGTGAAGAGTCTACATCAATATGTATATGCCATGAAATTGTGCCATTTGAAATAAGACAAATCGTGGTTTTTAGTAAAATAAGGGCTACGGAGTTTTTAAGTAAGATACGTCCTTTGAAAATATCCGTAGAATCCCTTTACTTGTTTTTAAGATATTCCCGATTCATAAGTTTTTGAAATAGGTATGGCTCGGGTATATTCTAACATCTACTATATTAACCACTGATCTAACTATCAAGTAGGTCGGGAGGGGTATGGAAACCACCTAATCTGAGTCGATATGTATGTAAATATAAATATAAACAGTCGGTGATTCCGCCTCAATAGTATCGCGTATTATACCGTATGTCATCTAACATCCTCGAGTCATGAGTGCGTATCAATCATCAATATAAAGCTCGTACGGTAAATCATCGTACGGCAACCCAATTGCTGGGTACTGGTCAATATCACAATCAGCTCATCAATTATTTGGTATCCTTATCATCATCTCACATAATCTGGAGTACTGATCTAAGTCTAGTACGAATCGATACCATTATCTATGTAAGAACGCGTGTGTGAAACACACGTCCCAAGGCCCGCTGAAAATCATATATCGTATCCCAAATACGAATCACATCACATCACTGATATCACGGCACTATGCCCAATCTCATTGACTCATCTCCAATGTCCTCCAATATCCTCATCATCACAGTAAAAACATAGCAAATATGCACGTGTGTGCGTGTGGGTGTAAACCTATTCTCGGTTCGCGACTAGAAACTACATTAGTTACTTCTAACCCTATCCTATGCATATTCCACCTAACACATTCTAAACAACCAAGTCGCACATAAACTAGCATATATCTGTATATATAAAGTATATATGGTATACTAGACATCAGACTGCGGGGGTGCTATACGCCATCCACCCGACTTCTCCCCGTAAATATAAATCTACTCACCATGCTCATGTGTGCCGGTGCCGATGTCGCCATCTGCATCTCCAACGCTTCGACGCCACGTGGGGTACCTACAAGGATGTCACACGCTAAAACACATGAAAACCATGTCGGAAACCAAAATGGTGCACGCTACGCCCATAGGTTAAAACCTGTGGCCTCGCGTGAAAACACAGCCAATATCCGCTGTCGTTGACGTCCAAACGCCACCCGACAGAAACGAATCATCGAATATCAAAAATCCATATGAAAACAAGTCGTAAATCATACGCCAACTCATGAAAAACAACCCAGATTTTATCCTAACAGGAAACAGTCAAAACTAGACATAGAGGGGTCAAGTTTACATGAAATAGGGATGTGCACGCAAAACGAGGCAGCTCTACCCTTCCCTGGCCGCAAATTGCGGCCAGGGGCATTAAATTTGCGGCCGGGAATTTGAGATGGTGGCTAGGGCTTTGGGTAGTGGTTCCAGGGTGCCTGCACAGCCTACTGCCAAGTCAATTTTACTCTAGGAGGTCCCGGATGAAAGCAGGTCTCAGAAAGGTCATAAAATCGACAAAAACGTTAATTTACACCAAGTCGAACAACTCTGGTAACTAACTAGAAATCTGCGGTTTCTTGGTTACAATGTTCTCAAATACACCTAATAAGGTTACCCTGACAATCGAAACCATCTCTTGGCCACATCTCCCTCAGATTTATCCAAACTAGTACTAGATTATAGATAAAACAGTAAACTTCAGCTAATTCACCATAACTTGACAAAAAGGAGTTGGGTTGCAAGATTATACCTCAAGAGTGTCCTAGGATGTAGGAGAAGGGAAGGATGAAGGAAGGAGGAGGGGTTGCTGCTGCTGTGGAGCTGCTCCAAATGCTACTGTTGTTGCTGCTGCAGGTGCTGTTTTCTGGTGCTGATGCTGTTTTCAACAGCAGTTTTGTTACTGATGTTGTGGTTTTTGGTTGTGGCTGGTATTGTTTCAAATGATGTTGTTTCTGGGGCTGCAGATGCTGAAGCTGATGGTGTAATATTGGGGCCGAAGCTGCTGATGTATGATGGGTGTTGGGCTGATGGTGGCTGAAATGATGATGTAGGTGTCAGCAATGGTGCTAGGAGCTAGGGTGTTGCAGCTGATGCTAGTGTCTAGTGGGTTGTTGATGGCTGATATATTGATTCAGCTGAAAGTAGGGGCTGGGGTGGCTGCTGATGTGAGGAGATAGGGGCTGATATGGTGTATCAGCTGATGTGATGCAGGGTTCCTAGGCACTCTAGTGAGGTCTCCAAAGCCATCAACCATGGCAATTTCAAAAATTATGGTGCCTACAAACCCTAAACAACGGATCGTATACTAGAAGTCTAGGCGAACAAGAACTAGTTAACAGTTAACTAATGAGAATACGGAAATACAACCTTTGTAGATCCGGTCCTCCACCTCCACGGCTCCGCAACGAGGTCGTCTCCGCTGTCCAAATCAAATCCGGGCTCTAGAGTTGGCTTCGTCGGAGAATGGGCAAGCTAGGTCGTCGATGTCCATGCCGAAGATGATCTACGTCGAAGCATCGATGAATCAAGCTCCACCTTCACCAAACCGTGAAAAGTTGTGAAGGAAACACACTCTACTACTTGGCAAGAGGTAGAGGATGAAGAAATAGGAAGTGGGTAGACTTTAGAATTGGATTTCTCACTCATTTCCAACAATCACCATTGATGGACCTTGCTTTTCTTCACTTGAAGAATGAAGAAGAAGAAGGAAATTAGTTATCATAAGTTTTTTAGAAAAAGAAAAGAAAATGAATTCTTATCATAATTCTAACTAGAGTTAAGTGTAGAGAATGAATCATGGTTAGTGGGAATGGTTAGGGTTAAGGATGAGATAAGGATGGTTGACTTGAACAAAGCTTCATGAAGATTCAACTAAAGAACAAAAGAAGCCACCATTCTTTTTCTCATTTTCTTTTATTCATTTATCAAAATAAATGGATAACAAAATAAGATAAATGAATAACTAATAATAAACCCTAACCATTTCATTAACCAAGGTTTAATCTTTACACTTGAACCCTAGCATGACTTGTATCATCAAACATGATACAATCAAGTGCACAAAAACATATCGCATATGCAATGCGCACGAACCAAGTGAGAAAATCCGTCTAAAGTGAACCGATACTAGTTAATGCAAAGTAATATATCAAATATATAATTATACATTAAATCATTAAATCAACACTTGATTCAATGATCCGGTCATGCGCACATAACCGACTGGTATCTAATATATCGGCTTATCGAATCAACGCTTGAATCGATAACTAGGTTATATCGCATACAACCATTCGATATATTTATCGCGAGAATAGAATGCGGTATCACATACACGCATTATTCTCGGTCCCGCACATATCTCATATGCGCTCCTATTTCGTTTCGCTTGAGCCAGGAAACCTCTGTGTAGGACTCTAAAGACTCGTCAATACGCCGGCAGCGGATGATGATCATATCAAACATCCACAAGCCGCAAGCGGTCTGCTAAACGTAACGGCCACCCGGGTATTGAGCGATCTGAAGATCGACGAGCAAGCCCGCTCACACTCCAGTGAATCCGACCAGTAACACTACCGTACAGTCCGGTCTGATCGTCTGATATGTCGCATATCTCGCCTAGGGGTGGTATACGTCAGACCCCAATAGCTCAATAAGTCGTGTCGATATGAGGTCTATAACTGTTCGAGAAACTACTGGTAACACTTACCAGTAAATCTCAGCAACCCTGGCCAGGGATTTCCTGTTATAGCCAATCGAACACAGCGCAACATCAACCCCCATATACCGGGAGAGACGAATCCCCTCCTATCGCTCATTGCCTCCATGTGACTCGGGACTGTACCCAAAAACCACCGTTTTGCACGCCCTCTTGGACGTGGTAAGATGGAAATCAAAGCACAGTGGGAACCACACAAGACTCTATGACGATCTCGGGTCAACAGACTACTCTGTACCAGTGTCACCAGAGAACTGCCATCTGACGTGAGGTATAATACCATCTGGGAGTTCTCGGCGAGTCCGTCCAGTGTACCCAGTCTCTACTGAGCACCCGTATATCATCTCTGATGTCAAACACCGATGGATATGGAATCATCCATCGCCCATCTATATGGGTCGAGAAGGTACACGCTAGTCTACTCTGGTATATCGATGCCCCGTCTCGATACACCCACGACTAGGGACTTTGAAGGATGTACTTATGGACTACCATGTCCCCACTAGTATGATCCGCATCATAGTCCAGGTAGTCAAGTACAGATCCTAAGGGCTTTACCAACATGTAACAGAGAGACAATCAGCATACACGTTAAGGTAAAGGGTAACCAGATAGCATACTATCATGTCGAGCAAGAAAGTCCTCCCTATATATGTCCCAGCATCCACTACAATATACATCCCATGTACAGTAATGGCCTCTAGGGCATACATATAACTAACAATCTCCCACTTGCACTAGGGCCATCTGTAGCAGTGGTTGCAGTATCTCATACTCAACCATCCCATAAAAGTCTCTCTCTCTGGGAACAGGCCTTTGTGAGTGGATCCGCTGTGTTGTCCTCTGAGTCTACTCTCCTAACCTCGATCTCCCTGGAGATCAACCATTTCCATGATCAAGTGATACTGCCTTAGAATATGTTTGGATCACTGATGGGACCGGCGTTCCTTGGCATAAGCCACAACTCCATTGTCACACAATGGGAGGAACTAAGTTCATCTCATGAACCAATATACACCCAAACAGCCTCTTTGGCAGCATCTTAAGTAGCGATGTATCGTGCCTTTATCGTCTAGTATGTCACGGTATCTAGCTTGGAACTCTTCCAACATACCGTCCCTTTACTGAGGGTAAAGACAATGCCTGTGACTGACATTCAGTCGTCTTTATCACCCTGGAACACTTCCAGTGATTCTCCCTAGGATCGATTGATACCATCTCACTACAACTAGTGAGAATCCTAACATCCAATTAAATCTATCTCATAGATCCAAAACTCAGGATTTAGGAGGTATCACTTTAATCCTATGTGGAGAATTTTGGTGATTAACGGAGATTGATCGAGCGTAGCATAAGAAACTCCTTTCTTATCAAGAGTATGGCATCCACGTACTCTACGAGGATCACCACCATACTCCCTACTATCTTTTTGTTTATACAAGGTTCATCTACCATTTTGATGATGTCAAACTGTTTGACTAACACATCAAAACAGATGTTCCAACTCCGCGACGCCTGCTTTATCCTATAAAGCATCTTGCACACGTTTCCGCTGCTCCCACCGTCTACGAAGCCCTCTGGCTGTGTACTTATAGACGCACTCTTCTAAAATATCATTTAGAAAAGCAGTCATGACACCCAACCACCAGATATCGTAGTCATGTTATGTAGCCGTGACAAGTAGGATCTGGATGGACTTAAGCATAGTTACTTGAAAAGGTTTCATCATGATCCACGCCTGGTCAATAACGAAAAGCTTTAACAAGTCTAGCTTTGAAAGTCTCAACTTTTCCATCTACACCAAGTAATCTTCTCAAGATATACTTGCTCCTGATGGGGATTTAACCCTTCAGATATTGCAACCAAAGTCTATACTTTGTTGGTGTATAAGGATTCCATCTCAGATCGCTAAGCATCCAGCCATTCTTACAGAGTCCCACTCTCGATGGCCAGCTCGAAACTAGTTGGGTCATCATCTCATGATGCAATCCTCGCTCCCACTTTCATAGAGAAACCGAAGTATCTCTCAAGTGGGTGAGGAACCCTACTAGATCGGCGGAGAGGCTGAGGTTCGTTGGAATCTACTGAATCCTCTGGTTGTACCAAATCAAGCTGTAGTTTGTATAGCTGGAACACTTCCAGTTTTACATAACAGACCTTACCTCGAGCTTGTCCGGATTTTGCTTTCAGACATAGGCCGGACAACCCCAAATCTTAACCAACTTAAGATATGGGCTCTTCCCTTTCCATATCACATATGAAGCGGTAGGCAACTGATTTGATTTGAACCCTATTCAATAGGTATGCAGCTACTCAAGTGCATAACTCCAAAAAGGAAATAGGTAACTCAGTAGTACTCATCATAGAGCACACCTTATCATATAGGGTGAGATTGCTCCGCCCCGATATACCATCGTGCAATGGTGTATCCGGAGGAGTAATGCCGAGAGAGAATCTCATTCTCCTTTAGAATAGTCCAGGATTTCCGTGCTCAAGTATTCTTCTCCTTGATCACATCAAAGGACATAATACTTATACCCGTATTTTGGTTCTCTACTTCTAACTTATATTCTGTGAGTATCTCAAAAGGTTCGGACTTGTGTTTCAACAAGAACATATGTCTGAATCTAAAGAGATCATCAGAGAATGTAATGAAGTATAAAGAACCAGTCCTGGCATATGTAGACAGGGGACCTACATACATCAACATGTATCATCCCAAGAGTTCACTAACTCTTTCTCTGTTTCGAATAAACGGAGCTATGGTCATCTTATCTTTGTGACATGACTGGCGAGTTTCACAAGATGTAAATTCAAACTGATTTAAATATGCATCTATATGTAACTCTAGCTAGTCGGGTCACATTGATATGACCTAGTCTACAATGCCTCAAGAAGGATTCGTTCATTTCTGAACTCTTCCTCTTGTGTGTGTTCCATATACTAAGAACTGTAGTTTGATTTAGAACATTAATGCTTTTAGATAACGTGCCTGAACCGATCAACTTTTGATATAGGAAATGTTCAAAACATTATCCAACAATACAAAATTATATCGTTTCTTTACTAATAAAGAGAGTGATATGATTTGGTATATCAGGTTCGGTATCTAATAACATTCGTTCAGAATCAATGTATTGGTAATACAGGGTGACAGTGACCGACAGACTTGGTTGCAACACTTGCCCCGTTTTCTGCCTCATGAAACTTATCACCCGTTCTCAGTTCTTTACCTATCTGTAGCCCTATGTAACATATTACATATCTGGGATCCTGATCTGGTATCACATACCCAGGACGTAAAGGATACTGAGAAACAGTTCTTGTAATGAACACACTCGAAGATGATGCATCAACATGCACTCTCTTCGTTTGGGCGGCACGGGAAATCTGGTATTCCCCAATTTCCTGCTCTGTCTTATAACATTTATAAGTTGGAGCGGGACCAACGTACCCCAGCTCAGTATAACAAGCGGGTTCGGTCAATAATCCGTATTATTATCTTGATTAAGGCGTGATATGGTCGCTACCTGGAGAGAGAGAGAGGAAAACACTCAGCGTGCGCTCTGGCAAGAATAGATTGGTTATTATTTTATCTAATCAGGATGGCTCCCACTGCTTTTTATCAAATCTTCCTTCAAACCCTAAAAGGAAAGACTAGCCGGGATTAATTACACACTACAAGTTCGCCAATCTTTCAGCCAGGCCAGTGTCGGTACTTTGAGGGAGGTCCCCGGTGCTTTCGCACGAACCTAATTAATGTAAACCTCGTTTTCCCAGAGGCGTAACCTCGTTGACACCTTTCTAGACACCTACTTGATCAGCTAATTGTAATGTATAAAACTCTCCCAGGAGTAACACTTACTCGCAGCGGGTATCGGGATCCAACTATCTCATAGAAGGTATGCAATCTCATTGCAAATTTCAACACTTGAAATTCCCGATAATATTTTGCCCCTAGCGTCCTATGACCTTGACAGAGGTCAACAAACCATAGGCTGCTAGTCAAGTTCAACCCGTCATTTCCTGACTGAAGTAAACCCACCCGCACGACCCTTGACAGAGGTCAACAAGGTCGCACGACTACCCTAAATCAATCACATCATATGCTTATGCAGATAAGCACTAATCAGCTACCGCACACTGCGCCTTGACAGAGGTCAACAAACGCAGCACGAATACTAACCAGTACATATCTGAAATGACGGAGGGCTACGACAGGTTTTTCTGAAAACCTATTGCGTAATGAACTTGATATCGTTGTAGGATCGAATGAATTTTGAAATGGAGTGTTTTTGAGGCTTTTCTAGTTTTGCTAAAGGAGTCACTCCCGGTGAAGGGATCGTCGGTCCTTTCCTCGTCGAATGAGGTGCGGGATATATCATATATATCACTGTGCAAAGCAAAAACACTTAAAAGCAATCAAAAGACAAACCGAGTGTGTAGCATCTGCCAGTTATTGCTAAAGGAGTCACTCCCGGTGAAGGGATCTCGGTCCTTTCCTCGTCGGATGAGGTGCAGGATATATCACATATACCGCTGTGCAAAGCAAGAACTGTAGCTACCTGTTTTATTTTGAAATTCGATTCTACAACATCTTAGGTTTCTTTTATTTCATTAATCACATTAATGAAGTCCCATCATTTAAGTACCTAAACATCACAGATAAATCGACGTACACTTATGCCATCCGCATTCGCCTCGATGTCCCCTCGTGCACCGTTAGGTTAGGTAACTAACGGCAGAGCAGGGCAGGGCTAGCGCGGGTGTAAAACATAAGTAACGTCTATATAATATATCATATATACTATATACTGTATCTATCACAGAAACATCACATGATCTCATCACAGATATCGCAGCAGAAGAAACATATGAAATATTGGATATACTAGGACGTCCGTGTTTTCAATACGAGCCAGTATAAAACACGGATTCCACGGTCGTGATGAATAGCCAAACCCACACCCCTAGACCCCTACGAGAGCGGCAAGCAACCCTACCAATTCTAGAGTTAGGAGACCCGGACTCGACTCCTCGAGTTGGTCTCCCACTGGACTCCAGAACCCGGTTACTTGTGCTCCCCTTCTTAGGTCTATCCTAGTGCGGAAAAGTAAATAATATACAAACGGTGACTACTTCCGCAACCTGGAAGCGCCCCAATAAAAGAATATTACATACAAGTTTTTACACGAATAAAAATGAAAAAACACTCATCTCACATAAAAACCCCCGGCTATTCAAACACGACGATCCAATATAACATATCCAGCAACACATAACATCACATGTCATCAACGTAAGTAAATATGCGCATCCCAATTGTCGTTGACATATAGCAACGAAACCGGCGATATCACATATTACACTTACGGTCACAGAAAAGAAAGTGTAAAACTACAACAGTTGGAATCCGCAACCATCTCAGACATCGCATGCCTGACCAAATGAATTCCTTAGACATCACATGCCTAACAATTATAAACCCCGCATTTTAGTCTCATTATCGAAAACACTTTTCAATATCAAGTCGGGTAATTCAACAAGATTCCCGAAAAACTGATCGAATGCTCGTCGCAAACTTCAGTAGACGGCCGCACCCCTAATACCGGCGACGAAGTGCACCAAGGCGGAACACCGCTACCGCGAGCACCCGAACGGATGCTTTCGGCGACGGGGTTCTCCTACAGTCACTTGGTCGGGGCTATGGAGTGAAGCTGTCTATTAAGTTTATCCGGCGAGTATCCGCGTACGCTACGTGATTGCGACGGACTTTTGATCACATCAAAATTCCGTAGCAACCGATCAAGTGAGACTAAATTGCTACGTTTATAACATTCATTCAGTTATCTCATAACTTTTGTGAATTCCAATTATTGTATCCCATTCCAGATAAACAGAAAATGTTAAACTTTTCGATCGAACAATCGAACACCCAAGTTTTCCCGAAACAGATCAACACATGAAACAAGTCTAACAACATTCCGTTCGTGCCTCAGTACCAACGATCCAGCCGTAGAAGGGTCAAGCCAACGCCTCACATGTGGCACGCCGTACTGCCCCAAACCCGAAGGTTCAAAGGGCAGTTCAAGACGGTCACATAATCGAGTTAAGGTTTGTGTCTTCTAGAGAGACCATCGCGTTACTTGCACTACTTAGAACGTCGTCAAACTACGGAAAAATCCAACACTTGGAAATTTCCCGACAGGGGAAAAGTTGGGTATTTATATCCGGTCGAACTTTTTAACATATCCTAAAATTTATCCGGAAAACCACACAGACAAAATTTGATACCCCGATCGAAATACCGAAGCCCCAAATCAACTCAGAAAAATTCAACTCTGGAATAAATATTAAAAATACCCAGGAATACCAGCACTAATAATTATGAGATACTGTGCAAAAATTACTAAACAATCATTCCGTACCGCCGCGCAACCGCCGCACGAGGCTAGCTCGTGCCGCGGAAGCGCGGCAAGATTAAGGAATTATGGGTACGAATTTCACAGTATATCATATATTAACCTGCTGTTTTTTCTGAACATTTTTAATGTAGAAAAAGACCAGATTTTAAAAATTGTACAGAGAGCATGTTTGAATCGGGGTTTCGGGTTCGTTCGGACTTCAATTTCCGTCTGGACTTCGCCTAAGGCTCTAGCTAGGCTCTGATACCACTGCAGGGTTCCTAGGCACTCTAGTGAGGTCTCCAAAGCCATCAACCATGGCAATTTCAAAAATTATGGTCCCTACAAACCCTAAACAACGGATCGTATACTAGAAGTCTAGGCGAACAAGAACTAGTTAACAGTTAACTAATGAGAATACGGAAATACAACCTTTGTAGATCCGGTCCTCCACCTCCACGGCTCCGCAACGAGGTCGTCTCCGCTGTCCAAATCAAATCCGGGCTCTAGAGTTGGCTTCGTCGGAGAATGGGCAAGCTAGGTCGTCGATGTCCATGCCGAAGATGATCTACGTCGAAGCATCGATGAATCAAGCTCCACCTTCACCAAACCGTGAAAAGTTGTGAAGGAAACACACTCTACTACTTGGCAAGAGGTAGAGGATGAAGAAATAGGAAGTGGGTAGACTTTAGAATTGGATTTCTCACTCATTTCCAACAATCACCATTGATGGACCTTGCTTTTCTTCACTTGAAGAATGAAGAAGAAGAAGGAAATTAGTTATCATAAGTTTTTTAGAAAAAGAAAAGAAATTGAATTCTTATCATAATTCTAACTAGAGTTAAGTGTAGAGAATGAATCATGGTTAGTGGGAATGGTTAGGGTTAAGGATGAGATAAGGATGGTTGACTTGAACAAAGCTTCATGAAGATTCAACTAAAGAACAAAAGAAGCCACCATTCTTTTTCTCATTTTCTTTTATTCATTTATCAAAATAAATGGATAACAAAATAAGATAAATGAATAACTAATAATAAACCCTAACCATTTCATTAACCAAGGTTTAATCTTTACACTTGAACCCTAGCATGACTTGTATCATCAAACATGATACAATCAAGTGCATAAAAACATATCGCATATGCAATGCGCACGAACCAAGTGAGAAAATCCGTCTAAAGTGAACCGATACTAGTTAATGCAAAGTAATATATCAAATATATAATTATACATTAAATCATTAAATCAACACTTGATTCAATGATCCGGTCATGCGCACATAACCGACTGGTATCTAATATATCGGCTTATCGAATCAACGCTTGAATCGATAACTAGGTTATATCGCATACAACCATTCGATATATTTATCGCGAGAATAGAATGCGGTATCACATACACGCATTATTCTCGGTCCCGCACATATCTCATATGCGCTCCTATTTCGTTTCGCTTGAGCCAGGAAACCTCTGTGTAGGACTCTAAAGACTCGTCAATACGCCGGCAGCGGATGATGATCATATCAAACATCCACAAGCCGCAAGCGGTCTGCTAAACGTAACGGCCACCCGGGTATTGAGCGATCTGAAGATCGACGAGCAAGCCCGCTCACACTCCAGTGAATCCGACCAGTAACACTACCGTACAGTCCGGTCTGATCGTCTGATATGTCGCATATCTCGCCTAGGGATGGTATACGTCAGACCCCAATAGCTCAATAAGTCGTGTCGATATGAGGTCTATAACTGTTCGAGAAACTACTGGTAACACTTACCAGTAAATCTCAGCAACCCTGGCCAGGGATTTCCTGTTATAGCCAATCGAACACAGCGCAACATCAACCCCCATATACCGGGAGAGACGAATCCCCTCCTATCGCTCATTGCCTCCATGTGACTCGGGACTGTACCCAAAAACCACCGTTTTGCACGCCCTCTTGGACATGGTAAGATGGAAATCAAAGCACAGTGGGAACCACACAAGACTCTATGACGATCTCGGGTCAACAGACTACTCTGTACCAGTGTCACCAGAGAACTGCCATCTGACGTGAGGTATAATACCATCTGGGAGTTCTCGGCGAGTCCGTCCAGTGTACCCAGTCTCTACTGAGCACCCGTATATCATCTCTGATGTCAAACACCGATGGATATGGAATCATCCATCGCCCATCTATATGGGTCGAGAAGGTACACGCTAGTCTACTCTGGTATATCGATGCCCCGTCTCGATACACCCACGACTAGGGACTTTGAAGGATGTACTTATGGACTACCATGTCCCCACTAGTATGATCCGCATCATAGTCCAGGTAGTCAAGTACAGAACCTAAGGGCTTTACCAACATGTAACAGAGAGACAATCAGCATACACGTTAAGGTAAAGGGTAACCAGATAGCATACTATCATGTCGAGCAAGAAAGTCCTCCCTATATATGTCCCAGCATCCACTACAATATACATCCCATGTACAGTAATGGCCTCTAGGGCATACATATAACTAACATGTGAGGGTGTAGGTTTTGGGCTATGGTGTTAGGAGGGGTTTGGGCTGCTAAAGGGACCTGATGTAGCAGCTGATGTAGGGGGCTGAAGCAGTGTTTCAGCAGCTGGTGCTGCTGGTTATGATGTTGGGGTGTTTTATTGTGTGGTGTAAGTTGTGAGAGAAAAGATATGACGGAGACAAAGAAAAGTTTTGAAGTGAAATGAGCTTAACTCCCCTCACCCTCACTCAACCTTAAAAGCTACAGGACACATCCCTCATGGCTCTCTCTCTCTCTCTCTTTCTTTACACAAGGTCAACTAACCCTAATCACCCTTAGACAAGACCAAATCCCTTAGGTTAAAACTAATTAACCTAACCAAATGGTTCGACCTTAGGCTAACATGAGTCCAAAACATGAACCAAGTGTAACAAGTGTAGAAATGTTATGTGCACATCTTTGCACAAAAAGCCAAAAATAAAAATTAGCGATTTTCAATTGCGGTTAACACCAAAATAACATTTACGTAACCATAAAAGCTTAAAAATGACATATTTCCACAAAATACCCTATTTTAGAATTTCCAAATTTTTCTCTGGAATTTTCACCATTTATAGGTATTTAATTATAACGACTATTAAAATATTCATTAAAAATTAATATTAAATTATGAAAATTTCAAAAATAATATTTTATTTTTTTGAAATGTTACAAATAGCTTGCTCATGTCCGCGCCCGTCCACTTTTACTTAATCGTTTTTGTGAGGCACATCCCACCGATGCTCGTTGTCCGTGATACTTGAGCATGTTCGGCAGGGTAAAGATTCGAAGTCCTTGATTTGTGACCAGGGTATGCTACGTTCCAGACTCGTTGGTGTGTACCTGATACTGATAGGTAGATACGCGAGGTTCCAGGATAGGCAAATCAGTCAGCTTTCTGTGTTCACCCCAAGTTCCACCAATATGTGACGTGACTTGTGAGATAGTTACGGGTGGGCAGGGATGAAGAGTGATGTTTCGGATTTCGTTTCACGGTGCCTACCTTGATGCGAGCTAAGGTTGAGCATCTGAGACCGGCTAGAGAGTTGCAACCTTTAACCGTTCTGAGCTTATCTCCATGAATTTCGTTGTGGTGTCTACCCCGGTCTAGACAGGGTATGACTCCATTCGGGTGTTTGCTGTCCGGATATGCTCAGTTTGCTCAGTTGTTCTTTGTTATGTTTGTGCGTTTGCATGGAGTTCCTTCATGTGTTATATCCAATGGAGGCACCCTGTTCGCTTGCCGTCTTAGGCAGAAGATTCAGGAAGCCTTGGGTACTGGTTGAGCTTTAGCTCCGCTTTTTCCATCCGCAGGACGACAGTTTGTGAAAGCGGACTATACAGACTCTGGAGTATATGCTTGTGTGTGCTAACTAATTGTTGTTGGCAGATGGGATCGTCACTTGCTAATGTTAGGGTTCTCCTTCGATGGCTGTTATCAGGAAACATTCCAATTGGTAACCTTAAGGTTTTGTTTAGTAAGTCGTGTCGATCGCCATTCTGTTTTTGTGACTCTGCGACAGTAGGATTTTTAGACCCCAGCTAGTCTAGATACTTCGGAGATGATCCAGTTGATTCAGGTCAGGTTGAAAGCAGCCCAGTGCAGACTGAGGTCTTATGCCGACCGTGGTGGTCGCAGACTTGAGTTCGCAGTGGGAGATGATGTATTCCTACGGATTTTCTGATGAATGACGTGTTGTGTTTTGGGAAGCTTATCCCAGAATTGTAGGTCCTTTTGAGATCCTTAAAGCGAGTTAGTTCTATTGCTTATAATTTGGCTCTTCCGCCCAGATTATTGAGTATTCACCCCGTATTCCTTGTGTCGATACTTTGCAAATACCTTCATTTCATTCCTCACATGATTCAGCACCAGACTATTTAGCTTGGATGCGATCTTTTCGTTCACTGGCAATCAATTGTGTGAGTGGTTCGGCAGGTGGAGAAACTTCGGTCAAGAGTCTTGCCATCTGTGGAGGGTTTTCTTGGGCGTAGCCGTATAGTGTGGTGATCACTTGGGAGGCTGCGATCGAGATTTGGGAGTTTTGTACTCCTCTCTTGAAGGTACGCTTAGTGATAATTTTAAATTCGGGGATGAATTTTTATAAGGGGGAGATTTTAACGCCTTAGATTTCGGTTAGTGTTAGTTTAGACGGTAGTGCGGGTTTCGTGTAAAAAGTTTACCAATTTGGGTTCTTCACATTTTATAACACTTAATTAATAATTTATTATTATTTGTTATGGCATGCACACACATGTGCATGTTTATGTGAGGGTTTGTTTTGTGTTAATCTAGATTAGCAACCATGACAATTTAACCCTTAACCTAATCTAATCCTTTGCTTTAATCCATTCATAATTCTTTGCTTTATCTTAACCCTAATCCTAGATATTTTGTGTGAGAAGAGAGAGATATTTCTTTTGGATGTGATAGGAGGTGGCATGGTGGTAGTGTGGATGCATTAATGGTGAATTAATGCAACGGTGCACTCACCTCTCTCTTTCTCTTTATCTTTCACTCTCTCATTCTCTCTCACTTCATTTCTTGCTTATTTCTTCATTCTCTCATTCCCTTAACTGAACACTTGCTAATCACTTCATTAATCCATCACAAACTTCACTAAATCTCACAAAAATCACATCTTTGGACTAGTTTTGCTTCTTGGATGCCTTGGAGCTTGGAAAGCTAGGATCTTTGAGCTTGTGGGAGTAGGTAAAGATCTCTATCTGTTCTTTATGTTGTTTTAGTATTGTGTAGTCTTGTAATTTTAGTTTAGAACGTTTAAAGTTATGTTTTGTACAAATATTGTATTTTTAGTGTCATATATGACATCTGTGATCTGCTGTGACCCCGAGAGTTTACTAGAAAACCAAACAATGTAGTTGTGTTGTACCTGAGACCATAGGACATCACCTGGAGCACGAACCCTTTGCTTGGACCATAGCCGGCGACGAGAAGCCTTTTTCCTGCGACGTCGGTTTTTGGGTTGAGTTGGTGTGAGGGTTTTTCTGGGCTGCTCTATGCTGTGGTTTAGGTTTTTTTGGGCCTGTTTGTTTTTTGAGTTTTCTCTGTATGCAAAATCTGGTATCACATAGGTAGTTTCTTGTGTTAAATTTACGCGTGATTCGTTATACGACACGGTTCATGCTCTTTGTGTGGTTTTTCTCTTGGGTTGGTTTCGTAGTGTCGCTACGCACGTTAGCCTCAATACGAACACTTGAGAGTATCTTTTGAGTTGTTGCGTTGGTCAAACGTAGTTTCTACGTGTTTTGAGTCTATTTCTAATATATTCTTGTTATATTGATTTATGTTTTAGGTACGCAGGCGGGGACTTCGGGCGCTGCGAAGAAAGGGAAACAGGTGGTAGGCTTTACTTAGCCAGTACCGTTGGTGAGTAGATTTAATATCTACATGGTAATCGCCCGCATGGAGTTATGCGTCTGGGCTCGAGATGTTATGATATTGTCGCATATTCTATTTCATATATAGAGTTGCGCATACACCTTATTGCTTTGTTATTTGTTGTGCTTGGACTTGTACCCTTAGGACACTGCACTATTATTGACGGCTCATGTTGCACGAGCACTGATTGTATACCATACACACTGTCAATAATTGCCATGACACGCACTACACACATACATATATGATATTGTTAGGTTAGGGAAATTGTAACATTGATTCATATTCCTTTATGCATATGACATATAGCATACCTGCATACCTAAATTCTTGCACATATGTCTTGACATGCTTACATGCTAGTTACCTGTATACCTATATGGTATTGTACCATTAGTGATAGGAATATTTCACACATAATGACATAGCTACATTTATACCTTGCATACATACTTCACTTATACCTGGAGGGTATATTACATCATTAATGATTGGTAGATACCTATACCTTGGTATACCTGCATGTTTACACATATATTTGGTTATAGCTACTTGTTCACCTTTATTTGATATTATATTATACTTGGAGAAAATTAGGAACCGTATGATATATATATATATATATATATTTATATGTTAACTTGTTGCAGTTAATTAGCGGCTTTTCCATTAAATGCTCTCATTTCGGTTTTATGTTGCATATATTATATTCATGGATTTTCGCATTGAGATATGGATTTTTCATGATGTTTCCTGGATTTGAGGACCGTGCTACTTTCATGAAATTATGCATTATTTGAAAAACCCGGTTTCTCTTGATATGATATTTCAGCAGCCACCATGAGATTTATCGGTTCTGATATATACCCCATTCGAGGAGCGTCATGGGCCTTTTGAGGGTACATGGTGGGGCCCGGTACGGCTCCCCTCGGCAAGAAGATCGACGGTCCATGCCGATTGAGCCTGGAATATAGGCAAGTACCTACCGGTGACAGTACCTATGACTCGGCGGTTATCGTGGGGATACCGACGGGAGTCATGTACGTATGGATACGTCGAAAGGCGAGTGTCAAAGCTAGGCACTCGAGTTTTCGGGATAGCGTATGATACGTACCTATAAGGGAGCCAGTCATGGTGACAGCACCTGATAGATCAGCATTTATGTGTGTATAGTGCCCTCAGAGTCAATTATTGGATCACAGGCACGTGATTGCAATGATTGAGGGAGGACCTATATCGATAGGACAGTATTATTCAAGATGATAGTATGCTATTTGGTTTGTCTTTATCATCGTACGTGTACTGCTTCAGGTTACCTTAAATGTCACTATTACATATTGATAGAGCCCTTATGATTCTTGCTTGGCTGCCAGTAGTATGATGGCGATCATATACGTGGGAGCTGGGGTCTATAAGCACATCCTTAAAAGGTCCTTAGTCGTGGGAGTTTTTGAGACAGGGCATCGATACTCCAGAGTAGACTAGTGTATACAGTCGAGACCCCGACTAGGGGCGGTGGCCGGTCTCACTAGCCACTGGTGTCAGTTGGTTCACCTAAGATATATACAGGTGCTCATTGGGTTATGAGTACACCGGATAGGACTCGCCGGGAACATGCTAGTTGGTATTATACCTGACGTCAGATAGGAGTTCCCTGGTGACATGTGTACAGGTTAGTTCATCGACCTGAGATCTTCATTTGTCTCGTGTGAATTCCCACTGTACTTTGATTACTATCCTACCACGGCTCAAAGGAGACGTGCAAACAGGTTTTAGTTGGGTACAGTCCCGAGCCACATGGAGGCAGTGAGCGGATCGGCAGTGGTTCGTCTCTCCCGGTATTGGGGTGAGGTCGCGCTGTGTCTAGGAGAGCCATTACACGAAGTCCTTAGCCAAGGCAGGAGATTTACTGGTAGGTATTCCAGTAGTATCTCAGGGTGTTCTTGGCTACACTTCGACAAGACTTATACCGCTTTTGGGGGTCTGACTTTTACCAACCCCCTTGGCCCGACATGCGATGCTCATAGACGAACGGACCGGACTGTACGGATATTGTCACTGACAGGCTTAGTAGGGTGTCAGGATGAGTTCACTCATCGACTTCCCTTTTGGTCAATAGCTGGTAGCCTGTTACGTATGGCTAATACCTCTGACGTGCTACTGGTTAAATCCACAGCCAAAGTATTGACGAGTCTTTAGAGTCCCCCATAGACAGTTTCTCAAGTTTCGAGCGAAACGTTGTAGAGGCCGTATGGGTTTATGGCAGGTTCGAACGTACGCGTGCACTTGTGTACGTGTTATGGTTCGGACAGATAATACTATCGGGCTTTGGTTTAAGCCGGATCCTAATATTATACAGTGTAGATTTTGTCTCATTGCATTTGTATTCGGTCAGAATACAAATGCTGGTATGTATATACAGTCACAGGGTTTTCCTGTAATTAATTACCGGATCACTTTTTGAAGTTGCCAGTTTGCATTCCGTTTCGGCCATTTTTCTTTATTCCTTCTTAGCTGAAATTCCTTTGATGGAGAGGGATCTTCTTGCAAATGTGCAATTTATTATGGAGAGGGTTTTTGTGGCACATGGTTGCTTCATGATGGTTCATCATTACTTGCTTTTTGAGATGGGATTGGTGATGGGTTTTTGATTAGACTTTGTTGTGATCATTATTCCTCATTATCACCCACCTGTTTCTTATGCTCACCCCACCATTCCTTGTGCTCACCCCCTTGATTTTCCCATTACCAATATATGGCCGGCCACTAGGAGATGGGGGGGCTGTCCAAATTTTGGGGTGGGAAAATATTGGTCTCATTTTGCTTGCAACAAAATTCCTAAGCCCATCTCCAAAGTTCATATCTCCTTCCTCCATCCAAAAATGGCAACTTCATAACCCCTCGAGACATAGCATTCTACACACAGTCTACAGCAATCTTGGACACGTCGGCTAGCCAACTTCATGTCCGAGTTGCCTCGGTTCAGAGGTGGGAGCCCGTAAAAAGACTTCTCGATGTGGTGCCCTTCCGACGAGGAGACCGGAGATCAGTGATGCCGCAAGGAGCTTGGGATGGTGGCCGAAGACCGAAGGACACGGATCGCTCGGTATAGCTCTTTACCCATTCTCCAGTTAGGTAGTAGTTGGTTAATGGTCCGATCCGGGGAAAAAGTATACGATAGCGCCAGTTTCTAGTTAAAGAAAAGTTTTTGTTTCCATATTTTGGCCTCGGACAGACGGCCGGGGCGCTACGGTAGACTTACATGGTATTAGAGCCACGCCATTAACCTTTTCTATCTTGCTCTAACGTGTTTAGAACTTCGATCGAACAAAAATTCCAAAACCACAATTTCAAAAACACAGTTTCTCTTAATTCTGTTTTATGCTCAAAAAATTATTTAGTGTATTGCAGAAATACGTGTAGGGTTTTTTAAGAGTTCTAGGAAATTTTGGTTCACCGCCATCCCTGTAGCACCACGGAACCGCGGCCAAACCCACGTTTTGGCCGCGGTTCCGCCGCCGCATTAAAACAATAGCTCACCAAAATTTCCAGATTTATCCCTGACTTGGAATTGGGGTTTTAGGTATATCCTGTTTGGGCCCAGATTTATTTTGAGTGCTACAGTTGTGCTTGAGGCCGACTTCGGGAATTTTTGTCGATCGAAAATTTTTAACATGTTAGTTCACAGTATTTACATTATATCTGCGACCGTGAATGTCATTTGATCTGTAAATCCTGTCTAATTGCGATAGCCCTTTTAGACGGATTTGCGAACGTGACATTCACGTTGATGTTCTGTGTTATGTTGTGGTGTTGCGGATTTGTCGTGGTGGATAGCCTGGATGCAATGGTAGTACAGTTTGGTTGTATATGTACATTTGATATTGCGGGGCGAGCGTCCGACATGTGGAGTGCCGTTACTGCCTGTTTGTATATTATTCTTTTGGGGCACGACCGGGCTGAGGTCGATGTACCCGCTATATATTTTACTTTCTGTACTACTGTTACCCCGCGGAGGGGTGCACGGGTTGCCAGGTTCTAGAGGGCAACGGGCCTGCATCTCATGTCTTTGAGACGGAGGGGGCTTCACTCTAGAATTGGAGGGCTATTCGCCGCACTCGTAGTGGGTACAGGTTGACCCAAGGAGGGGTACTCAAGTTACCAGATTCCGTAAAGTGCTGGGTGGTCCATTCACGTTGTTGAAGGGGGCTGCCTCGCTTCAGGTTTTGGCGGGTAACTTGCCGCGCCCGTAGGGGTCTTTGATTTCGTTGCACAGGCTATCCACACGACCAGGGGAGCATCGGGTTTCAGTAGCGGCTCTATGAAACCCGGGGATCCCAGTTATCTGTATTGTTTTGTGATGCTTATTACATTTCTGTGATGTTCCATTTTATCACGCCTTGAGCGATTATTATATATTGATATATATACCAGTAGATGTTGTATATGTTTTGCTTCCGCGCTAGTCCAGTCCCCGCTCTGTCGTTAGTTATGTAACCTAACGGGTGATGACGGGACCCAGTGGAGAATGCGGATGGCATATACATACATCGTATTTTCGTTCTTTTGTGGTGTGATCAATTGATGGGACTGCATTGATTCGGATCAATGCAAGCTAAACAAACCTGTTTGATGTTGTTGGAACATTTTTCAAAAAGCTGTTATTGCAAGGGCGTTCTCTTTTGTTTTGCACAGTGGTATTCGGTTATGAATATCCAGCACCTCAGTCGACGAGGCAAGGGCCGAGATCCCTTCACCGGGAGTGAACCCTTGGACAGAAGTTTGCGTCAGGGTAATAACTTCACTATAGCCGATTACTTTTTGCTTTGCATCGTGGTATTCAGTTGGAATATCCTGCACGTCATTTTACGGGGAAAGAGCCGAGATCCCTTCATCGGGAGTGACCACTTTAGCAATGCTTTTCGTCACTATATTTTTATAAAAAGCTATCCGGTTCCTTCAACGATATCAAGTTCAATACGTTAAAGGTTTTTCGCCAAAAACTATTCGTAGCCCTCTGTCAATGCAGACGGGCAGCATGTAGTATTCATGCTATGTTTGTTGGCCTTTGTCAAGGCATAGTGAATGGTAGCTGCTTGTTATCTTTCTGCTGCATAGATAGATGCGTTGGTTTGGGACAGTCGTATAGCCTTATTGGCCTTCGTCAAGGGCTTGTACGGGTTGGTTCAAGTTAACCTGGACAATGACGGGTAGAACTTGACATGTGACTTATGATTTGTTGACGTTTGTCAAGGTCATAAGAGCATGGGGTAAAAATCACATCGGGAGTTTCTAAAGAAACAGAAACTTGCCAGATATGTGCATATCTTCTGGAGTGTGATAACGTGAGTGGATTCCATCACGTTATCATGCGATGATAGTTGGATCCCGATTCCCACTGATGAGTTGGTTTACTCCTCGGGTGATCCCGACTAATTCTTCTTTCAGGTTTGGAGGAGAATTTGAGGTTACAGTGGGAGGTTTCCTGATTAGATAAAGTCATAACCATTCTGATCTAAGTTAGAGTGCACGCTGAGTGTTTCTTTTCTCTCTCTCTTCGGCAGCGACCATGGCCTGACCCTAGACTATGACTCAGTGACCAAGTTGACCGAACATTCTTATAACACTGGCTTTTGGATTGTCAGAGTTGCATACCTCATTGCCACTCCTTCTTTTACCCTTTTCTCCAGAACACCTCATATTACTACGAACATCCACTTCCATTGGATAAAACCATTGTATGGTTATATACGAACTCGAAGGAACTTGTTCCAGATTCGAGGATGGTTTCCGGCTCTGGAGAAAACGAATAGGACTATTCAGTTGTCTTTTCCTTTTACCTTCTCTCAGGTTGTGGGTGCTCCTTGGATTAGGGGATAGTACACCTATTACGCTTATTGGATAGTGTAACGTTTTGAAAATCGATTCGGTGAAATTTCGAAAAAACGGTAAAATAAGGGGATTTCTGTAAAAATTCAAAATGCAAATATTTTTATTAAAAAATTAAATATACATATTCTAGCTATGTAATTGCTAGTATTTGGTGTTTATTGAGCCACTGGTGAAATTTCAAATTTTCTGAAAATTTTTCCGAAATTAATTATTTTAATATTATTTTAAGCCGTCACTAATACATTTAATTAGGGAAAATTACAAATTGGAATGAGTTGAAACAAATTTTGTGCATCATAAAACATTAAATAAAATTTTATCATGTGGTTTTTGAAATGAAATCGTTTACCGAAACTGTTTAGAAAATATCGAAGAAAAAGGCTTTTTTTTAGTGTAAATGGATAATTGGGGTATTGTATTTATCATTTTCCATCACCCCACACTCATACCCACACTCACACACCCCCATTTACTTCTCCCCTTGGCTGAATTCAGCAGCCCCCACCCTTTTTCCCCACTTGAATTTCAAAGAAAAGAAAAGAAAGAAAGGAAAAGAAAAGAAATGAGAATGGATAAAAGAGTTGACCTATTGTTGACTTGGACTTTTCCCTCACCATACCTCACACCACATCCCCTCTCTCCTCTCCCCCACCTGCATTTAGCCGTCCCTTTCCAGCAGCAGCCCCCTCCCCCTTTTCTCCTCTCATTTCTCTTCAAAAAATGCTTCAAAATTGCCTCAAAATCCATCAAAAAAATCCCAAAATCCAAATCCAACCCTTACCCATTTTAGCTTAGCATAACAAGCATGGATTGTGGTGAAAAGAGAGCATTTTGAGTGGCTAGATTTCATGATTGATCCATGATCATGAGGTATAATTTAAACCTTATTCATATATTGTTGTTTAATTGCTTCTATGTTAACAAATTTGATGTTTAATTGGGTTTTATTGCAACTTTAGGAAATTCAAGACTAGGGTTTGAATTTAATTAGGGTTTTTATCATTAGTTTATGGTTGTAATGAGGAGATTAACATGTAATTGTATGCAAAATCTAAGTTGGTTGCTACTTGCGAATTTGTTAAATTAAAATGGTGATAATTTTGCTAAATTGCTAACTAGGTTTTTAAAAATTGTTTAAATATTGGGTTTTAAAATGTGATTAGGTTTTTCATGACTTCATTAACATTATAAAATATAGTTTAATACTTTAGTTCATGAAAATCCAAGCTAAATTGTTGTTTGTGCATTTTTGCTATAAATTGTTAAATTTGGGTATATTGTAAAGTAGAATTTTGGAATTTATGGAAATTGTTGAGAATAAATTATAGGAATGGTTTATATGACATTGTTATGATATTTAGTGAATATTGTGGCCGCTAGATTCGTTTAAACATCAAGATGTTGTATTAAAGCGGTTAATTTTGCTTATTAGGTTTTCGGAAAAATAGCTTTAAAGCGAATTTGAAGTTTTGGTGATTTTAACCCTATTATATATATATAATTAAGGTGTTGTGAAACCATGATTGATACGTTTGAGTTTTTCTCGATGGTTTGGCGTTTGTACGCCGACGTCGAGGGTTTTTGGGTTGATTTGAGAAAGCAACCATAGGTTTTGACCTAAGTGGAATTCACGTGTCGTTTTTGGGTCATGAGTCGGATTTTAATACGACACGGTGCGTTATGATATGTAGGTACCCCATGTGGACTTCGAGACGACAAGCAAGCGCGTGGTGACGTCGGCACCGGCTAGCGAGGACCAGGTGAGTAGATTTATATCTACGGGGAGAAGTCGGGTGGATGGCGTATAGCACCCCCGCTGTCCGTAGTGTAGCTCATATATATATGTTAATTTATATAGGTGTTTTATGATACGAGAATGTTCATTCATGTTATGTTTATGTGTTCATGGAGTACCTTTGGGTTAGTTGCGAAACCCTAGAGTAGTTGTTATGCCCACATATGCACACACAGACTTGCATACTTTACTTTCTTGTGTGCAGATTGGGATGTGTATATATGTATATATGCGTGGGTATGGGACTATGCATCTGTACATTCATATACGCATGCATGGATAATGAGGATAGTACTTGGGATTTATGATGAGTCGATAAGATTTGATTTGAGGCCGTGAGATCGGTGATATAGTAGGGTTCGTATTTGAGATACGACATGACGTTGTAGCGGGTCCTTGACGTAGTGTCTCACACATGTGCATGCATACTTAGACGGTATCAGTATTGTACTAGACGTAGATCAGTACCCCGATCATGATATTTGATAAAGAGGATACCAGGTGAATAGTATGATGAATGTGATATTGACCCGTGCCCAGATTTGGGATGCCGTACGACGGATTTACGTACGAGCTATATTGATGATTGATCCGCACTCTTGACTTGGGATGTCTGATTATAGATATGGTATCGGATATGATATTATTGAGGTGGGATCACCGACTAATATATATACAGGTATGTATATGTATCGACTCAGATGTTAGGCGGTTTCCTTACCTGTAGTCCAGCTTGTTAGCTTAGCCCTTTAGTTTAGTTTAGTTGTTAGATTAGATTCGATTCTTACCTATTTCAAAAACTAACGAATTGTGACTATTTTAAAAAACAGCCCAAGGGATCTACGGATATTTCAAAAGAAGTATCCTTTCTTAAAAAGCCACCGTAGCCCCTGTTTTCAAAACCCCGCGATTCGTGTTATTTCAAATGGCACCATTGTTTAATATTTAGCTCCAACTCATTTTGGTTGCTCGCTCCGCATTGGATGCTTACATTGTTATTTCATATTGCATTGTTGACATTATGCTGTTAGGACACCAGCACCATTACCGATGATGCGTATGTAGCACATACACTTACTTGCCGGCTCACACACATCTTCATCGGTAATTGCCATGTCACGAACACTTTAGAAAATACTATTTCAATTGACATAGGTTGTTAGCTAATAGTTTAGACATGATATTAGTGTACTTACCTTATATGCTAGTTAGACATTGTAGTTATTGCCTACTACTTCATGCATGTTATTATTCACTGTTGTGTCACATTCATGGATTCTCATGCCTATATTCACTGTTTACATGCTATTGATGACTTGGATTCGGATTTCATGAGATTTCTTGGATTTGGAGGAAAACCGCAAAAACATAAATAAACCTTTTCTCTCTTTTAAAATAAAAAGTGCGGTTTTCCCATAATGTATGAGTCGTCCACCATGAGTTTGCTGATGGATTTCGAGACCCGATTCGAGGAGTGGAGGAACCGTTTCGGGTACATGGTGGGCCCGGTGCGGTACCCCGGGGCAAGAGGATCGTGTTGTTGACGTTGAGCCTGGCAGGGGAGCACTACCGACCGGTGATATTACCCGACGCGTCGGATATCCGGAGGATACCGTCGTGGTCTTGAGATGGATGGTAGGGGCCGGTCTGGACTGACGGCGCCCTAGATATTGTGATTGAGACATTGAGATTTCGAGATATTGAGGTACAGAGACTGTGATACAGAGATATCGAGATATTGGGATTACGTTTTGTGCCGATGCTAGGCACTGTTTTATGCTGATTTCATTATGATACCTCATTTTAAAAATATAAAGGAAATCTCACTGAATTATGAAAACAGATTCTTCATTTACTTGTATTCTGTTTTCCTGCATTCATACCTCATTCATATGATATATTGCTACCCGAGGCACTGACACGGGAACATGAGATTACACTCGGTTTAGATATTTACCCTAGCCTTTGTTATAGGCTGCATGTTATATACATATTTGAGGATATATATTAATCGTATGACCTAGGATTGCGTCATACATGCGATTCCTGTTCGTAGATGTATTCTATTCACGAGTTGGCAACTCACCCCCGTTGTGCCCAGTTTCTTGCAGGTTTTGCCGTACAGGTTCATTACGGCTTTGCTGGCACTGCTTCTTTCGGGTGATTTGCTAGTAGGTGGGTTTATTGTATAATACCCATCAGTATAAATTCTATATTATTATTCAGTTGTATCTAGAAGTTCCATCAACCAAACATGTATTTATTTTTGAGATAGAGACCAGTGATTTTATTCTTTCGACCTTAGAGTCGCGCGTTATATTTCTGTGGATTTCTTGTGGTTTTGAGTTTCCTTTTGAGTTTTGATCCTCGCCGTTGGCGTTGTATATTATATTGCTTGTGTGGTTGTGGACGTCGATTGACGAAGAGCTAGCTCCCGCTTGGGGATGCCTTTTTATGGATTTCGTATACTATTCATGTTGTATTCCGTTTGGGGGCCAGTATTTACAAATGAGACTCTGCCGAAATTTTCAGGAAATTTTTTATGTTTTTAAAAACCGCATAATTCGGCTTATGCTATTGAAACTACTTGCTTTAAGTTGGTTTTTCCTGCACTCTACATCTTTTCTTGGTTTGGATTTCTGGGTTTTCGGTTTACTTAGATTACGTACGCCTCGAGACGTTCGTAGTTTAAGTGCCGGTCATGTTCCGTACTTTCGGGTCGTGACAAAGTTGGTATCAGAGCGTTAGGTTTTACCTTCGGAGCATAGGATGACCTTTGGTTGATGGGATAGGTGACTAAAGTAGAGTGACGTACCGTAGGTATGTTCCGCGGCATATTTACGATATGCTACTCCACTTAAGAAGCCTTAGGATGCACATTTCTTTGCTCAGTATTATATTCATTCCGATCTAGCCTCATCAGTACCAGTTATGGTTTTGCTGCCACGATTACGGGCAGGGAGAGCTACAGCTAGAGTTGCGGTCAGCATGAGCTCGTCACGAACGAGGACTGACCAGGGCGAAATTCCGGCGACACACGATTGCGGAGATGTGTCTTTTTACTGTGTTTCCGCGCCACGAGCGTTTGGCAGATCGCCTTTATGAGGTTACTCGGATGTGCTGATCGACAATAGAGAATTGAGCCAATGATAGAGGCCAGCCAGATTTTGATGACCGTTGGTGTATTGCTTACTTATGATGATTGAGGCACTGTTCAGCGTGCAGACGAGTGAGCCAGTTGTTGCTGCGAGCGACGAGATATCGCCCCATATGTTGGAGCTATTGCAGTACATGTTGTACTAAGAGATGATAGAAGGTCGCTAGTCACCCGAGGATGAATGACTAGGACATGAGGTTCGTTCGCCTACCCGATGAGAGGTCATCAGATAGATTGATTCCAGCTAAAGACGACTTCACGCGGAGATGTTGGGAGTCGACAGAGACGATCGAATGTCAGAAACCTATTATTCCAAGTTTAAAGTATTCGGAAGGGCATGCAGGTAATTCTATGAACCCTCTAGAAGAATGAAACCCTAACTCGACTTAATGACCGTGTGAAATCCTTTGAACCTTTGAGTTTGCGGCAGTTCTACAGCGCCAATAGTGAGGCTTGGGTTTGCCCTTCTACGGCTGGACCACCGATGCTGTGGTATGTACTCGATACTATTAAACTGTGCCCAAGATGTTGAGCTCTTGGGGGATTATGAGGTTTTGACGACTCGATCGGATGGCTTGACTTAATTCGGATGCAAGGTGGTGAGATGCATTTCTTGGGAGACTCCCGATACGAGGATAGCCGTTGGAGCTCAGTCCATACAGTCGCGACGAGACGAGTCCAAAGCAGATGACATTAGAGAAAAGTGAAGTAAGAAGTTCGTACCAGATCTAGATGAGATGACGTTCCACTCTGCCGACATCAGAGATGCGATGCGCATGCCGAGGAATGGTACTTGGATTTACCTTCTAGAAAGAGTTGCAATGAGTATGCAGTCATTCCAGAGCAAGATGCAGATATAGGAAAGGACGATGACTTCCGGACAGTTGGTAGAGACGAGACATGGAAGAGACCGTGAGCAGGATTCCTTCCAGGACACTGCTGCAATGATACTTGCAACCAGGATCAGATTTGTCACGTACATTCAGAGAGCCAGAGGCCGACGCCAGTGATATGCTGTCTTACGAGTGGTCGCGATGATTGACCGAGAGATGACCAGAGAAGTGCTAGAACGGAATCATCCCCGTTAGCACATCTGACAGGGCCGATGAGCCGATGGACCGAGAGATTGGTAATTCACAGTGAAGATCTTGACCCAGGAGTGGTCATTGTTACGCACACCAGCAGGCCAGAGTTCATGATCATCGACGAGACGTCCCACTAGTTACCGCGACAGTTGGCCCGAGATTCTTAGACGATGCACTTGAGCGGTACTATTCCGCCATTATTGATTTCGATGTTTTGGGTGATTTATTAGCATGATTTGATTTTGATGATTGAGGATTTACGATCTTTGCACAGTGTTGCACTTGATATCGTTTTCGTGCTTTGGTTTCACATGTTTGTGATTTTACGGTTTTAGACATTTGAGTTGATTTTGTGCGTATGCACGCACACGATTTGGTTCCTGCACTCTGTATAGTTTATATATGCTTGCAGTGCAGTGATACGCCTTTTGTGCACTTAGATGCACTGGACTTCGATTTCGATTGTGATACTCGATATTTATTTTGTGCACCTTGTGCACCTGATTTGATTTTACGCATGTTCGGCGCTTGATATTGGATTTCATGATTTCGTGCATGATGGATGCCCCTGGTTTTGGGTTTTCGCGCATGTTGAGCGCATGTCTTGAGATGCGATTTTGGTGCACACCAGATGCACTAAATCGAGATTTTTTCGTGCATGTCAGATGCACCTGATTTTGCTGTCAGGCACACACGTTGCCTACGACAGATGCTTTGTGCACACCCGATGCACTTAGATCTTGTTTCTGTGTACTTATATGGCACGTATATGGATTTTGATTGTCGTGCGCACCAGACGCACGTAGTATTCATACGCGTATTTTGGAATTGAATTCTTATAGAGCAGTATGTTTTTTTTTGATAATTGCGATGTGTTTTCGTACTAAGCAGAACTAGTCAGAGAACAGTACCTGAATGTATTTTGCATGCATTGATAGCTATTGAAGGGAATTCCAAAAAGCGAGCTATAGTCTCAGTATTTACCTACGTGTCTGATATGACGCGAAACGTTTAAAACAAGGAAAACCCTTCTAAATTGTTTCCCAAAACGGCGGAACGTACATTTCAAACAAAGGTATATATGTATATAGTTATTTTCTTATGATAGACGTCCGCTACTGTGCAGTGTTATGTGCATTGCACAGCAACTTAAAGGATTTGGCATTCATTTCCTCCTGATATTTGCATGTATAGTTCCGATTTATAGCATATCGGTCTTGCTTGAGATTTAGCATTCGTGTCTTCACCTTGACTCCGATGATTGCGGTATGCTTGACGGAGTTTTGATTTCGAGTTATCTACTCATTAATCATGCGCATGCATTGCGCTATGATGTGTTTATGTATTTATGATTTCGGAGCCCCGGCGATTTGATGGTTTTGGCTGAAATATTTTAGTATTTGGGGAGGAGTTTTAATTTAAATTCGGCGACCGAATTTCTTTAAGGGGGGAAGATTGTAACGTTTTGAAAATCGTTTCGGTGAAATTTCGAAAAAACGGTAAAATAAGGGGTTTTTCTGTAAAAAGTCAAAATGCAAATATCTTTATTATAAAATTAAATATAGATATTCTAGCTATGTAATTGCTAGTATTTGGTGTTTATTGAGCCACTGGTGAAATTTCAAATTTTCTGAAATTTTTTCCGAAATTAATTATTTTAATATTATTTTAAGCCATCACTAATACATTTAATTAGGGAAAATTACAAATTGGAATGAGTTGAAACAAATTTTGTGCATCATAAAACATTAAATAAAATTTTATCATGTAGTTTTGAAATGAAATCGTTTGCCAAAACGGTTTAGAAAATATCGAAGGAAAAGGCTTTTTTTTAGTGTAAATGGATGTTTGGGGTATTGTATTTATCATTTTCCATCACCCCACACCCATACCCACACTCACACACCCCCATTTACTTCTCCCCTTGGCTGAATTCAGCAGCCCGCACCCTTTTTCCCCACTTGAATTTCAAAGAAAAGAGAAGAAAGAAAGGAAAAGAAAAGAAATGAGAATGGATAAAAGAGTTGACCTTTTGTTGACTTGGACTTTTCCCTCACCATACCTCACACCACACCCCCTCTCCCCTCTCCCCCACCTGCATTTGGCCGGCCCTTTCCAGCAGCAGCCCCCTCCCCCTTTTCTCCTCTCATTTCGCTTCAAAAAATGCTTCAAAATTGCCTCAAAATCCATCAAAAAAATCCCAAAATCCAAATCCAACCCTTACCCATTTTAGCTTAGCCTAACGAGCATGGATTGTGGTGAAAAGAGAGCATTTTGAGAGGCTAGATTTCATGATTGATCCATCATCATGAGGTATAATTTAAACCTTATTAATATATTTTTGTTTAATTGCTTCCATGTTAACAAATTTGATATTTAATTGGGTTTTATTGCAACTTTAGGAAATTCAAGACTAGGGTTTGAATTTAATTAGGGTTTTTATCATTAGTTTATGGTTGTAATGAGGAGATTAACATGCAATTGTATGCAAAATCTAAGTTGGTAACTACTTGCTAATTTGTTAAATTAAAATGGTGATAATTTTGCTAAATTGCTAACTAGGTTTTTAAAAATTGTTTAAATATTGGGTTTAAAAATGTGATTAGGTTTTTCATGACTTCATTAACATTATAAAATATAGTTTAATACTTTAGTTAATGAAAATCCAAGCTAAATTGTTGTTTGTGCATTTTTGCTATAAAATTGTTAAATTTGGGTATATTGTAAACTAGAATTTTAGAATTTTGGAATTTATGGAAATTGTTGAGAATAAATTATAGGAATGGTTTATATGACTTTGTTATGATATTTAGTGAATATTGTGGCCGCTAGATTCGTTTAAACATCAAGTTGTTGTATTAAAGCGGTTAATTTTGCTTATTAGGTTTTCGGAAAAATAGCTTTAAAGCTAATTTGAAGTTTTGGTGATTTTAACCCTATTATATATATATAATTAAGGTGTTGTGAAACCACGATTGATACGTTTGAGTTTTTCTCGATGGTTTGGCGTTTGTACGCTGACGTCGAGGGTTTTTGAGTTGATTTGTGAAAGCAACCATAGGTTTTGACCTATGTGGAATTCACGTGTCGTTTTTGGGTCATGAGTCGGATGTTAATACGACACGGTGCGTTATGATATGTAGGTACCCCATGTGGACATCGAGACGACAAGCAAGTGCGTGGTGACGTCGGCACCGGCTAGCGAGGACCAGGTGAGTAGATTTATATCTACGGGGAGAAGTCGGGTGGATGGCGTATAGCACCCCCGCAGTCCGTAGTGTAGCTCATATATATATATATGTTTATATAAGTGTTTTATGATACGAGAATATTCATTCATGTTATGTTTATGTGTTCATGGAGTACCTTTGGGTTAGTTGCGAAACCCTAGAGTAGTTGTTATACCCACATACGCACACACAGACTTGCATACTTTACTTTCTTGTGCGCAGATTGGGATGTGTATATATGTATATATGCGTGGGTATGGGTCTATGCATATGTACATTCATATACGCATGCATGGATAATGAGGATAGTACTTGGGATTTATGATGAGTCGATGAGATTTGATTTGAGGCCGTGAGATCGGTGATATAGCAGGGTTCGTATTTGAGATACGACATGACGTTGTAGCGGGTCCTTGACGTAGTGTTTCACACACGTGCATGCATACTTAAGCGGTATCAGTATTGTACTAGACGTAGATCAGTACCCCGATCATGATATTTGATAAAGAGGATACCAGGTGAATAGTATGATGAATGTGATATTGACCCGTGCCCAGATTTGGGATGCCGTACGACGGATTTACGTACGAGCTATATTGATGATTGATCCGCCCTCTTGACTTAGGATGTCTGATTATAGATATGGTATCGGATATGTTATTATTGAGGCGGGATCACCGACTAATATATATACAGGTATCTATATGTATCGACTCAGATGTTAGGCGGTTTCCTTACCTGTAGTCCAGCTTGTTAGCTTAGCCCTTTAGTTTAGTTTAGTTGTTAGATTAGATTCGATTCTTACCTATTTCAAAAACTAACGAGTCGTGCGTATTTTAAAAGACAGCCCAAGGGATCTACGGATATTTCAAAAGACGTATCCTTTCTTAAAAAACCACCGTAGCCCCTATTTTCAAAACCCCGCGATTCGTGTTATTTGAAATGGCACCATTGTTTAATATTTAGCTCCCGCTCATTTTGGTTGCTCGCTCCGCATCGCATACTTACATTGTTATTTCATATTGCATTATTGACATTATGCTGTTAGGACACCAGCACCATTACCGATGATGCGTATGTAGCACATACACTTACTTGCCGGCTCACACACATCTTCATCGGTAATTGCCATGTCACGAACACTTTAGAAAACACTATTTCATTTGATATAGGTTGTTAGCTAATAGTTTAGACATGATATTAGTGTACTTGCCTTATATGCTAGTTAGACATTGTAGTTATTGCCTACTACTTCATGCATGTTATTATTCACTGTTGTGTCGCATTCATGGATTCTCATGCCTATATTCACTGTTTACATGCTATTGATGACTTGGATTCGGATTTCATGAGATTTCTTGGATTTGGAGGAAAACCGCAAAAACATAAATAAACCTTTTCTCTCTTTTAAAAAAAAAGTGCGGTTTTCCCATGATGTATAAGTCGTCCACCATGAGTTTGCTGATGGATTTCGAGACCCGATTCGAGGAGTGGAGGAAGCGTTTCGGATACATGGTGGGCCCGGTGCGGTACCCCGGGGCAAGAGTATCGTGTTGTTGACGTTGAGCCTGGCAGGGGAGCACTACCGATCGGTGATATTACCCGACGCGTCGGATATCCGGAGGATACCGTCGTGGTCTTGAGATGGATGGTAGGGGCCGGTCTGGACTGACGGCGCCCTAGATATTGTGATTGAGACATTGAGATTTCGAGATATTGAGGTACAGAGACTGTGATACAGAGATATCGAGATATTGGGATTATGTTTTGTGCCGATGCTAGGCACTGTTTTATGCTGATTTCATTATGATACCTCATTTTAAAAATACAAAGGAAATCTCACTAAATTATGAAAACAGTTTCTTCATTTACATTTATTCTGTTTTCGTGCATTCATACCTCATTCATATGATATATTGCTACCTGAGGCACTGACACGGGCACATGAGATTACACTCGGGTTAGATATTTACCTTAGCCTTTGTTATAGGCTGCATGTTATATATATATTTGAGGATATATATTGATTGTATGACCTAGGATTGCGTCATACATGTGATTCCTGTTCGTAGATGTATTCTATTCACGAGTTGGCAACTCACCCCCGTTGCGCCCAGTTTCTTGCAGGTTTTGCCGTACAGGTTTATTACGGCTTTGCTGGCACTGCTTCTTTCGGGTGATTTGCTAGTAGTTTGGTTTATTGTATCATACCCATCAGTATACATTGTATATTATTATTCAGTTGTATCTAGAAGTTCCATCAACCAAACAAGTATTTATTTTTGAGATAGAGACCAATGATGTTATTCTTTCGACCTTAGAGTCGCGCGTTATATTTCTATGGATTTCTTGTGGTTTTGAGTTTCCTTTTGAGTTTTGATCCTCGCCGTTGGCGTTGTATATTATATTGTTTGTGTGGTTGTGGCCGTCGATTGACGAAGAACTTGCTCCCGCTTGGGGATGCTTTTTTTATGGATTTCATATACTATTCATATTGTATCCCGTTTGGGGGCCAGTATTTACAAAGGAGACTCTGCCGAAATTTTCAGGAAATTTTTAATGTTTTTAAAAACCGCATAATTCGGCTTATGCTATTGAAACTACTTGCTTTAAGTTGGTTTTTCCTGCACTCTACATCTTTTCTTGGTTTGGATTTCTGGGTTTTCGGTTTACTTAGATTACGTACGCCTCGAGACGTTCGTAGCTTAAGTGCCGGTCATGTTCCGTACTTTCGGGTCGTGACAGATAGTCTTCTTACAAAGCATAGGCTGGTGCCGAACGGTAGGGAATGAAGAAAGCCGATTAGCCTAAGTATGGTGTACAGAAGGTATTAAGTAAAGACAAATAAAGAGATTAGAAAGAGGGCAAAGTAAAATGCGACTACTATTCACGACCAAACCAAGTATTTCATCGCCACTCCTACTTCACCTTTGTATTTCTCCAGAACACTCCGTATCACTACGAAGATCCACAGTTGTTTGGATATTCCATCGTATGGTTATATACGAACTCGAAAGGAACTTGTTCCAGTTCGGGGATGGATTCTGGTTCAGGAGAAATAGGAATAAGCTTTATTCGGTTGTCTTTTATTTTCACCTTCTCTCGCATTGCGAGTGCTCCTAGGATTAGGACAGTACACCTCTTACGCTTATTGGATAGTGTTCTTCCAAAACATAGGCTGGTGCTGAACGGTATGGAAGGAAGAAAACCATTTAGCCTAACGAAGGTGTACAGAAGGTAACGACTAAAGACAAATAAAAGGATTTAGAGAGATGGCAAAGAAATATACGGTTACAGTTGTAAATCTGGATAATGGAAGAGGCATTACTAGGAATACCCGGATACCCCTTCGAAACATTTACATGTTTCAGTTTCACTGTGTATTGTGAAAAAAAAAACTGATTTCCCAATTAGTCCTTACTCCTGGGTATGTATCTACCAGGTATGATTCTCACATCTGTATGGTTTTACAGATGATGAGTGGGAGTAGGCTATTGGGAATTAGGTGATTGTCCTCATTATATCGGAATTCGTTCTAATTGGTGATATTTGAGGAAATCACCTGGGTAGTTTGCCGGACGGCAAATATATAGTTTTAAATATCCGTTGTAATGCACCAATTTCAAATTGATATATCTGTACATTTATTTTTATAAAGTGAGATATAACTTTTTAAAATTATGTCTATGACATTTACCTATATCAGTAGATGGTTAGGTAAGGAGCATTAAACAGCGGTGTAATTTTTCTTAACCATAGGGACAGTTTTCAACCTACGACACACAAGGATTGAGTTATTAGACTCAGGGGACTTACACAGAGTATTGTATGTTGTCCGGTGTCCATTAGGACAGAGGGGTTGGTCCTCGTACTACATTCTGTTTACTTATGACTTCTCTAGTTCTTAAACAAGTATTTCGTAGAAACACAAGGTCCAAGTTTTGAGAAGTTATAGGTATAAGAGTAAAGTAGAGAACCAGGTGTTGCAAGTATCGGAATTCTTCAAGGTGATCGAAGATGTGGATACTTGTATCCAGTATTCAATTGATAGTAATGGTTTTAAGAGAACTTGCTTCTCTTTCAGATTACTCATAATTGGAAGCACTCCTAAGTTGAGTAATGTTGATCGGCCTCTCTCCATTTAGTTGACATGCACTGGAGACAGCTGCATGATTTGAATTTGGTTCCAATTAAATCAGTGCCTCTGTTTCTATATTGGATATAGAACGGTTCATATCTTAACGATGTTAAGGTACGGGGAGTTGTCCGGCTTATGCTTAAAACCATACTCTGGATAACTCAAGGCACGTTTCTGTAATGGCTTTTTGTGGGTTGACCCGGGCTACGACGAGGGTTGGCTTTCTACCATCTGGAAGATCAATAGTGATATTTTTCTTAACTCGCCACAGTTTTAGTAAAAATGGACTTTTTCAGAAAACAGAAGTGGGAGTATGGTAGAACTGGAAGTGATTCCAGAACCGCAAACGATTACTGAAAATTTGATAAGAACCTAAAGATTCAATCTGGTTTGACATTCCATTAGTCACTCCGCAGATATGGTGGGTAGCCTCAAGCACTCGAGAGGTACTTCGGTATGCTCAAAGACGGCGACAGGGAGATTCTTGTTTACCCAGACTTGCCATTGCTGTTGTTCCAGACTATGAGACCCGGCAGGAGGATGAGTATAGCGTCGTTCTGAACTAGCTTCAGAAGTGTACGTGTATACGACTCTGCCAGATGGTTGTCATAGTCAGTGGGAGCAGTGGAAGCTTAGTGGACAAGTAGTTTATGTCTATTTATAGACTAAAGCAGATATAGCGGAGATAGATCAACTATTCTGATGTGACAGTCATAGGTTTGACTTCATCAGAATAGGGGATGGATCTGTTAAGAAGGTAGTAGGGTGTGATGTCCTGGTATTTAGATGACATACACAGAGTAGGAAGTGAAATTCCTATACTACGATCGGCTATACTTTGGTTGTCACACAGTGGTTTCTCCACATAAGGCTTGGATATTATATCAGATATTCTGGTTACTAGATCAATGGTTTTAGATCTAGATTTGGGAAGTGTTCCAATCTGGGTACTTAGACAGCATTCTAAAGGTGTTTTAGAATGGACGACTCCTGGCACGGTAGTGTACCTGCAGGTGATGGAGTCACCCTCTCTGAAGGTGTCTTACAGACTAAAGCGGAGAGGGATATGCATGATTGGCAGATCACTTGCTTAGGCAATTGAGTCAATCATGAGATGTCAAGTACCACACCAGATATTGTTTTTTCTTGAGATGCAGTAAATTGATATTGATCCAATCGTGGAGAAACATTCGGAAGCAGTTTTAGAACATAAGTGAATGTTCTAGGGATATGATAATAAACAGCCTCTTTTAGGAGACAGTTATCATTCCAAGCATCCAAGGTAACCTGGATGACAGAGTGACTGTCAGAGTTATATTTTTCCCTCTGACGAGGGGCAGTGTTTTGGACAGGTGATCCAAGCGGACACTGAGGGAGGCATTACGCAGGATACTGATTAACTTCAGTTGACGATACAGTCTAAGAAGTTTGGATTTGGAGTACATTTATGAGCTAGGTCCCATCAGATATCCAGACATATTCTGAGACAGGTATTGCTCATTTCGAGAGATGGGTTTCTCCGCGAACTTGAGATCAAGAGAGACATAGAAAGAAACATCAGGGCGGATCCACTAATTGAGGCTATTCCTCGAATGCAATAGTTTCGCAAACGGGTTTTATGAGACTGATTAGTAGAGGAGTTGGGTGCTCGGTATCACACGGGCTGTGGGTATGCGACATCACAATAATTAGCCTTGAGTGCAAGTGGGAGATTGTTGGATATAGTGCCCTCAGAGTCAATTATTGGATCACAGGCACGCGATTGCAATGATTGAGGGAGCACCTATACCGGTAGGACAGTATTACTCAAGATGATAGTATGCTATCTGGTTTGTCTTTATCATCGTGTACTGCTTCAGGTGAACTTACATGTCACTATTACACATTGATAGAGCCCTTAGGATTCTTGCTTAGCTGCCAGCAGTATAATGGAGATCATATACGTGGGAGTTGGTGTCTATAAGCACATCCTTAAAAGGTCCCTAGTCATGGGAGTTTTCGAGACAAGGCATCGATACTCCAGAGTAGACTAGTGTATAAAGTCGAGACCCCGACGAAGGGCGATGACCGGTCTCACAAGCCACTGGTGTCAGTTGGTTCACCTAAGGTTTATACAGATGCTCATTGGGTTATGAGTACACCGGACAGGACTAGCCGGGAACATGATAGTTGGTATTATACCTGACGTCAGAAAGTAGTTCCCTGGTGACATGTGTACAGTTTAGTTCATCGACCTGAGATCGTCATTTGCCTCGTATGAGTTCCCACTGTACTTTGATTACTACCCTACCACGGCTCAATGGAGTCGTGTAAACAGGTTTTAGTTGGGTATAGTCCCGAGCCACATGGAGGCAGTGAGCGGATCGGCAGGGGTTCGTCTCTCCCGGTATTGGGGGTGAACTCGCGCTGTGTCTAGGAGAGCCATTACACGAAGTCCTTGGCCAAGGCAGGAGATTTACTGGTAGGTATTTTAGTAGTATCTCAATGTGTTCTGGGCTACACTCCGACACGACTTGTACCGCTTTTGGGGGTCTAACTTTTACCAACCCCCTAGGCCCGACATGCGATGCTTATAGACGAACGGACCGGACTATACGGATATTGTCACTGACAGGCTCAGTAGGGTGTCAGGATGTGTTCGCTCATCGACTTCCCTTTTGGTCAATACATGGTAGCCCATTACGTATGGCTAATACCTCAGACGTGCTAGTGGTTAAATCCACAGCCAAAATATTGATGAGTATTTAGATTCCCCCACAGACAATTTCTCAAGTTTCGGGCGAAACGCTGTAGAGCCCGTATGGGTTTATGGCAGGGTTCGAACGTACGCGTGCACTTGTGCACATGTTATGGTTCGGACGGATAATACTAGCGGGCTTTGGTTTAAGCCGGATCCTAGTATTATACAGTATAGATTTTGTTTCATTGCATTTGTATTCGGTCGGAATACAAATGCGGGTATGTATATACAGTCACGGGGTTTTCCAGTAATTTATTACCGGATCACTTTTTGAAATTGCCAGTTTGCATTCCGTTTCGGCCATTTTTCTTTATTCCTTCTTGGCTGAAATTCCTTTGATGGAGGGGGATCTTTTTCCAAATGTGCAATTTGTTATGGAGAGGGTTTTTGTGGCACATGGTTGCTTCATGATGGTTCATCATTACTTGCTTTTTGAGATGGGATTGGTGATGGGTTTTTGATTAGACTTTGATGTGATCATTATTCCTCATTATCACCCACCTGTTTCTTATGCTCACCCCACCTTTCCTTGTGCTCACCCCCTTGATTTTCCCATTGCCAATATATGGCCGGCCACTAGGAGATAGGGGGGCTGTCTAAATTTTGGGGTAGGAAAATATTGGTCTCATTTTGCTTGCAACAAAATTCCATAGCCCATCTCCAAAGTTCATATCTCCTTCCTCTATCCAAAAATGGCAACTTCATAACCCCTCGAGACATAGCATTCTACACACAGTCTACAGCAATCTTGGATACGTCGGCTAGCCAACTTCGTGTCCGAGTTGCCTCGGTTTAGAGGTGGGAGCCCGTAAAAAGACTTCTCGATGTGGTGCCCTTCCGACGAGGAGACTGGAGATCAGTGATGCCGCGAGGAGCTTGGGATGGTGGCCGAAGACCGAAGGACACGGATTGTTTGGTATAGCTCTCTACCCTTTCTCTAGTTAGCTAGTAGTTGGTTAATGGTCCGATCCGGGGAAAAAGTATACGATAGAGCCAGTTTCTAGTTAAAGAAAAGTTTTTGTTTCCGCATTTTGGCCTTAGACAGACGGCCGGGGCGCTACCGTAGACTTACAATGTGTTGATGCTTGACACAGGTTTTCATGATATTTTTACTCCTAAGTATATATAACTGTGGAATGGGACGCTGTTTTATATATATATATATATATATATATATATATATATATATTAGCGGAATGGGACGCTAATATATATGTATATATATAAATTTATATACATCATCAGAATTATTCATGCAAATATACTTAGAATATAAGAGATTCACTTGATATCGGATACATGATATATATGAGATTCACTTGATATTGGATTCAGGATATATGAGATTTACTTGATTTTGTACATTCAGGATATATGAGATTTACTTGATATTGTACATTCAGGATATATGAGACTTATATGATATGAGAGCCAATTTGGGGGCTGATTTCTGGAAATTGGGATTTGGAATGTCTTGATGGACTTTGGTCCTACCACGAGGTCAGGATTCCATGAAAATAAGATGTTTTATCCCATACTCCGCATTTATTGTTTATGCACTGCTTCATGTATTAGTAGTACCTGATAGAGTACATTCCATTACCGTTACATTTACATACTTTTATTTTATATGCATTGCTTCATGTATTAGTTGTACCTGTTAGAGTACCTTTCATGACTGTTGCATATATACACTGTCATATCATTGCTTCATGTATTAGTTGTACTTGATAGAGTACGTTACATGACCGTTGCATACATATTGCCATTTATTGTTCATGTATTAGTAGTACCTGATAGAGTACCTTACATGATTGTTGCATACAGATTGTCATATTATTGCTTCATGTATTAGTTATACCTGCTAGTGTATCATTCATGACTATTGCATACATATGACCATTTATTGTTATTAGCTTGCATATATTAGTTTCGCACTGTACGTGCATACTTGCGATTACCTGCATATGTTATTTACTATTCACGAGTTGGCAACTCACCCCCGTTGTTCCACAGTGTTTTGCAGGTTGTTCCCCAGAGTAGTCGAGGCAGGCTATTCATCTATCATATCATCTTTTGCAGCGGATACCGCTTCGGCTTACAGTGTGCAGTTTTGCTATAGGTGGGTTTTGTGGTTATCCGATGTTGCTTATTGTGTATTCGTTGTATCCTGTACTCTACATCTTACATTATCATGTATGACTTAGAGACTTGATGTGGGGATAATATTCTATATTATTTTGTGACTTGGAGGTCTTTATGCAACTTCTTTATATCGTCTCTTATTCTTCGCTACAGCATCGTATATCTGTTGTGGTGGTTGTTTTTCGTCTTTGGGCGTGTTTTTGCTCCCGTTCGGGATGCTTTACTTATATTTTTGTTGTATCCATTTTTGGGGCTGGTTTTTACAAATGAGGTGCTGCTAAAATTTTAAAGGAATTAAAGTTGGAACTTTAATGAATTTGGTTTGAGATTTCCAAGGTTTTAAAAATGTTATTATCACTTACTACTTTTGATGGTTTAGATTGCTGGGTTTTCGGCTTAATTAAATTACGTTACGTCTGTAGACGTTGCGTAGTTTAAGGGCCGTCACGTGCCAATTTCGGGTCGTGACAATAAAATGCTTAGGATGTGTACTTGACTACCAGGACTATGATGGAGATCATACTAGTAGGGCCAGGGTTGTCCATAAGTTCATCCTTTAATTGTTCCTAGTCTAGGGTGTATCATGACGGGGCATCGATATTCCAGAGTAGACTAACGTATACGCTTCTTGACCAATACCATGGGCGATTGATGATCCCATATCCATTGGTGTTTGACATCAAAGATGGTATACGGGTGCTCAGTAGAAACTGGGTACAATGAACAAGACTAGCTGAGAACTCCTAGATGGTTTTATACCTAACATTAGATAGCAGTTCTCTAGCGACACTGGTAATGGTTAGTCTGTAGACCCGAGATCATTAAAGAGTCTTGTGTGATTCCAACTGTGCTTTTATTTCCACCTTACCACGTTCAAGAGAGCGTGCAAAATGGTGGTTTTTAGGTACAGTCCCGAGTCAAATGGAAGCAATGAGCGATAATAGGGGATTCATCTCTCCCGGTATTGGGGGTTGTGTTGGGTTACGGCAGTGCCCCGGCCATCAAACTGTGGCCAAATACGGAACAAAATTTTTCAAAACTGGCGCTACCATTACCCGATGCCCGGATCTACCCTAAACCTTATACCAGCAAATATATAAAGAGGAGTTATATGGTTATACCGAGTTGATCTATGTCCTTCGGTCCTGAACCATCATCCCAAGCTCCTAGAGGCACCTTGATCGAATTTGGTTGCCGGTCTTCCTCCATCTACGATAATCCACCCGAGGGAAACGGCACAAGCTCCATCCTCTCCAAGCGAGGCAACCGACGCACCAAGGTTGCTAGCAATCGAGAGTGGAGGTGTAGGATGTTTGGTTGTATAGCATGACAACAAGGTTTGGCAAGGCATCACACATGCCATTTTATAAATTTTTGGGGTGCTATGAAACCCTAACCAAGATCTTAACTAGAGAATTAGGGTTAATTTTGCATTTAAACAACTTTACATCTAAGTGAGAGGGATTACAACCTTTGTAGTCTGTTCCTTCGCTTCATAAGCTTCGAGTTATGGTCCCTTCACTGCGATCATCAAGCTCCCGGACTCTAGAAAGGCTCCATGAGGTGAATGATGCATCTTACTTGAAGTCTTCGAAATCCAAGACGATCTACCTTGAGGAAACAGAAACTCAAGCAAACACTTCACTAATTATGAATTAGTGAAACTAACACACTAATCTATATGGCTAGTATAGAAGAGGATGATGAAGTAGGAATTTTTCTTTCTTTAGTTTTCTTTTTCTCAATTTATTTCATCACCATTGAAAAAGCTAGCAACCTTTTTGAGGAAGAATAAGATGAAGTGATGAGAATGATTGTTGTGTGGTTAGAAATGCAACCTTGGGTCATGTATATCATCCTTAACCATTGTAGAGACTTAACCATTGCTGGGGTCGAAAATTGCACCCCGGTTGACTAAATCAAAGTCAAGGTCAACCCCAAGCCAGGTGGGCCCAAGCCCAGATCAAGTGGGCCCATGCCCGAGTCGAGCCGGAACAAGAAGCGGCCGGCCTCCCGATGCAAATCATGTAAAAAATAATTTTGATGTATTTTTTATGGGCATAAAGCCAAATTTTAGTAAGCCCGTTGCTTATCCGCAAAAAGAAATGGCACATGAGCCATGGGATGGGCAAAATGCCATTTTGTAATGCCTAAGGAGCTATATGCAAATATGTAAGCCTATAAAAGGCAACATGATGAAAATATCTAATACAATTTTTCATTCCCCTAAAAAATAGGGTTCTTTGTGCCTCCTACTCCTTCTCCAAGGTTCAAAACCATCTCATTTCTTTTGAATTAAATTAAGATTTTTACTCTTTCTTTTCCAAAACTAAATAGTTTTTCACCACAAAACCTATAATGGGGAACTCAGATCTGCCATCAGATCTCAGAAAGGAGAGATTTTTAGATCTCACATCTCTTGATCTTCAAAATCCGGCCAACAAAGAAAGAAGAAGGAGACCCATCTCTAGAAACCCCACTTTGGGGAAGAACTAGGGCTCAAGGGGAGAAGCCCTTCATCAGCTTTAAAACATCTTAGGAGTTTAACTCCTCATATATATATATATATATATACATACATATATATATATATATATACATACATACACACACACACACATAGAATAATAAGTGCTCCTTTTTGGGAGTACAACTCCCATTGCTGGGACCAAGTCCCTTTTGCTGCTCGAGCGCCAACGTGCTGACACGTGGCGCGCTAGCGCTCTAGCGCCCGAGCGCCCACGTGCTGACACGTAGCGCGCTAGCGCTCATAGCGCTAGCGCGCTTGCGCTCAGAGCGCTAGCGTCTAATGCGCTAGCGCTCGAGCTCCCACGTGTTGACACGTGGCGCGCTAGCGCTCTTGCGTTCAGAGCGCTAGCGCCCAAAGCGCTAGGGCCCGAGCGCCCACGTGCTGACACATGGCACGCTAGCGCTCAGTGCGCTAGCGTTCTTGCGCTCAGAGCGCTAGCGTCCAAAGCGCTAACGTCCGAGCGCCCACGTGCTGATACGTGGCGCGCTAGCGCTGAGTGCGCTAGCGCCCGAGTACCTACGTGCTGACGCGTGGCGCGCTCAATGCGCTAGCGCTCTTGCGCTCAGAGTGCTTGCGCCCAAAACGCTAGCGCCCGAGCGTCCACGTGCTAACACGTGGTGCGCTAGCGCTCAAAGCGCTGGCGCTGGCCCCACGCATCCTTTGGATGCCTTTTCCCCATTTTTATATATATACATATATATATATATATACACATGTATACAGATGTATACATACACACACACACTCCACGACACTGTCCCTGTTAGAAAAAAATTTCTAACGGGGCGCTGCCCCGCACCCCGGAAGGGGGCTGCTAGCCTTCTTGACCCCCAGCCCGCTATCCGGGTAACGGGACCTCTGTAAAAACTCTGCGGGGCCCCCGATATATCCAAAACCCCTTCAAAACACAACACTGCACATTGAGTTCGCTTGACCGGTTTAACCCGTCAATCGGAGGTTCCCTCGCTCCAAAGGTGAGGGATAATTAACGGCAGCTTAGTCCGCGGCTGCCGGAGATTCGGATCCCCACAATCATTAAACCCCTGCCTACCTCAGGCAGGGGGAATCTGTAATGCGCCTGACAAGCGCGTGCGTATTCCCATCTCAATCGGTTGATGAAAAACTCCCTACAGATTCTGGCACGCCTGGTAGGACCAATCTCTCCTTCCATATTTCGGGTTAAACGTTCATGCGAACTCAATCAATATACATATCTATGTTTCTATTAAAATAATGCTCTTTCATGGAGATTTTCAAGCAATCACCTTCCAACAATGTCTCCAAATATGAACTCAGCTCCCGTTTCCTACACGATGAAGATAAACTCAAGGACGGTCCTTCCAGCCAGTCTCGGGTGACAATGGGAGGAGCCGTTGCTACAGTTCGGCTCTATTTTGTTCGTGTCAGCTAACGCCATTCCAGCTCCCCAAGCTCCAGCAACAGACAAACCGGTCTCAAAGGGGAAAAGGCCGAATGTCATGGTCGCGAGGGCGCCCCAACAAAAACGTAAGTCGGTATTTGAACGACTTTCCTCGGCCCTAGCTGGGGGCAAGGCCATCAACACCAACCAAGCAACAAGGCATCTAGGGCAAGCTCCGGCGGCGCCTCTGACAACTGCTCGATTGGGTGTCTTCTCAAGCCTCCCCGTCACGCGGCCTATGGCGGCTTCCCGAAGAGCAGAAACCTGGCAAGCGCTCAAGGCAGAGAAGCTGAGGCAGAAGCGGCTCAGATACAGAGCCAACAAAGGGGCAAGGGCTCTGGCCATGTTAAAATTTATGAATTTCCAAAGCCCGGACCGCTCCGCGAAATCAGCTGCTAAAGATAAAGAGATAGCTGGGTATGGAGTTCGCACTGTCTACATGGTCGGACATGAAGAAATGAATCCTCCTCTTCTTCACAACCATGGTGATGATATGATTGACGCTACCCAGCATCGGCTTGATCAAAGTGATGAAGAGCCCGCTCAAGCCGATAAGCCAGAAGAGCCCGTGGTTCCTGCAGAATTGAGCTCAGGCAATAAAGATGACCCGGTTGTCATAGCCGGAACTACAGAACAAGCATTATTCCGATGGATTCAAAGGAAACTTTAGGACAGGGAAGAGAAGATGGCCAAGGTCTACTCTAAAGTTGACGATCTGGCAAATGTTGTGGCGGATCTCACGACCCAAGTCGCCCGATTGCAATTACAGAAAAATCAAATTTTGGTTCGTGAGCTGGGGATTAATATCTGGAAGCAGCTGATCGATGCTCCCTTCAACCTGAGAGCGGAGCGCCTTTGCGAAAAACGGCCGCGATCAGCCTCCGGTCCCTCCGATACATGCGCCGGAGGGGAATCACCTCTAAAAGAGAAACTGGAAAAAGTCTATTCCTTCAAAAGGGAAAAGTCCACAAGATATTCAGGGACGCCCTAAGAAACGGTCTACAACTGCCAGAATCAAAGAGACCGCAAGAAGCGAATATGACCAACGACCCAAAATATTGCCCCTATCACAGGGTGATAGGTCATGCCATTGAGGACTGCTTCGTCTTTAAAGATTGGGTCGAAAGGCAATACTAGACGGGAGAGATAGAACAGTCTAAAGGCGTGTTGGCGAACAGTCAAGTTACGACCGCCGATTCCATACAAATGGAGACCGAAGACTTTCGGGAACCCAATCCTCCCAGACATGTGCCACTATCTGAAAAGGGCGAACCAAAGACTGATCGGCCTTAAGAACCAGCATCAGTAAGGGCACCTACTCTAATGGAGAGAAAGAAGAAGGTGTACTCCTTCAGGAGGGATGAGGTCCGCAATATATTCGAGGAAGCCTTGAACAACGGTCTGCAATTGCCTATTCCGAAATGGCCACATGAAATGAATATAACCGGCAATCCCTTATACTGCCCATACCATAGAGTGGTGAGTCATACCATTGAAGACTGCTGTGTTTTCATAGATTAGGCAGAGGACCAATACAAGCTTGGAAAAACCTCACAATCCTCTGATGTATCGGCAAGCCACAGAGCTAGGTCATCAACACAGCTCCGCCAAGATCGAAGTTCAAGGAGCTGGGATAAGCAAAGAGGACCACCACGTCGTTAAACTGGGAACGCCAGCTGACCACCACGTCGTTAAACTGTGAGTGATTGACCACCACGTCGTTAAACTGGGAACAATTGACCACTAAGTCGTTAAACTGGAAGCGGCTGACCACCATGTCATTAAACTGGGAACAGTCGACCTCTAAGTCGTTAAACTGGGAATGTAATATATATATATATATATATATATGTAAATAAACAAAAAAATGTGTAAATAAAAGAAATGTAAAGAAAGGCCGAAATGATGAGGCAACTCGCAATAAAAATCAGCGAGTAAAAATAAATATGAAAATAAAGCCGAAATGATGGGGCAACCGCGAATAAAAGCCGAAATGATCGGGCAATCGCGATCTTCGCGATAAGAAAAGCTGAAATGATTGAGCAATCACGGTAAAAAAAAACAACAAAAACAAAAAAAAAACAACAGCGAATGATTAGTCGCTCGTGGTACCATATTCTAGTGCAGCGATGCAGACGCCAACCAAAAAATTCAAATTTCTAAAATTCTCCGGGCCTTACGGTTAGTCCTCAAATTGACTACCGTATACAATCCACGGGCTCAAATAATTCTCATCACCCTCATGCCCCACCGTAATCACTAGTTACGCGGCTGGTCTCCGCCTTTAGAATTATGCACCATTGAGAAGACCCACTCATGTGTCCTCACGATATATGAGGAGAACAAACCTTTGTGGGATCCTTACGACTCACGAAGGAAAAACACACTTAGGAGTGTAAGTCCACGTTACCTCTCCCGGTACTTACGGGCTTGCGGAAATGACGAAAAACGATTTTTCAAGAGGTGGTAACATGGACTCAAAATACGGATTTTTGTTAAACAACTATCTAACAAACCTAACAAGAGTTTTACCTACTCGGTTAGGGGGTTATATCTTTCTTTAACTCCTTCGTCTTCAACTCTTTGCGGTGTACGGATCGGCCTCACCTCCTCGTCTCCTTGCGCCGAAGATGGATCCACCTGTAAGCTTCTACCTTTGGCTTCTCTTCAAACTAGAAGAAATTAGAACACTTGGTTTGCTAAACCTTGTGAACTAGGATGAGTAGAGGAGTGTGTTGGGATTTATCTCTATGGTTCTTGCTTCTCAACACATGAGACAAGTGAACCATAGACTAGAGAGAGAGCAAGAGGAAGAGGTAGAGCTCAAACAAGAGCGAGAAAGCAAATGAGAGAATGAGAAATCCTTTTGCCATCCAAACTCTCATAATCCAAAATCATCATAATAAATAATAGTAATCAAGTATTATGTGATGGTTCAAGTCAAAATGGCCATATCATTTCATGCACTCATTTTGCAAAAAGAATCAAGCAAGCAAAAGTCTTTGCCATGAAATGATAGCCATTGTAATGATGATGGTCAACTAGTCCAACCTAGTCAACCGGTCAACTGTCAACAAGTCAACAAAGTCAACCCCTCAACAACCATATCACTACAATACTTAAATAATATTATTGTTAATTATATTTCTTATTCTCATTAGGGTTTAGCAAAAAGTCAATAGTCAACAGTCAACAGTCAACAACCCCAATGAGAATCCTCTGCCTCTGTCTCTCTCTGTCAACTGTGCATACACACCCGCATCCGCGTTCCGAGGAACACGAATACAAACGAGATAAAACCAATCCCAAAACGTAAACTAGGATCTGGCTTAAACCAAAGCCTGCTAGTGTTAACTGTCCGGACACTAAACGTGCACAAGTGCACGGATGTGACCGAACCCTGTCGCAAAACCATGCGACCTCTACTCTTTTGCCTAAAGGAGAATAACTTTCTGTGTGGGACTCTAAAGACTCGACACTACGCTGGCAGTGGGTTTAACCACTGACCGCAAGCGGCACTAGCTGTGCGTAACGGCCCCCAGTTAGATGCCGATAAGAAGACGGACGGGGTTAAACCCATCTGAACTCCTACTGAGCCTGAATGTGACAATCTTCGTACAGTCTGGTATGTTCCTCTGATACATCGCATGGCGGGCCTAGGGGGTGGTGAATGTCAGTCCCCTAATAGCGGTACAAGTCGTGCCGGAGTGTAGCCCAGAACACCCTGAGATAACACTGGAAACCTACCAGTATATCGTGCTTGCCATGGCTAGGGACTACTCGTGTAATGGCTCTCCTAGACACAGCGCGATGTCAACCCCCAATACCGGGAGAGACGAATCCTGTCTAACCGTCACTGCCTCCAAGTGCTTCGAGACAGCACCCAACTACTACCTGTTTGCACGACTCTTCTGAGCCGTGGTAGGGTAGTAATCATAGCACAGTGGGAACACACTCGAGGCGAAGTGACAATGTCAAGTCAGCGGACTAAGCTGTACTCATGTCACCTGGGAACTGATAACTGACGATAGGTATAGTACCAACCAATCAGTTCCCGATGAGTCATGTCCAGTGTACTCATAACCTAACGAGCACCCGCATATTATCTCAAGTACGACGTACTAACGGCTGTGGGACAGACCGTCTCCCCTGCTGGGAAGAGAAGCGCATACGCTAGTCTACTCCGGAGTATCGATGTCCTGTCTCGATAGTCCTACGACTAGGGACCTGTATAAGGATGTGCTTGTAGATTACCCAGCCCCCACTAGTGTGATTGCCATCACAACGCTGGTAATCAAGCAAAGATCCTAAGGGCTCTACTAATCTGTATAAGCGATATGCTAAAAGAAACACATGCACATATTGAAGTAGAGACAAACCAAGTAGCATACTACCATTTTGAGCAAGATTGTCTATACAAGGTGAATATCCCAAGCTTCCATTAAGTAATATACAAACTAGTATGATATAGTAATGGCCTCTAGGGCATATACACTAACAATCTCCCACTTGCACTAAGGCCATGTACTGGCGTATCGAAGACCTATCATCTCGATCAGCCGCTCGAACTGAGTCTGGGGTAAGGCCTTCGTGAGTGGATCAGCAGTGTTATCTTCCGTATTTACTCTCTTCACCTCGATTTCCCGGTGATCTACGATCTCCCTGATCAGGTGGTACCGCCTCAAAATGTGCCTGGACTTCTGATGGGACCTGGGTTCCTTCGCTAAAGCTATAGTGCCGTTGTTGTCACAATACAGCGGTATTGGATCAACAATGGTAGGAACTACCTGAAGCTCCGTGAGGAACTTCTTCATCCAGACAGCTTCCTTTGCGGCATCGCAAGCAGCTATGTACTCCGCTTCCATAGTTGAGTCAGCAACGGTTTCCTGCTTGGAGCTCTTCCAGCAAACTGCCCCTCTATTGAGGGTAAAGACATAACCCGACATGGACTTGGTGTTAGTTATATGTATGCCCTAGAGGCCATTACTATACATTGGATGTATATTGTAGTGGATGCTGGAACATATATAGGTAGGACTTTCTTGCTCGACATGATAGTACGCTATCTGGTTGCACTTTATCTTAACATGTATACTTTATGTATTACATGTTGATAAAGCCCTTAGGATGTGTACTCGACTTCCAGGACTATGATGAAGATCATACTAGTGGGGCCTAGGTAGTCAATGAGTACATCCTTGAAATGTTCCTAGTCGAGGGAATATCGAGACGGGGCATCGATATTCCAGAGTAGACTAGCGTATATCTTATCGACCCATGCGATGGGCGATGGATGATCCCATATCCATTGGTGTTTGACATCGAAGATGGTATGCGGGTGCTCAGTGGAGACTGGGTACACTGAACGGACTCGCCGAGAACTCCCAGATGGTATTATACCTCACGTCAGATGGCAGTTCTCTGGTGATACTGGTACAGATTAGTCTGTTGACCAGAGATCGTCATAGAGTCTTGTGTGTCTCCCACTGTGCTTTGATTTCCACACTACCACGGCTCTACTGAGTTGTGCAAACAGGTGGTTTTTGGGTACAGTCCCGATTCACATAGAGGCAATGAGCGATAGGAGGGGATTCGTCTCTCCCGGTATCGGGGGTTGATGTTGTGCTATGCTCGACTGGCCATAACAGGAAATCCCTGGCCAGGGTTGCTGTGATATACTGGTAAGAGTTATCAGTAGTTTCACGAAAGTTATGGACCCTACGTCGGCATGACTTATCAAGCTACTGGGGTCTGACGTTTACCACCCCTAGGCGAGATATGCGACATATCAGACGAACAGACCGGACTGTACGGTAAGTGTTACTGGTTGGATTCACAGGAGTATGAGCGGGCTTGCTCGTCGATCTTCTGATCGCTCAATACCCGGGTGGCCGTTACATTTAGCAGACCGCTTGCGGCTTGTGGGTGTTTGATATGATCATCATCTGCTGCCGGCGTATTGACGAGTCTTTAGAGTCCTACACAGAGGTTTCCTAGCTCAAGCGAAACGAAATAGGAGCGCATATGAGATATGTGCGGGACCGAGAATAATGCGTGTATGTGATACTGTATTTCATTCTCGCGATGAATGTGTCGAATGGTTGTATGCGATATGACCTAGTTATCGAATCAAGGATTGATTCGATAAGCCGATACATTGGATACTAGCCGGTTATATGCGACATGACCGGATCGTTAAATCAAGTATTGATTTAATGATTTAATGTAGAATTATATATTTGATATATTACTTTGCATCAACTAGTATTGGTTCACTTCAAATGGATTTTCTCACTTGAATTGTGCAAGTTGTATATGTGATATACATTTGTGCACATGATTGTATCATGTTTGATGATACATGTTTACTTGGTTAAGTGTAAAGAATTAAACCATGGTTAAGTTTATGATTAGGGTTTTCTTTTTTCTTACTTATTTATTTATTTATTTATTTTTTGAAAAGATGAGAAAAGAATGGTTGCTATTTTTGTTTTTAGTTGAAGTTTCATGAAGCATTGACCAAGTCACCATTCTTGTCTCATGCTTAACCCTAACCATCCAAGTTAACCATGGTCCATTCTCTACAATTAACCAAGGGTTAATATATGATAAGTATTGATTTATTTATCAAATTATTCAACACTTATCATATCATCTTCTTCTTCTTCATCTTCTTCTTCCATGAGAAGAAAGCTTGCTACATCAATGGTGATTGATGAAAAAGTGTGAGAAATCCAAATCTAAAGTCTACCCACTTCCTATTTCTTCATCCTCTACCTCTTGCCAAGTAGTATAGGGTGTTTCCTTCACAAGTTTTCTTGACTTGGTGAAGTTGGAGCTTGATCTAGCGATGCCTCGACGTAGATCATCTTCGGCATCGTCGTCGATGACCTAGCCCGCTTTTTCTCCGATGAAGCCGGCGCTAGAGCCCAAGATCCGATTTGTACAGCGAGGAGACTTCATCGCGGAGCCATGGAGGTGGAGGACCGGATCTACAAAGGTTGTAGCCACTTTCCTTTAGCATTTAATTCGTTTACATGCTTGCGTAGCCTATATATCTAGTTAACGATCCGTATTAGGGTTTCTCGGCACATGTAAAATTTCAATTGGGCATGTTTGATCACTTGTGAGACTTCATTAGTGTGCCTAGGAACCCTACAGTGGTATCAGAGCCTAGCTAGAGCCTTAGGCGATGCGTAGACGGAGTTAGAAGTCCGATTGACCCGAAACCCCGATTTTAACATGCTCTCTGGACATTTTTGAAAATTGAGGAATTTTTAGAATTAAAAATATGCAGAGAAATGTGCAGGAAATTCTAAGAAAAACTGCAGAAAACGACAGCCTAATTCTACAGTACGGCCGCGTAACCGCGGCGTTGACCCCCCTTTTGCGGCGGTTCCGCGGCCGTCTGTGATGATCTGGCTGTGAGTTTTCTTCAGTTGTTTCTGTTGGTGTTTCTTGTGTGTTCTGGAAGTTTTTAATATTTTTTCTAGAGTTGAATTTTCTGGGTTGTATTGGGGAATCGGTGTATCAATCGGATTGTCTAATTTTGTCAGTGTGCTTTTCCGGATAATTTTAGAATATGTTAAAAAGTTCGACCGGATATAAATACCCAAGTTTTCCATTGTCGGGAAATTTCCAATTGTTGGATTTTTTCGTAGTTTAACGACATATTAAGTAGTGCAAGTAACACGATGGACCCTCTAGAAGACAACAAACCTTAACTCGATTATGTGACCGTCTTGAACTACCCTTTGAACCTTCGGGTTTGGGGCATTACGGCGTGCCACATGTGAGGCGTTGGCTTGACCCTTCTACGGCTGGACCGTTGCTACTGAGGCACGAACTGAATGCTGTTAGACTTATTTCATGTGTTGAGCTATATCGGGAAAAATTGGGTGTTCGATTGTTCGATCGAAAAGTTTGGCGTTTTCTATTTATCCGGAATGTGATACAATAATTGGAATTCACAAGTAGTTATGAGATAACTGAATGAATGTTATAAACATAGCAGTTTAGTCTCACATGATCGGTTGCCACGGAATTTTGATGTGATCAAAAGTCCGTTGCAATCACGTAGCGTATGCGGATACTCGCCGGGTAAACTTAATAGACAGCCTCACCCCATAGCCCCGACTAAGTGACTGTAGGAGAACCCCATCGCCGAAAGCATCCGTTCGGGTGCTCGCGGTAGCGGTGTTCCGCCTTGGTGCACTTGGTCGACGGCGTCGGGGGTGCAGCCGCCTACTAAAGTCTGCGACAAGCATTCGATCAAACTGTCGGGAATCCTGTTGAATTGCCCGACTTGGTATTGAAAAGTGTTTTCGATAATGAGACTAAAATGCGGGGTTTATAATTGTTAGGCATGCGATGTCTAAAGAATTCATTTGACTAGGCATGTGATGTCTAAAGAGATTGCGGATTCCAACTGTTGTAGTTTTACACTTTCTTTTCTGTGACCGTAAGTGTAATATGTGATATCGCCGGTTTCGTTGCTATATGTCAACGATAATTGGGATGCGCATATTTACTTACGATGATGACATGTGATGTTATGTGTTGCTGGATATGTTATATTGGATCGTTGTGTTTGAATAGCCGGGGGTTTTTATGTGAGATGAGTGTTTTTTTCATTTTCATTCATGTAAAAACATGTATGTAATATTATTTTATTGTGGCACTTCCAGGTTGCGGAAGATGTCACCGTTGATGTATATTATTTACTTTTCTGCACTAGGATAGACCCAAGGAGGGGAGCACAAGTAACCGGGTTCTAGGGTCCAGTGGGAGACCATCTCGAGGAGTCGAGTCCGGGTCTCCTAACCCTAGAATTGGTAGCGTTGCTTGCCGCTCTCGTAGGGGTCTAGGGGTGTGGGATTGGCTATTCATCACGACCGTGGAATCCGTGTTTTATACTGGCTCGTGTAGAAAACACGGACGTCCTAGTATATCCAATATTTCATATGATATTTTCTGCTGCGTTATCTGTGATGTGATCATGTGATGTTCCGTGACAGATATTTTCTATAGTATATATGATATATTATATAGACGTTGCTTATGTTTTACATCCGCGCTAGCCCTGCCTCGCTCTGGCGTTAGTTACCTAACCTAACGGTGCAGACGGGACATCGAGGCGAATGCGGATGGCATAAGCGTACGTTATATTTATCTGTGATGTTTAGGTGGACTTAAATGATGGGATATTCATTAATGAGATTAATGAAAGAAAATAAACCTAATTGATGTTGTGGAATCGAATTTCAAAATAAAAACAGGTAGCTACAGTTCTTGCTTTGCATCGCGGTGTTCATTATAGAACATCCTTCACCTTATTCGATGAGGAAAGGACCGAGATCCCTTCACCGGGAGTGACTCCTTTAGCAATAACTGGCAGATGCTACAACCCTCGGTTTGTCATTTGATCGCTTCTATAGTTTCCGCTTTGCACAGTGATATATATGATATATCCCGCACCTCATTCGATGAGGAAAGGGCCGACGATCCCTTTACCGGGAGTGACCCCTTTAGCAAAACTAGAAAAGCCTCGAAAACATTCCATTTAAAAACCATTTGATTCCGCAACGAGATCAAGTTCAAAGCGTTAAAGGTTTTCACAAGAACCATGCGCAAACCTCCGTCATTTTAGGAAGTAGAGTACTTAGTATTCATGCTGTGTTTGTTGACCATAGTCAAGGCACAGTATACGGTAGCTAAGTGATGTCTTCCTACACCGCATATGATGCGATTAGTTAGGACAGTCGCGTGACTTTGTTGACCTTAATTAAGGGTCATGTGGGTGGGTCTAATTAATCATGAAATGACGGGTAGAACTTGACTAGTACTTATGATTTGTTGACCTTAGTTAAGGTCATAAGTGCTAGGGGTAAAAATCTTTATCGGGAGTTTCAAGTGTTGAAATTTGCAATGAGATTGCATACCTTCTATGTGATAGTTGGATCCCGATACCCACTGCGAGTAATTGTTACTCCTGGGAGAGTTTTGCACTTTGCAATTAGCCGATCAAGTAGGTGTCTAGAAAGGTGTCAACGGGGTTACGCCTCTGGGAAAACGAGGTTTACTGTAATTAGGTCCGTGCGAAAGCACGGGGAACCTCCCTCAAAGTACCGACACTGGCCTGGCTGAAAGATTGGAGAACTTGTAGAGTGTAATTAATCCCGGCTAGTCTTTCCTTTTAGGGTTTGAAGGAAGATTTGATAAAAACAGTGGGAGCCATCCTGATTAGATAAAATACATAACCAATCTAATCTTGCAAGAGCGCACGCAGAGTGTTTTCTTCTCTCTCTCTCCTGGTAGCGACCATATCACGCCTTAATCAAGATAATAATACGGATATATTGACCGAACCCACTTGTTATACTGAGCTGGGGAACGTTGGTCCCGCTCCAACTTATAATTGTTATAAGACAGAGCAGGAAATTGGGGAATACCAGAATTCCTATGCCGCCCAAACGGAGAAAGTGCATATGATGCATCTCCTTCGGGTGTGTTGATTACAAAGAACTGTTTCTCAGTATCCTCTGCATCCTGGGTATATGATACCGGATCAGGATCCCAGATATGTAATCTGTTACATAGGGCTACAAAAAGGTAGAAAAACTGAGAACGGGTGATAAGTTTCATGAGGCAGAAAACGGGGCAAGTCACCCTGTATTACCAATACATTGATTCTGAACAAATGCTATTAGATACCGAACCTGATATACAAAATCATATCAGTCTCTTTATTAGTAAAGAAATGATAAAATTTTGTATTGATGGATAATGTTTTGAACATTTCCTATATCAAAAGTTGATCGGTTCAGGCACGTTATCTAAAAGCATTGACGTTCTAAATCAAACTACAGTTGCTAGTATGCAGAACACACACAAGAGGAAGAGTTCAGAAATGAACGAATCCTTCTGGAGGCATTGTAGACTAGGTCACATCAATGCGACCCGACTAGCTGAAGTTACATTTTAGATGCATATTTAAATCAGTTTGAATTTACATATTATGAAACTTGCCAGTCATGTCACAAAGATTAGATGACCATAGCCCTGTTTATTGGAAACAGAGAAAGAGTTAATGAACTCTTGGGACTGATACATGATGATGTATGTAAGGTCTCCGGTCTACACATGCCAGGAATGGTTCTTTATACTTCATTATATTCTCTGATAATCTCTCAAGATTCAGACATATGTTCCTGTTGAAACACAAGTCCGAACCTTTTGAGATATTGACAGAATATAAGTTAGAAGTAGAGAACCAATACAGATATAAGTATTATGTCCTATGATAAGATCAGGGAGGAGAATACTTGTTCATGGCATTCCTGGACCATTCTAAAGGAGAATGAGATTCTCTCTCCGTATTACTCCTCTGAATACACCACAGCACAACGGTGTATCGAGGCGGAGAAATCGCACAATATTAGATATCGTGTGCTCTATGATGAGTATTATTGAGTTACCTATTTCCTTTTTTGGGTTGTGCACTTGAGAAGCTGCATACCTATTGAATTGGGTTCAAATCAAATCAGTTGCCTATCACTTCATATGTGATATGGAAAGGGAAGAGCCCATATCTTAAGTTAGTTAAGATTTGGGGTTGTCTGGCCTATGTCAAAAGCAAAATCCGGACAAGATCGAGGTAAAGTCAGTTGTGTAGAACTGGAAAGGTTCCAGGTATACAAAACTGCAGCTGATGATTTGACAGAACCAAAGAATTCAATAGTTCCCGACGAACCTCAGCCTCTCCGCCGATCCAGCAGGGTTCCTCACCTGCTTGAGAGATACTTCGGTTTCTCGATGACAGTGGGAGCAAGGATTGCATCATGAGATGATGACCCAACTAGATTCGAGCAGGCCATCAAGAGTAGGGACTCTGTAAGAATGGCTGGATGCTTAGCAATCTGAGATGGAATCCATATACACCAACAAAGTATGGACTTTGGTTGCGATATCTGAAGGGTTAAATCCCCATCAGGAGCAAGTATATCATGAGAAGATTACTTGGTGTAGATGGATAAGTTGAGACTTTCAAAGCTAGACTTGTTAATGGTTTTCGTCATCGACCAGGCACGAATAATGATGAAACCTTTTCCAGGGACTATGCTTAAGTCCATCCAGATCCTACTTACCACGGCTACATACCATGACTACGATATCTGGTGGTTGGGTGCCATGACTACTTTTCTAAATAATGATTTAGAAGAGAACGTCTATAAGAACACAGCCAGAGGGCTACGTAAACAGTGGGAGCAGCGGAAACGTGTGCAAGATGTTTTATGTGATGAAGCAGGCATCGCGGAGTTGGAACATCTGTTTTGATGAGTTAGTTAAACAGTTTGACATCATCAAAATGGTAGATGAACCTTGTATATACAAAACGGTAGTCGAGAGTGAAGTGGTCATCCTCGTATTGTACGTGGACAACATACTCTTGATAGGAAAGGAATTTCCTATGCTACGATCGGTCGATCACCTATTATCACATAGATTCTCCATAAAGGATCAAAGTGATACCTCCTAAATCCTGGGATTTGGATCTATGAGATAGATCTAAATAGATTTTAGGATTCTCACTAGCTATAGTGAGATAGTATCAGTTGATCCTGGGGAGAATCACTAGAAGTGTTCTAGGGTGATAAAGACGACTGAATGTCAGTCACAGGCATTGTCTTTACCCTCAGTAAAGGGACGGTATGTTGGAAGATTTCCAAGCTAAATACCGTGACAAACTAGAAGATAAAGGCTGGTAACATCGCTATTAAAGATACTACCAAAGAGGCAGTTTGGGTGTATATTGGTTCATAGGATGAACTAGGTTCCTACCATTGTGTGACAATGGAACTGTGGCTTTGGCCCTGGAACCCTGGTCCCATCAGTGACCCAGACATATTCTGATGCAGCATCACCTGATCATGGAGATAGTTGATCTCCAGGGTGATCAAGGTTAGGAGAGTAGACTCAGAGGACAACACGGCGGATCCACTCACGAAGGCATTTTCCCAAAGAGAGACTTTTAAGGGGATGGTTGAGTACTAGATACTACAACTACTGCTACAGATGGCCCTAGTGCAAGTGGGAGATTGTTAGTTATATGTATGCCCTAGAGGCCATTACTGTACATTGGATGTATATTGTAGTGGATGCTGGGACATATATAGGTAGGACTTTCTTGCTCGACATGATAGTACGCTATCTGGTTGCTCTTTATCTTAACATGTATACTTTATGTCTCTCTGATTACATGTTGATAAAGCCCTTAGGATGTGTACTCGACTTCCAGGACTATGATGAAGATCATACTAGTGGGGCCTGGGTAGTCAATGAGTACATCCTTGAAATGTCTCTAGTCGAGGGAATATCGAGACGGGGCATCGATATTCCAGAGTAGACTAGCGTATATCTTCTCGACCCATGCGATGGGCGATGGATGATCCCATATCCATTGGTGTTTAACATCGAAGATGGTATGCGGGTGCTCAGTGGAGACTGGGTACACTGAACGGACTCACCGAGAACTCCCAGATGGTATTATACCTCACGTCAGATGGCAGTTCTCTGGTGACACTGGTACAGCTTAGTCTGTTGACCCGAGATCGTCATAGAGTCTTGTGTGTCTCCCACTGTGCTTTGATTTCCACCCTACCACGGCTCTACTGAGTTGTGCAAACAAGTGGTTTTTGGGTACAGTCCCGATTCACATGGAGGCAATGAGCGATAGGAGGGGATTCGTCTCTCCCGGTATCGGGGGTTGATGTTGTGCTATGCTCGACTGGCCATAACAGGAAATCCCTGGCCAGGGTTGCCGTGATATACTGGTAAGAGTTATCAGTAGTTTCACGAAATTTATGGACCCTACGTCGGCATGACTTATCAAGCTACTGGGGTCTGACGTTTACCACCCCTAGGCGAGATATGCGACATATCAGACGAACAGACCGGACTGTACGGTAAGTATTACTGGTTGGATTCACAGGAGTGTGAGCGGGCTTGCTCGTCGATCTTCTGATCGCTCAATACCCGGGTGGCCGTTACGTTTAGCAGACCGCTTGCGGCTTGTGGGTGTTTGATATGATCATCATCTGCTGCCGGCGTATTGACGAGTCTTTAGAGTCCTACACAGAGGTTTCCTAGCTCAAGCGAAACGAAATAGGAGCGCATATGAGATATGTGCGGGACCGAGAATAATGCGTGTATGTGATACTGTATTTCATTCTCGCGATGAATGTGTCGAATGGTTGTATGCGATATGACCTAGTTATCGAATCAAGGATTGATTCGATAAGCCGATACATTGGATACTAGCCGGTTATATGCGACATGACCGGATCGTTAAATCAAGTGTTGATTTAATGATTTAATGTAGAATTATATATTTGATATATTACATTGCATCAACTAGTATTGGTTCACTTTAAATGGATTTTCTCACTTGAATTGTGCAAGTTGTATATGTGATATACATTTGTGCACATGATTGTATCATGTTTGATGATACATGTTTACTTGGTTAAGTGTAAAGAATTAAACCATGGTTAAGTTTATGATTAGGGTTTTCTTTTTTCTTACTTATTTATTTATTTATTTATTTTTGGAAAAGATGAGAAAAGAATGGTTGCTATTTTTGTTTTTAGTTGAAGTTTCATGAAGCATTGACTAAGTCACCATTCTTGTTTCATGCTTAACCCTAACCATCCAAGTTAACCATGGTCCATTCTCTACAATTAACCAAGGGTTAATATATGATAAGTATTGATTTATTTATCAAATTATTCAACACTTATCATATCATCTTCTTCTTCTTCATCTTCTTCTTCCATGAGAAGAAAGCTTGCTACATCAATGGTGATTGATGAAAAAGTGTGAGAAATCCAAATCTAAAGTCTACCCACTTCCTATTTCTTCATCGTTTACCTCTTGACAAGTAGTATAGGGTGTTTCCTTCACAAGTTTTCTTGACTTGGTGAAGTTGGAGCTTGATCTAGCGATGCCTCAACGTAGATCATCTTCGGCATCGTCGTCGATTACCTAGCCCGCTTTTTCTCCGATGAAGCCGGCGCTAGAGCCCAAGATCCGATTTGTACAGTGAGGAGACTTCTTCGCGGAGCCATGGAGGTGGAGGACCGGATCTACAAAGGTTGTAGCCACTTTCCTTTAGCATTTAATTCGTTTACATGCTTGCATAGCCTATATATCTAGTTAACGATCCGTATTAGGGTTTCTCGGCACATGTAAAATTTCAATTGGGCATGTTTGATCACTTGTGAGACTTCATTAGTGTGCCTAGGAACCCTACACTTGGAGTCATCCTTGTCACTCTGGAAGCTGGAGTCAGCAAAGGCCTCGATCTGGAGGTCTTTTCCGCCATACACCAAGAACATCTCCTTAGTCCTTCTCAGGTACTTGATAATGTTCTTTACCGCTATCTAGTGTTTCTTCCCTGGGTCCGACTGATACCGGCTTACAACGTTCAATGCGTATGCTACATCTGGTCTGGTACACAACATCGCATACATAATAGAGCCCACCGCAGATGCGTAGGGTATTGATGACATGCGAGCCCTTTCCAAATCAGTCTTGGGAGACATCTCTTTGGAGAGGGTGATTCCGTGACAAGCCGGTAGATTACCGCGCTTGGAATCTTCCATACTGAATCGTTTCAGTATGGTGTCAATGTACCTGGACTGTGAAAGTCCCAACATCCTTTTAGATCTATCACGATAGATCTGGATACCCAGAATGTAGTTGGCATCGCCCAGGTCCTTCATGGAGAACCTCTGTGACAAGAATCCTTTGACCGACTGTAACATAGGAATATCATTTCCTATTAGGAGAATGTCATCCACGTACAAGACGAGGAATACTACAGTTCTCCTTACAATCTTACTGTAAATGCATGGTTCATCTGGGCTTTTGATAAAGTCGAATTCTTTGACAGTATCATCAAAGCAGATGTTCCAACTCCGCGATGCCTGCTTCAGTCCATAGATGGACTTGAGCAACTTGCACACTTTACCGCTGCTACCACTCTGAATGAATCCCTCTGGCTGATCCATATAAGCACACTCTTCCAAATTTCCATTTAGGAAACCCGTCTTTACGTCCATCTGCCAGATCTCATAATCGTGGAAGGCAGCAATGGCAAGAAGGATCCGAATGGATTTGAGCATAGCTACTGGAGAAAAGGTCTCGTCATAGTCCAAACCAGGTCTTTGACGAAAACCCTTTGCAACTAGCCTAGCTTTATAGGTTTCAACCTGCCCATCTACACCAATCTTCTTTCTGAAGATCCATTTGCAGCCTACGGGTTTTATCCCTTTTGGAGCAAAGTCCAAAGTCCAAACTTTGTTGGTGTACATGGACTCCATCTTGGTCAGCATTGCATCCAGCCATTTTACCGAGTCACCGCTCTGAATGGCTTACTGGAAGCTAGTAGGCTCATCATAATCAACTGTGCAATCCTCTCTATCCCCGTCTATGAGAAAACCGTAGTATCTCTCGGGCGGATGAGACTGCCTACTACTCCTGCGGAGTGGCGCAGGAATGTCCGGTTCTCCTGAACTTTCTGGCGCTTCCAAGCTTTCAGTAATAGCTTGTGGTTCTGGAATTTCTTCTAGTTCTACTACGCTCCCACTTGTACCTTTCTCTAAAAACAGATGTTCCAGAAAGTGGGCATGACGAGAAACAAAAACCTTTTGTTCCTCTGCGTAATAGAAAAAATATCCCGTGGAGTTCTTTGGGTATCCCACAAACTTACACAGTACAGAGCGTGCCTCGAGCTTGTCCGCATGCTGCTTTTTTACAAAAGCTGGACATCCCTATATCTTAAGATATTGAAAACAGGGTTTCTTCCCACACCACATATGATATGGTGTGGTAGGCACACTCTTGGAGGGAACCTTGTTCAAAAGATATGCAGCTGATTCTAGTGCATAACCCCAGAAGGATCGCGGTAACTCAGCTTTACTCATCATGGAACGAACCATATCCAATAAGGTTCGATTCCGCCTTTCCGTTACACCATTTTGTTGTGGTGTGTATGGAGGAGTAAGCTGCGAGAGAATTCCATTCTCTTTTAAGTAGTCCAGAAACTCGGCACTCAAGTATTCTCCACCTCGATCAGATCTCAGTATCTTGATACTTTTGCCTGTTTGTTTTTCAACTTCATTCTTGTATTCCCGAAATTTCTCAAAGGCCTCGGATTTGTGCTTCATTAAGAAGACATGTCCATACCTATAGAAATCATCTGTGAAAGTAATGAAGTATGAATAACCACTTCGCGCATATGTAGACATCGGACCACACACGTCACTGTGTATGAGTCCCAAGAGCTCGCTCGCTCTTACTCCGTGTCCAGTGAACAGAGTCTTTGTCATCTTTCCCATGAGACAAGATTCACAAGTGGCATAAGACTGATACTCGAACGGATTCAAGTATCCTTCTTTATGTAACTTTGTTAACCGTGTCTTATTAATGTGACCCAGTCTACAATGCCATAAGAAAGCCTGATTTAATTCCGGAGACTTTCTTTTAAGTGTGTTCTGGACACTGAAAATCTGAGCTTGATTTAATACGTATATCCCATTATTTAATGTACCTGACCCAATCTGAACTTGATTTAGGTAGATGTGTACCACATCGCTTACAAAATTAAAATCATATCCTTCTTTAGAAACTAAGGATACAAATATGATATTACAAGTCGCACCTGGTACATACAAACAGTCACGCAGAATCAATATCGGCCCAGTTGTCAGTCCAAGATGATATTCCCCTATGGATTCAGCATCCATGCTCATTCCGTTAGCAACCCTGAGAGTCATATCACCTTTCTTGATAACCCTACGGTTTCTCAGAGCCTGTAATGAATTACAGATGTGAGATCCTGATCCGGTATACAATACCCAGGAAGTAGGGTTAACTGACATACAGTTCTCTATTAAAAACACACCCGAAGTCGAAGCCACAACATGCTTCGAATTCTGGCTACTGGCTTTACTAGCCCTGCAATCTTTCTGCCAATGTCCATTCCCGTTACAATAGGAACGTCCCTCTTTTACTACATCCAGTCCCGAAACTTTTGCCCTTCCTTTTCTCTCTTCTTCCCTGATTTCCTTTAGGGTATAAGCAGAGGGTAGGGACTGTAGAATCAAGTCAGTATTTGACCCGTTCTCCAACGTGGTCTCCAGGTCCGTGAGCTCAAAATAGCTGGTCTCTGTAAGGACGTTGCCCCTTACAGATGACCCGACAGCCAATCTCGCTTGAAGCAATTCGTTCAAGGTCTCATATCTTGCGATACGAGATTGCTCTCCATATAAATCTTTGTTATGGAGGAAGATAGAAACTGAGTCCATCTTCTCGTGCCGCCTCTGGTTTGCACCATCAACTGAGGCTAACACGAGGCACTTGGCTTTCGCACAGTCTTTTTCCGATGTCTTACGGATGACAATATCTGCGACAGGGGAAACTGGTCCTGAGACGGCAGGGGTTTGATTAGTTAAGAGGTGTCCCAGCTTGTCATGGGCAATGGACATCTGGACAGATCTTTGCCAATCATAACAGTCAGGTTCAATCATTTTATTATCTAGATGTAACCTACTTGTGGTCACTGGATCGCTGCAATTAAGAGAGAGAGAAGAAAACACTCAGCATGATGCTTTTGCAAGTTTAGATTGGTTTTTAATTTATCTAAACAGGATGGCTCCCACTGTCTCTCGAATCCCTCCTCAAACCATAAAGGAAGAATTAGTCGGGATCAATCTCACCGTACAATACTCGCTTAACCGTTCAGCCAGGCCAGTGTGGGTACTTCGAGGGAGGTTTTCCAACGCTTTCGCGAAGTTCCTTAATTAAATAACCTCTTTTCCCTATGGGCGTAGCCTTGCTAACACTTTTCTAGACACCTACTTGGTTTATAGCATTGATCGTTAAGTGAAAAAGTTCCGGAGGAGTAGCATATACTCACAGTAGGATCGGGATCCAAATATCATCGCGTGACAAAACTGAAGGAATCCTACCAGAATCATTACACTCCAAATGGTATGCAGCACTAGCAAGTTTCAGGTTCTTTTGAAACTCCCGATGTGGATTTTTGCCCCATGCTCTTATGACCTTGACGAAGGCCAACATATCATAAGTCGTATGTCAAGTTCTATCCGTCATTATCCAGGTTAATTTGAACCCACCCGTACATACCCTTGACAAAGGCCAAAATAGTAGTACGACTGTCCCAAACCGACGCATCTATCTATGCTGCAGATTCAGCAGCTACCAATCACTATGCCTTGGCGAAGGTTAAAATACATTGCTTGAATACTACTGAATATTTAACCGAAATGACGGAGGGCTACGAATGGTTTTGGCGAAACCGTGAACGTAGTGAACTTGATATAATCGATGGAACGAGATAGCTTTTAAAAGGAGTGGCTCAAGCTCCGCATTTAAAAGTTGGTTTTTGAAAAGAACCGAGTGGTTTTGAAAGTGTTCCAACGACTTTACTTTGGTTTATTTTCTTGCATTAATTCTTTTTAATGCGTCCCATCATTTAATCCTACCATTGCAGAAAACAACCAAAATATGACGTACGCTTATGCCATCCGCATTCGCCACGGGGCCCCGTCATTACCCATTAGGTTACTTAACTAACGACAGAGCGGGGGCTGGACTAGCGCGGATGCAAAACATAAGCAATGCCTAAATAGTTATCATATATAGATATATTGCAATGTTAGCCAATACAGATCACAGATGAACACATTGGATATACTAGGAATCCGCAATTCATACGAGCCTGTAACGAAAATAGGATTACACGGTCGTGGTGAATAGCCAATACCCAACCCAAGACCCCTATGGGTGCGGCAAACTACCCGCCAAATACCCGAAGCGAAGCAACCTCCCTCAACTCGTGAGTAGGCCACTCGGCACTTCGAGGTACCCGGTAGTTTGTGCACCCCCTCCATGGGTCTATCCTAGGAGCAAAAACTGTAAAAGAAATTATACAATGACGGCTACAATCTCATCCCGGTTGTGCGGCCAAATAAATAATATTACATCAATTACAAATTTACAAGAATTGAAAGATAAAGAAAAATCTCTCATCTCACAACCCCCCGGCTATTCATCCGCGACAATCCAATGAATTTATATACACATACCATCAACATTACAGATCACAGATATGTATAACCCCCACTAATCGACATATAGCGATTAGCAGACGTTCAATACATATAACACATCACAGATATAAACCCGTTAGCTTTAGTCTTTAGAAATTCGATCAAAATACGGTTTTTTAAGCCCCAAAAACAAATTTTGCTTTCTGGAAAATCTAGGCCGAAAAAACATACTCCAAAAATCTCAAAATACCCCACTGAACAAACTGTGAGAAAAATCGCCCACGGCCGAGTCAACTCGGTCGCGGATCCGCGGCGGGAGCATGCTCCTGCCGCGGTTCCGCGGCCCGTTGATCGGTTCAGTGGACCATTTTTTTTCAGTTTCTTCTAAAAGCCCTGAGCCGAATTTTAAGGTAAGATTTATAATCTTCTGGAACAGAAAAAAATTCGGCAGAAAGTAGACATTTCGGGCGTATTTCACGACTTTTTCTCCGATCGAATTTCTAGTTACTTTGCTAACATGTTAGATAGTGTTTAACCTAGCTCTGATACCACTGTAAGTCCACGTTACCTCTCCCGTTACTTACGGGCTTGCGGAAATGATAAAAACGATTTTTCAAGAGGTGGTAACATGGACTCAAAATACGGATTTTTGTTAAACAACTATCTAACAAACCTAACAAGAGTTTACCTTCTCCGTTTGGGGGTTATACCTTTCTTGAACTCCTTCGTCTTCAATTCTTTGCGGTGTACGGATCGGCCTCACCACGTCGTCTCCTTGCGCCGAAGATGGATCCACCTGAAAGCTTCTACTTTTGGCTTCTCTTCAAACTAGAAGAAACTAGAACACTTGGTTTGCCAAACCTTGTGAACTAGGATGAGTAGAGGAGTGTGTTGGGATTTATCTCTATGGTTCTTGCTTCTCAACATATGAGACAAGTGAACCATAGACTAGAGAGAGAGCAAGAAGAAGAGGGAGAGCTCAAGCAAGAGAGAGAAAGCAAATGAGAGAATGAGAAATCCTTTTGCCATCCAAGCTCTCATAATCCAAAATCATCATAACAAATAATTGTAATCAAGTATTATGTGATGGTTCAAGTCAAAATGGCCATATCATTTCATGCACTCATTTTGCAAAAAGAAACAAGCAAGCAAAAGTCTTTGCCATGAAATGATAGTCATTGTAATGATGATGGTCAACTAGTCCAACCTAGTCAACCGGTCAAGAAAGTCAACAGGTCAACAAAGTCAACCCCTCAACAACCATGTCACTATAATACTTAATTAATATTATTGTTAATTATATTTCTTATTCTCATTAGGGTTTAGCAAAAAGTCAATAGTCAACAGTCAACAGTCAACAACCCCAATGAGAATCCTCTGCCTCTGTCTCTCTGTCTGTACATGCACACCCGCATCCGCGTTCCGAGGAACACGAACACAAACGAGATAAAACCAATCCCAAAACGTACACTAGGATCTGGCTTAAACCAAAGCCTGCTAGTGTTAACTGTCCGGACACTAAACGTGCATAAGTGCACGGATGTGACCGAACCCTGTCGCAAAACATGCGACCTGTCGCAAAACTAGGCGACCTCTACTCTTTTGCCTAACGGTAAATAGCTTTCTGTGTGGGACTCTAAAGACTCGACACAACGCAGGCAGTGGGTTTAACCACAGACCGCAAGCGGCACTAGCTGTGCGTAACGGCCCCCAGGTAGACGCCGATAAGAAGACGGACGAGGTTAAACCCATCTGAACTTCTACTAAGCCTGAATGTGACAATCTCCGTACAGTCCGGTCTGTTCGTCTGATACATCGCATGGCGGGCCTAGGGGGTGGTGAACGTCAGTCCCCTAATAGCGGTACATGTCGTGTCGGAGTGTAGCCCAGAACACCCTGAGATAACACTGGAAACCTACCAGTATATCTCGCTTGCCCTGGCCAGGGACTACTCGTGTAATGGCTCTTCTAGACACAGCGCGATGTCAACCCCCAATACCGGGAGAGACGAATCCTGTCTAACCGTCATTGCCTCCAAGTGCTTCGGGACTGCACCCAACTACTACCTGTTTGCACGACTCCTCTGAGCCGTGGTAGGGTAGTAATCAAAGCACAGTGGGAACACACTCGAGGCGAAGTGACAGTGTCAAGTCAGCGGACTAAGCTGTACTCATGTCACCTGGGAACTGATAACTGACAATAGGTATAGTACCAACCAATCAGTTTCCGACGAGTCCTGTCCAGTGTACTCGTAACCAAACGAGCACCCGCATACTATCTCAAGTACGACGTACTAACGGCTGTGGGACAGACCGTCTCCTTTGCTGGGATGAGAAGCGCATACGCTAGTCTACTCCAGAGTATCGATGCCCTGTCTCGATAGTCCTATGACTAGGGACCTATATAAGGATGTGCTTGTAGATTACCCAGCCCCCACTAGTGTGATTGCCATCACAACGCTGGTAATCAAGCAAAGATCCTAAGGGCTCTACTAATATGTATAAGCGATATGCTAAAAGAAACACATGCACATATTGAAGTAGAGACAAACCAAGTAGCATACTACCATTTTGAGCAAGATTGTCTATACAAGGTGAATATCCCAAGCTTCCATTAAGTAATATACAAACTAGTATGATACAGTAATGGCCTTTAGGGCATATACACTAACAAGGAGTCCCCATGACTCGTAAGGAGAAAATACACCTGCGAGATCCTTACGACTCGTAGGGAGAAAATGCTTTTATAGGACCCTCACAGCCCATAAAATTGAAAAGTCTTAGGTGATAGGGATCTAAACCTGTCTCCTAAGACATCGCTCCCCAACCCCCAAGTGGCGAATGATGAGTTGCTCCTGGTACCATATTCCAGTGTAGCGATGCAGACGCCAATCAAATTCCAAATTCCCAGTCCCCAAGTGGCGAATGATGAGTCTCTCCTGGTACCATATTCCAGTGTAGCGATGCTGACGCCAACCAAATTCCAAATCACAAACCCCAACGGCGAATGATGAGTCGCTCTTGGTATCATATTCCAGTGCAGCGATACAGACGCCAACAAAGTCCTAAAATTTTTCTTGCCCTACGGTCTGGATCATACATCCCGCAAAACCGTATACAATCCACGGGCGTAAAACAATCCCAACCTCTCCTAAGTCCTACTGGTGAGACCGCATTCAAAGTCCAAAAAAAATTGAAAAATGAAAACAATTTGAAAAAAAATTAAAAAAATAGAATAAAATAAATAAAATGGTATGTCCACAAGCAAAATGGGCACAGATGAAAACCCGAAATAGCTCCATGAGTAAAAACAGCAGGACTGCCGGTGACTTTGTGAAAACCCGAAACGGCGCAAACTCGTAAAAAAGAAATGAAATGCACTCACAGAGTCCTCTCGACTTTGTAAGGAGAAAATTCCCGCGTGAGATCCTTACGACTCACAAAGGAGCAACACACTTAGGAGTCCCCACGACTCCTAAGAAAAAAAAGAAAAAAAAACACCTACGAGATCCTTTCGACGTGTAGGGAGAAAATGCTTTTATGGGACACTTACGGCCCATAAAATTGAAAAGCCTAAGGTGATAAGGATCTAAACCTATCTCCTAAGCCACCAATTCCCAAATCCTTCCAGGGCAAATGATGAGTTGCTCCTGACATTATTCCAGTGCAGCAATGCAGATGCCAAACAAAAACCAATTCACAAATCCTCCCGGGGCAAATGATGAGTTGCTCCTGACATTATTCCAGTGCAGCAATGCAGATGCCGACAAAAAAAAAATACCAAAATCCTCTCAAAGACAGATGATGATTCGCTTCTAGTACCATATTCCCGTATAGCGGTGCTGTTGTCAACCCAAATCACAATCAACAAGTCAACTTCAACTCCGACACCGCCGAAAAGCGGAGCAAGTCAGAATCCAATCTCGACATCGCAAAAAGCGGAGCAAGTCAAGTCTACCCCTGACACTGCAAGAAGCAGAGCAAGTCAAATAGAGCGTCGACCGTCCATGTCGCAAAAAGGGCAGTGCAGGCTTCCTACAAAGCAGGAACCAGATCACTCCGGGCCAGGGAAACGTCTACCATGGACACTCCGTCTCGGAGACGCGTCAAGCGTCGACCGTCCATGTCCCAAAAAGGGCAGTGCAGGCTTCCCACAAATCGGGAACCAAATCGCTCCGGATCAGAGCGTCGACCGTCCAAGTCGCAAAAAGGGCAGTGCAGGCTCCCCACAAATCGGGAACCAAATCACTCCGCATCAGAGCGTCGACCGTCCAAGTCGCGAAAAGGGCAGTGCAGGCTTCTCACAAATCGGGAACCAAATCGCTCCGGATCAGAGCGTCGACCGTCCAAGTCGCAAAAAGGGCAGTGCAGGCATGCCACAAATCGGGAACTAAATCGCTCAGGATCAGAGCGTCGACCGTCCAAGTCGCAAAAAGGGCAATGCAGGCTTCCCACAAATCGGGAACCAAATCGCTCCGGATCAAAGCGTCGACCGTCCATGTCGCAAAAAGGGCAGTGCAGGCTTCCTACAAAGCAGGAACAAAATAGCACCGGATCAGAGCGTTGACCGTCCATGTCATAAAAAGGGCAATGCAAGCTTCCTACAAAGCAGGAACCAGATCACTCCGGGCCTGGGAAACGTCTACCACGGACACTCCGTGTTAGAGACGCATCAAGCGTCGACCGTCCATGTTGCAAAACGGGCAGTGCAGGCTTCCCACAAATCGGGAACAAAATCGCTCCGGATCAGAGCGCCGACCGTCCATGTCGCAAAAAGGGCAGTGCAAGCTTCCCATAAATTGGGAACCAAATCGCTCCAGGTCAGAGTGTCGACCGTCCATGTCGCAAAAAAAGGCAGTGCAGGCTTCCTACAAAGTAGGAACCAGATCACTCCGGGCCAGGGGAACGTCAACCATGGACACTCCGTCTTTGAGACGCGTCAAGCGTCGACCGTCCATGTCGTAAAAAGGGCAGTGCATCCCAAAAAGTGGGAACCAAAGCAAGTCGCCTCCATATGAAAGAAGATCCATCAATTTCATGCACACGACCCACATATGTGGTGTGCATTTATTGATGGGGGCACTTTGTTAGGGTCAAAAATTGCACTCCGGTTGACCAAGTCAAAGTCAATGTCAACCCCAAGCCAGGTGGTCCCAAGCCCAGATCAAATGGGCCCATGCCCGAGTCAAGCCGGAACATGAAGCGGCCGGCCTCCCCATGCAAATCATGTAAAAAATAATTTTGATGTATTTTTTTATGGGCATAAAGCCAAATTTTTGTAAGCCCATGGCTTATGTGCAAAAAGAAATGGCACATGAGCCATGGGATGGGCAAAATGCCATTTTGTAATGCCCAAGGGGCTATATGCAAATATGTAAGCCTATAAAAGGCAACATGATGAAAATATCTAATATAATTTTTCATTCCCCTTAAAAATAGGGTTCTTTGTGCCTCCTGCTCCTTCTCCATGGTTCAAAACCTTCTCATTTCTTTTGAATTAAATTAAGAGTTTTACTCTTTTTTTTGTAAAACTAAATAGTTTTTCACCAAAAAACCTACAAAGGGGAACTCAGATATGCCATGAGATCTAAGAAAGAAGAGATTTTTAGATCTCGCGTCTCTTGATCTTCAAGATCCGGCCAACAAAGTAAGAAGAAGGAGACCCATTTCCAGAAACCCCACTTTGGGGAAGAACTAGGGCTCAAGGGGAGAAGCCCTTCATCTGCTTCAAAACATCTTAGGAGTTTAACTCCTCATACACACACACACACACACACAGAATAATAAGTGCTCTTTTCTAGGAGTACAACTCCCATTTCAGGGACCAAGTCCCTTTTGCTGCTCGAGCTCCCACATGCTAACACGTGGTGTGCTAGCGCTCTAGTTCCCGAGCGCCCATGTGCTGACACGTAGCGCGCTCGCGCTCATAGCGCCCAGAGCGCTAGCGCTCGAGCGCCGACATGTTGACGCGTGGCGCGCTAGCGCACAAAGCGCTAGGGCCCGTGTTGGACATAGTGCCCTCAGAGTCAATTATTCGATCACAGGCACGTGATTGCAATGATTGAGAGAGGACCTATACAGTTAGAACAGTCTTACTCAAGATGATAGTATGCTATCTGGTTTATCTTTATCATCGTGTACTGTTTTAGGTGACCTTACAGGTCACTAATGCGCGTTGATAGAGCCTTTAGGATTCCTTCTTGACGGCCAGCAGTATGATGGCGATCATATACGTGGGAGCTGGGGTCTATAAGCACATCCTTAAAAGGTCCCTAGTCGTGGGAGTTTTCGAGACAGGGCATCAATACTCCAGAGTAGACTAGTGTATACAGCCGAGACCCCGACGAGGGGCAATGGCCGGTCTCACAAGCCACTGGTGTCAATTGGTTCACCTAAGATATATACAGGTGCTCATTGGGTTATGAGTACACCGAACTGGACTCGCCGGGAATATGCTAGTTGGTCTTACACATGACGTCAGATAGCGGTTCCCTGGTGACATGTGTACAGGTTAGTTCATCGACCTGAGATTGTCATTTGTCTCGTGTGAGTTCCTACTGTACTTTGATTACTACCCTACCACGGCTCAAAGGAGTCGTGCAAACAGGTTTTAGTTGGGTACAGTCCCGAGCCACATGGAGGCAGTGAGCGGATCTGCAGGGGTTCGTCTCTCCCGGTATTGGGGTTGAGGTCACGCTGTGTCTAGGAGAGCCATTACACAAAGCCCTAGGCCGAAGAAGGAGATTTACTCGTAGGTATTCCAGTAGTATCTCAGGGTGTTCTGGGCTACACTCCGACACGACTTGTACCGCTTTTGGGGGTCTGACTTTTACCAACCCCCTAGGCCTGCCATGCGATACTCATAGACGAACGGACCGGACTGTACGGATATTGTCACTGACAGGCTCGGTAGGATGTCAGGATGAGTTCGCTCATCGACGTCCCTTTTGGTCAATACCTGGTAGCCCGTTACGTATGGCTAATACCTCTGACGTGCTAGTGGTTAAATCCACAACCAAAGTATTGCCGAGTATTTAGAGTCCCCCACAGACCGTTTTCTCAAGTTTCGGGCAAAACGCTGTAGAGGCCGTATGGAGATATGGCAGGGTTCGATCTTATACGTGCGGTATTGCACGGATCAAGATCGGACGGATAATTCTAGCGGGCTTTGGTTTAAGCCGGACTCTAGTATTGTACAGTGTAGATTTTGTCTCATTGCATTTGTATTCTGTCGGAATACAAATGCGGGTATGTATTTACGGTCACGGTGTTTTCCTGTAATTTATTATGGGATCAGTTTTCTGAAGTTACCAGTTTGTATTCCGTTTCGTCCAGTTTTCCTTTGTTCCTTCACGGCCGGATTCTTCCGATGGAGGGGGTTATTTGCAAGTGTGCAAATTAGATATGTGGAGAGGGTTTATTTGTAAATGAGGGTTTATGATAGCATCTTTAGATTCTTTTGTGATCATTTCCTTTGCAATTAATGAGATGGGATTTGATTAGAAATTGTTGTGACCTTTTCTCCTCATTATCACCCATCTCTTTTCTTATGGTCACCCCACTCCTCTTGTGCTCACCCTTCTTAGTTATTTTTCCTTCCCCACATATAGGGCCGACCACTTGAGGAGAGAGGAGGTATTTCATTTTGTGGAGTGGGAAATTCTTGTTCTCATTTCTAGCTTATACCAAAATTCCTAAGTATATCTCCATTGTTCATTTCCTCAATCAAAAGGCAACTTCACAACCCCATGAGACAAACCATCCTACACTCCACCTACAGCACCCTTTGGCACGTCGGCTCGCCAACTTGTGCTCGAGTTGCCTCGGTCCAGAGGTGAAAGCCCATAAAAGAGCCTGGCGATGTGGTGCCCGTTCCAATGAGGAGATGAAGACCGGAGATTCCACGAGGAGCTCGGAGTGGAGGCCGAAGACCGAAGGACACGGATCGCTCGGTATAGCCATTCTATCCCATCTCTAGTTTGCTAGCATTGGGTTAATGGTTAAGATCCGGGTTTTTAGGATGCGGTAGCGCCGGTTTAAAGTTTAGAAAATTTTTCGTTTCCGCATTTTGGCCGAGGATAGACGGCCGGGGCGCTACCGTAGTCCTACATGGTATCAGAAACACGCCATTAACCTAGTCTAGCTTGCACTAACATGTTTACAAGTTCGATCGAACGGATTTTCCAAAAACCGTGTTTCCATGTCATACTTTCTGTCGAATTTTTCTATGCTATAAAAATTATTTGGTACATTGCAAAAATACGTGCAGGGTTTTATAAGCATTCTATGAAAATTTGGTCGGCTGAAGTTACTGTAGAGCGGCGGATCAGCGGCCAAAACAACGTTTTGGCCGCGGAACTGCCGCCGAATTGTGGCCAAACTCCACCAAATTTCTACAGTTTGTTTCTGACATGGAAATAAGCTTTCTGGTATATTCTTTTTGGCCCAGATTTATTTTGAGTGCTACAATTGTGCTTGGGGCCCAGTTCGGTAAATTTTGTCGATCAAAAATTTTAAACATGTTAGTTCACAGTATTTACATTATATCTGCGACCGTGAATGTCACTTGATCAGTAAATCCTGTCTAACTGCTATAGCCATTTTAGACGGATTTGCGAACGTGACATTCACGTTGATGTTCTGTGTTGTGCTGTGATGTTGCGTATTTGTCGTGGTGGATAGCCTGGATGCAATGGTAGTACAGTTTCGTTTTATATGTACATTTGATATTGCGGGGCGAGCTTCCGACATGTGGACTGCCGTCACTGCCTGTTTGTATATTATTCTTTTGGGGCACGACCGGGCTGAGGTCGATGTACCCGTTGTATCTATATTTTATTTTCTGTACTAGGATTACCCCGCGGAGGGGTGCACGGGTAGCCGGGTTCTAGAGGGCAATGGGCCCGCATCTCATGGCGTTGAGACGGAGGGGGCTTCACTCTAGAATTGGCGGGCTGTTCGCCGCACTCGTAGGGGGTACAGGTTGACCCAAGGAGGGGTGCACAAGTTACCGGATTCCGTGAATTGCTGGGTGGTGCATTCACGTTGCTGAAGGGGGCTGCCTCGCTTTAGGTTTTGGCGTGTAACTTGCCGCGCCCGTAGGGGTCTAGGATTTCATTGCATAGGCTATCCACACGACCAGGGGAACGTCGGGTTTCAGTAGCGGCTCTATGAAACCCGGGGATCCCAGATATCTGTATTGTTCTGTGATGCTTATTACATTTCTGTGATGTTGCATTTTATCACGCCTTGAGCGATTATTATATATTGTTATATATACTAGTAGATGTTGTATATGTTTTGCATCCACGCTAGTCCTGTCCCCGCTCAGTCGTTAGTTATGTAACCTAACGGATGATGACGGGACCCAGAGGTGAATGCGGATGGCATATACGTACATCATTATTTTCGTTCTTTGTGGTGTGATCGATTGATGGGAATGCGTTGATTCGGATCAATGCAAGCTAAACAAACCTATTCTGATGTTGTTGGAACAATTTTTCAAAAAGCTATTATTGCAAGGACGTTCTCTTTTGTTTTGCACAGTGGTATTCGGTTATGAATATCCAGCACCTCAGTCGACGAGGCAAGGGCCGAGATCCCTTCACCGGGAGTGACCCCTTGGACAGAATTTTACGTCAGGGTAATAACTTCACTATAGCCAATTGTCTTTTGCTTTGCATCATTGTATTCGGTTGGAATATCCTCCACCTCATTCTACGGGGAAAGAGCCGAGATCCCTTCACCGGGAGTGACCTCTTTAGCAAAGGTTTTCGTTACTATATTTTTTATAAAAAACTATGCGGTTCCTTCAACGATATCAAGTTCATTACGTTAAAAGGTTTTTCGCCAAAAACCAGTCGTAGCCCTCCGTCGTTTCTTACAGGTATTACTTAGTATTCATGCTCTGTATGTTGACCTCTGTCAAGGCACAATGCTTGGTAGCTGGGTAATGGTTCTTTGTTGCATAAATGGGATTATTTAAGACAGTCGCACGGTCATTTTGACCTCTGTCAAGGGCACGTGCGGGTGGGTCTATGTTAATCAAGGACAATGACGGGTTGAACTTGACTTGCGACTTATGATATGTTGACCTCTGTCAAGGTCATAAGCCACTTGGGGTAAAAATCATATCTGGAGATTTTAAAGAAACTGAAACTTGCCAGGCATGCGCATACCTTCTGGAGTGTGATAACGTGAGTGGATTCCATCACATAATCATGCGGTGATAGTTGGATCCCGATTCCCACTGATGAGTTGGTTTACTCGTCGGGTGATCCCGACTAATTCTTCTTTCAGGTTTGGAGGAGAATTTGAGGATACAGTAGGAGGTTTCCTGATTAGATAAAGTGATAACCATTCTGATCTAGGTTAAAGTGCACGCTGAGTGTTTCTTTTCTCTCTCTCTCTTTGGCAGCGACCATGACCCGACCCTTGACTATGACTCAGTGACCAAGTTAACCGAACCTTCTTAAACACTGGCTTGGATTGTCAGAGTTGCATACCTCATTGCCACTCCTACTTTTACCCTTTTCTCCAGAACACCCCGTACTACTATGAACATCCACTTCCATTAGATAAAACCATCGTATGGTTATATACGAACTCGAATGAACTTGTTCCAGATTCGAGGATGGTTTCCGGTTCTGGAGAAAAGGAATATGACTATTCAGTTGTCTTTTCCTTTTAGCTTCTCTCAGGTTGCGAGTGCTCCTTGGATTAGGACAGTACACCTATTACGCTTATTGAATAGTCTTCTTCCAAACCATAGGTTGGTGCCGAACGGTAGGGAATGAAGAAAACCAATTAGCCTAACGATGGTGTACAGAAGTTATTATGGAAAGACAAATAAAGGGATTAGTAAGAGGGCAAAGTAAACTGCGACTGCTATTCACGACCAAACCAACTATTTCATTACCACTCCCATTTCACCTTTGTATTTCTCCAGAACACTCCGTATCACTACGAAGATCCACAGTTATTTGGATACTCCATCGTATGGTTATATACGAACTCGAAAGGAACTTGTTCCAGTTCGGGGATGGATTCTGGTTCAGGAGAAATAGGAATAAGGTTTATTCAGTTGTCTTTTATCTTTAACTTCTCTCGCGTTGCGAGTGCTCCTAGGATTAGGACAGTACAACTATTACGCTTATTGGATAGTCTTCTTCCAAACCATAGGCTGGTGCCGAACGGTAGGGAAGGAAGAAAACCATTTAGCCTAACGATGGTGTGCAGAAGGTAGCGACTAAAGACAAATAAAGGGATTTGGAGAGATGGCAAAGAAATATACGGTTATAGTCATGAATCTGGATATTGAAAGAGGCATTACTAGGAATACCCAGATACCCTTTCGAAACATTTATAGGTTTCAGTTTCACTGTGTATTGTTAAAAGAAAAGTGATTTCCCAATTAGCCCTAGCTCCAGGGTATGTATTTACCAGGTATGGTTCTCACATCTGTATGGTTTTGCAGATGATGAGTGGGAGTAAGTCATTGAGAATTAGGTGATCATCCTCATTACATAGGAATTCGTTGTAATTGGTGATATTTGAGAAAATCGCCAGGGTTGTTTGCCGGACGGCAAACATTTGGTTTTGAATATCCGCTGTTATGCACCAATTTCAAATTGATATATCTGTACGTCTATTTTTATAGAGTGAGATATAACTTTTTGAAATTATGTCGATGACATTTACCTATATCAGTGGATGTTTAGGTAAGGAGTATTAAACAGCGGTGTAATTCTTCTTAACCATAAGTGCAGTTTGCAACCTACAACACACAGGGAATGAGTTATAAGACTCAAGGGACTTATATACAGAGTATTATATGTTGTCCAGTGTCCATTAGGACAGAGGGGTTGGTCCTCGTACTATATTCGGTTTACTTGTGACTTCTCTAGTTCTTAGACATGTGTTTCGTAGAAATGCAAGGTCCAAGTTTTGAGAAGTTATATGTATATGAATAAAGTAGAAAGCCAGCTGTTGCAAGTATCGGGATTCTTCAAGGTGATCGAAAATGTAGATACTTGTGTATGGTATTCAGTTAATAGTAATGATTAAGAGAACTTGCTTCTCTTTCAGGTTACTCATAATTGGAAGTACTCCTAAGTTGAGTAACACTGATCGGCCTCCTTCCATTTAGTTGACATGCACTGGAGAAAGTTGCATGATTTGAATCTGGTTCCAATTAAATCAGTGCCTCTGTTTCTATATTGGATATAGAACAGTTCATATCTTAACGATGTTAAGGTACGGGGAGTTGTCCGGCTTATGCTTAAAACCAGACTCTGGATAACTCAAGGCACGTTTCTGTAATGGCTGTTTGTGGGTTGACCCGGGCTATGACGAGGGTTGACTTTCTACCATCTGGAAGATCAATAGTGATATTGTTCTTGACTCGCCACAGTTTTAGTAAAAATGGATTTTATCAGAAAACAGTAGTGGGAGTATGGTAGAACTGGAAGTGATTCCAGAACCGCAAACGATTACTGAAAATTTGATAAGAACCTAAAGATTCAATCTGGTTTGACATTCCATTGGCCACTCTGCAGACATGATGAGTAACCTCAGGCACCCGAGAGGTACTCCGGTAGTCTCAAGGACGGTGACAGGGAGGTTCTTGTTCACCCAGACTTGTCATTGCTGTTGTCCAAGACCGTGAGACCCGGCAGGAGGATGGGTATAGCGTCGTTCTGAACTGGCTTTAGAAGTGCACGTGTATATGACTCTGCCAGAGGGTTGTCGTAGTCAGTGGGAGCAGCAGAAGTATCAGTGGACAAGTAGCTTATGTCTATTTACGGACTAAAGCAGATATAGCGGAGATAGATCATCTATTTCTGATGTGACAGTCATAGGTTTGACTTCATCAGAATAGGGGATGGATCTGTTAAGAAGGTAGTAGGGTGTGATGTCCTAGTATTTGGATGACATACACAGAGTAGGAAGTGATATTCCTATACTACGATCGGTTATACTTTGGTTGTCACACAGTGGTTTCTCTACATAGGATATAGATGTTGTTTTCGCACTAGATACAATAAGGTGATATTGATCCAATCCTGGAGAAACATTCGGAAGCAGTTTTAGAACATAAGTGGATGTTCTAGGGATATGATAACGACAGCCTCATTCGGGAGACAGTTATCATTCCAGGCTTCCAAGGTGACCTGTATGACAGAGTGGCTGTCAGAGTTATAGTTTTCCCTCTGACGAGGGGCAGTATTTTGGACAGGTGGTCCAGGTGGATACTGAGGAAGGCATGGCCCAAGATACTGATTAAGTTCAGTTGGCGATACAGTCTAAGAGGTTTGGATTTGGAGTTCATTTGTGAACTAGGTCCCATCAGATATCTAGACATATTCTAAGACAGGTATTGCTCATTTCGGGAGATGGCTTTCTCCGCGAACTTGAGATAATGATAGACATAGAAAGAAACATTTGAGCGGATCCACTCACTGAGGCTATTTTTTGAACGCATTAGTTTCGCAAACGGGTTTTGTGAGACTAATTAGTAGAGGAGTTGGGTGTTCGGTATCACACAGGCTGTGAGTATGCGACATCGCAATAATTAACCTTGAGTGCAAGTAGGAGATTGTTGGGGATAGTGCCCTCAGAGTCAATTATTGGATCACAAGCACGTGATTGCAATGATTGAGAGAGGACCTATACTGTTAGAACAGTCTTACTCAAGATGATAGTATACTATCTGTAGGGTTCCTAGGCACACTAGTGAGGTCTCCCAAGCCATCAACCATGGCAATTTCAAAAATTATGGTGCCTACAAACCCTAAACTACGGATCGATAACTAGATGTCTAGGCGAAAAGAACTAGTTAACAATTAACTAAGGGAATACGGAAATACAACCTTTGTAGATCCGGTGCTCCACCTCCATAGCTCCGCAACGAGGTCCTCTCCGCTGTCCAAATCAAATCCGGGCTCTAGGATCGGCTTCGTCGGAGAATGGGCAAGCTAGGTCGTCGATGTCCATGCCGAAGATGATCTACGTCGAGGCATCGATGAATCAAGCTCCACCTTCACCAAACCGTGAAAAGTTGTGAAGGAAACACACTCTACTACTTGGCAAGAGGTAGAGGATGAAGAAATAGGAAGTGGGTAGACTTTAGAATTGGATTTCTCACTCATTTCCAACAATCACCATTGATGGACCTTGCTTTTCTTCACTTGAAGAATGAAGAAGAAGAAGGAAATAGTTATGATAAGTTAAAAGAATAAGAATAGAAAATGAATTCTTATCATAATTTTAACTAGAGTCAAGTGTAGAGAATAAATCATGGTTAGTGGGAATGGTTAGGGTTAAGGATGAGATAAGGATGGTTGACTTGAACAAAGCTTCATGAAGCTTCAACTAAAGAACAAAATAAGCCACCATTCTTTTCTCTTTTCTTTTATTCATTTATCAAAAATAAAAAGGATAATTAAATAAGATAAATGAATAATAAATAATAAACCCAAACCATTTCATTAACCAAGGTTTAATCTTTACACTTGAACCCTAGCATGACTTGTATCATCAAACATGATACAATCAAGTGCACAAAAGTATATCGCATATACAATGCGCCCATCCGAGTGAGAAAATCCATCTTAAGTAAACCGATACTAGTTGATGCAAAGTAATATATCAAATATATAAATATGCATTAAATCATTAAATCAACACTTGATTCAATGATCCGGTTATGTCGCACACAACCGACTAGTATACAATATATCGGCTTATCGAATCAACGCATGAATCGATAACTAGGTTATATCGCATACAACCATTCGATATATTTATCGCGAGAATAGAATACGGTATCACATACACGCATTATTCTCGGTCCCGCACATATCTCATATGCGCTCCTATTTCGTTTCGCTTGAGCCAGTAAACCTCTGTGTAGGATACTAAAGACTCGTCAATACGCCGGCAGCGGATGATGATCATATCAAACACCCACAAGCCGCAAGCGGTCTGCTAAACGTAACGGCCACCCGGGTATTGAGCGATCTGAAGATCGACGAGCAAGCCCGCTTACACTCCAGTGAATCCGACCAGTAACACTACCGTACAGTCCGGTCTGATCGTCTGATATGTCGCATATCTCGCCTAGGGGTGGTAAACGTCAGACCCCAATAGCTCAATAAGTCGTGTCGATATGAGGTCTATAACTGTTCGAGAAACTACTGGTAACACTTACCAGTAAATCTCAGCAACCCTGGCCAGGGATTTCCTGTTATAGCCAATCGAACACAGCGCAACATCAACCCCCATATACCGGGAGAGACGAATCCACTCCTATCGCTCATTGCCTTCATGTGACTCGGGACTGTACCCAAAAGCCACCGTTTTGCACGCCCTCTTGGACGTGGTAAGATGGAAATCAAAGCACAGTGGGAACCACACAAGACTCTATGACGATCTCGGGTCAACAGACTACTCTGTACCAGTGTCACCAGAGAACTGCCATCTGACGTGAGGTATAATACCATCTGGGAGTTCTCGGCGAGTCCGTCCAGTGTACCCAGTCTCTACTGAGCACCCGTATATCTCCTCTGATGTCAAACACCGATGGATATGGGATAATCCATCGCCCATCTGCATGGGTCGAGAAGGTATACGCTAGTCTACTCTGGTATATCGATGCCCCGTCTCGATACACCCACGACTAGGGACTTTGAAGGATGTACTTATGGACTACCATGTACCCACTAGTATGATCCGCATCATAGTCCAGGTAGTCAAGTACAGATCCTAAGGGCTTTACCAACATGTAACAGAGAGACAATCAGCATACACGTTAAGGTAAAGATCAACCAGATAGCATACTATCATGTCGAGCAAGAAAGTCCTCCCTATATATGTCCCAGCATCCACTACAATATACATCCTATGTATAGTAATGGCCTCTAGGGCATACATATAACTAACACAATCTGGTTTATCTTTATCATCGTATACTGTTTTAGGTGACCTTACAGGTCACTATTGCGCGTTGATAGAGCCCTTAGGTTTCTTGCTTGACGGCCAGCAGTATGATGGCGATCATATACGTGGGAGCTGGGGTCTATAAGCACATCCTTAAAAGGTCCCTAATCATGGGAGTTTTCGAGACAGGGCATCGATACTCGAGAGTAGACTAGTGTATACAGTCGAGACCCCGACGAGGGGAGGTGGCTGGTCTCACAAGCCACTGGTGTCAGTTGGTTCACCTAAGATGTATACAGGTGCTCATTGGGTTATGAGTACACCGGACAGGACTCGCCGGGAACATGCTACTTGGTCTTATACCTGACGTCAGATAGCAGTTCCCTGGTGACATGTGTACAGGTTAGTTCATCGACCTGAGATCGTCATTTGTCTCGTGTGAGTTCCCACTGTACTTTGATTACTACCCTACCACGGCTCAAAGAAGTCGTGCAAACAGGTTTTAGTTGGGTACAGTCCTGAGCCACATAGAGGCAGTGAGCGGATCTGCAGGGGTTCGTCTCTCCCGGTATTGGGGGTGAGGTCGCGCTGTATCTAGGAGAGCCATTACACAAAGCCCTCGTCCGAGGCAGGAGATTTACTGGTAGGTATTCCAGTAGTATCTCAGGGTGTTCTGGGCTATACTCCGACACGACTTGTACCGCTTTTGGGGGTCTGACTTTTACCAACCCCCTAGGCCCGCCATGGGATACTCATAGACGAACGGACCGAACTGTACGGATATTGTCACTGACAGGCTCAGTAAGGTGTCAGGATGAGTTCACTCATCGACGTCCCTTTTGGTCAATACCTGGTAGCCCGTTACGTATGGCTAATACCTCTGACGTGCTAGTGGTCAAATCCACAACCAAAGTATTGACGAGTTTTTAGAGTCCCCCACAGACCGTTTTCTCAAGTTTCGGGCGAAACGCTGTAGAGGCCGTATGGAGATATGGCAGGGTTCGATCTTATACGTGCGGTATTGCACGGATCAAGATCGGACGGATAATACTAGCGGGCTTTGGTTTAAGCCGGATCCTAGTATTGTACAGTGTAGATTTTGTCTCATTGCATTTGTATTCGGTCGGAATACAATTGCGGGAATGTATATACAGTCTCGGGGTTTTCCTGTAATTTATTACGTGATCAGTTTTCTGAAGTTGCCAGTTTACATTCCGTTTCGGACAGTTTTCCTTTGCTCCTTCACGGCCGGATTTTTCCGATGGAGGGGGTTATTTGCAAGTGTGCAAATTAGATATATGGAGTGGGTTTATTTGTAAATGAAGGTTTATGATAGCATCTTTAGATTCTCTTGTGATCATTTCCTTTGCAATTAATGAGATGGGATTTGATTAGATATTGTTGTGACCTTTTCTCCTCATTATCACCCATCTCTTTTCTTATGGTCACCCCACTCCTCTTGTGCTCACCCCCCTTAGTTATTTTCCCTTCCCCATATATAGGGCCGGCCACTTGAGGAAAGAGGAGGTATTTCATTTTGTGAAGTGGGAAATTCTTGTTCTCATTTCTAGCTTATACCAAAATTCCTAAGTATATCTCCATTGTTCATTTCCTCCATCAAAAGGCAACTTCACAACCCCATGAGACAAACCATCCTACACTCCACCTATAGCACCCTTGGGTACGTCGGCTCGCCAACTTCATGCTCGAGTTGCCTCGGTCCAAAGGTGGGAGCCCGTAAAAGAACCCGGCGATGTGGTGCCCGTTCCGACGAGGAGATGAAGACCAGAGATTCCGCGAGGAGATCGGAGTGGAGGCCGAAGACCGAAGGACACGGATCGCTCGGTATAGCCATTCTATCCCATCTCTAGTTTGCTAGCATTGGATTAATGGTTACGATCCGGGTTTTTAGGATGCGGTAGCGCCGGTTTAAAGTTAAGAAAATTTTTCTTTTCCGTATTTTGGCCGAAGATAGACGGCCGGGGCGCTACCGTAGTCCTACAGCCCGAGCGCCCACGTGCTGACACGTGGCGCGCTAGTGCTTAGTGCGCTAGCGTTCTTGCGCTCAGAGTGCTAGCGCCCAAAGCGCTAACGCCCGAGGGCCCACGTGCTAACACGTGGCGCGCTAGCACTTAGTGCGCTAGCGCCCAAGTGCCCACGTACTGACACGTGGCGCGCTAGCGCTCAGTGCGCTAGCACTCTTGCGCTCAAAGCGCTAGCGCCCAAAGCGCTAGCGCCCGAGCGACCACATGCTGACACATGGTGCGCCAGCGCTCAAAACGCTGGCGTTGCCCCCACGCATCCTTTGGATGCCTTTCCCCCATTATATATATATATATAAATATATATATATATACACATGTATACATATGTACACACACACACTCTACGACACTGTCCCTGATAGAAAAAAATTTCTAACGGGGCGCTGCCCCACACCCCACAAGGGGGCTGCTAGCCCCCTTGACCCCCTGCCCGCTATCCGGGTAGCGGGACCCCCGTAAAAACTCTGCGGGGCCCCCGATATATCCAAAACCCCTTCAAAACACAACACTACATATTGAGTTCGCATGACCAGTTTAACCAGTCAATCGGAGGTTCACTCGCTCCAAAGGCGAGGGGTAATTAACGGCAGCTTAGTCCGCAGCTGCCGGAGATTCGGATCCCCACAATCATTAAACCCCGGCCTACCTCAGGCAGGGGGAATCGGTAATGCGCCTGACAAGCGCGCGCGTATACCCATCTCAATAGGGTGACGAAAAACACCCTACAATCATTAGCTATGGTTAAAGATGAGGTGGATAAATATCCTAAGCTAGACAAAAAGAGTGGACAAAGTCAATGTAATCTAAAAGCTTCCATCAAAATATCAACCATGACATTTATCCACAATATTTGAATAACTTAATGATAAATATAAACCCTAACATTAACCTTAGCATGGTTTAACTCTCATAAACACTAATTGCATTTATAACCAAGCATGTTACAATTATACATATCACATATATATAATTTAGTAACAAGAGAAAATAATACATTTAACATATATCACATATATATCAATGTATCCAAAATGAGAAAAAGAATTACTTAAGTGATCTTATATTAGTTAATGTAACGTAATATATCACATATATAATTATACATTAAATTTTCGAATCAATACTTGATCCGATAATCCGGCTATATCACATATAATCGACTAATATAAAATGTATCATTTCATCGAATCAACCCTTATCCGATAACCCGGCTATAGCAAATATACCTGGCCAATATCACATATCGAGAGAATAGAATATGGTATCTCATACACGTATTATTCTCGGTCCTGCACATATTACATATGTACACCAACTCCGTTTCGCCTGAGTTAGGAAAACTCTGTGTAGGACTCTAAAGACTCGTCAATACGCCGGCTGTAGGTGAAGATCATATCAAACACCCACAAGCTCTAAGCGGTCAGCTAAACGTAACAGCCACCCAAGTATTGAGCGATCAGAAGATCTACAAGCTAAGCTGCTCACACTCCTGTGAATCCAATCAGTAACACTCCCGTACAGTCCGGTCATTTCGTCTGATATGTCGCATATCCAGTCTAGGGGTGGTAAACGTCAGACCCCAATAACCGATAAGTCATGGCAATGTGTAGCTCATAACGGGTCAAGAAACTACTGATAACACTTACCAGTAGATCTCCATGGCAGCCCTGGCCAGGGACTTCCCGTTATAACCAATCGAACACAGCGCAACATCAACCCCCAATACCGGGAGAGATGAAACCCCTCCTATCGCTTATTGCCTCCATATGCTTCGGGACTGTACCCAAAAGCCACCGTTTTGCACGTTCTCGCGAATGTGGTAAGGTGGAAATCAAAACACAGTGGGAATCACACAAGACATTATGACGATCTCGGGTCTGCAGACTAACCTGTACCAGTGTCACCAGAGAACTGCTATCTGAAGATAGGTACAATACCATTTAAGAGTTCTCGGCGAGTCCGTTCAGTGTACCCAGTCTCCACTGAGCACCCGCATACCATCTTTGATGTCAAACACCAATGGATGTTGGATCATCCATCGCCCATTATATGGGTCAAGATGCGTATACGCTAGTCTACTCTGGAGAATCGTTGCCCTGTCTCAATACACCCTCGACTAGGAACAATTATAGGATGTACTCGTTGACTACCCTGGCCCTACTCGTATGATCTCCATCATAGTCCTAGTAGTCAAGTACATATCCTAAGGGTTTTATCAACTTGTGAGAGCAAGACAGTAAACCAATACATGTCAACATGTTAAGACAAAGTACAACCAGATAGCATACTATCATGTCGAGCAAGAAAGTCCTCACTATATATATCCAAGTATCCACTATAATATACATCATATGTACAATAATAGACTCTAGGGCATATACATAACTAACAATCTCCCACTTGCACTAAGGCCAGCTGTTGTAGTATCTTACACTCAAAAACCCGAAGAGTCTCTCAAAATGTATCTGGGGTATGGCCTTCGTGAGTAGATCCGCAGTGTTGTCCTTCGTGTCAATTCTCCTGACCTCGATCTCCCGGCGATCAACTATCTCCCGGATCAGGTGATACCGCCTCAGAATTTGCCTGGATCTCTGATGGGACCTGGGTTCCTTGGCCAAAGCCACAGCTCCATTGTTATCACAATACAAAGGTATTGGATGCTCAATTGACGGAACCACTCCAAGTTCAGTGATGAATTTCTTCATCCAGATAGACTCTTTGGCAGCATCATTGGCAGCGATGTATTCAGCCTCCATCGTCGAGTCAGCCACGGTTTTCTTGTTTGGAACTCTTCCAACACGCAGCCGCTCAAATGAGGGTAAAGTCAAAACCCGAGTCCGACTTAGAGTCGTCCTTATCACTTTGGAAGCTCGAATCGGTAAAGGACTCCACCTGGAGTTCTCCGTTACCATACACCAAGAACATCTCTTTAGTCCTTCTCAAGTACTTGAGAATGTTCTTCACAGCTGTCCATTGATTCTCTCCAGGATCTGCTTGATACCTACTCACTACACTTAGTGAGTATGCTACATCGGGTCTGGTACATATCATCGTATACATGATAGAGCCTACTGCCGAAGTATAGGTTATCCCTTGCATGCGAGCTCTTTCCAAATCAGTCTTGGAAGACATCTATGGATAGAGTGAGTCCGGAGATCGTGGGTAAGTTCCCACGCTTGGATACTACCATACTAAACCTCTTTAGTATGGTGTCAATGTACCTGGATTGGGACAATCCCAGTATCTGTTTAGATCTATCTCTATAGATTTTGATCCCCAAAATGCAGGAGGCATCACCTAAATCTTTCATTGAGAATCTATGTAATAAGAAGGGCTTTACCGAGTGCAACAAAGGAACATCATTTCCTATCAAGAGTATGTCATCCACATACAATACGAGGAAGACAACCTTACTCTCTGCAGCCTTCTTTTAAATACAAGGTTCATCTACGTTTTTGATGAAATCAAACTCTTTGACTACAACATCAAAACAGATGTTCCAACTCCGTGATGCCTGCTTTAACCTGTAGATGGATTTAAGCAGCTTGCACACTTTTCCCGCTGCTCCCACTATTTACGAAGCCCTATGGCTGAGTCATGTACACGCACTCTTCTAAATCACCATTTAGGAATGCGGTCTTAACATCCATTTGCCAGATTTCGTAGTCATGGTATGTAGCAATGGCAAGTAAGATCCGGATGGACTTAAGCATAGCCACTGAAGAAAACGTTTCGTCATAATCCACACCTGGTCGTTGACGAAAACCCTTTGAAACAAGTCAAGCATTGAAAGTCTCAATTTTTCCATCTACACCAAGTTTCTTTTTAAAGATCCACTTGCTCCCAATTGGTTTTACCCCTTCAGGAGCAACTTCCAAAGTTCATACTTTGTTGGTGTACATGGATTCCATCTCAGATCGCATTGCATCCAGCCACTTCATAGAGTCCCCACTCGTGATGGCCTGCTTAAATCTAGTTGGGTCATCATCTTCCATGATGCAATCCTCGCTCCAACCATCAATGAGAAAACCGTAGTATCTCTCAGGTGGATGAGGAACCCTACTAGATCGGCGGAGAGGCTGGGGTTCGTCGGGAACTACTGAATCCTCTGGTTCTACCAAATCTTTAGTTGTAGTTTGTGCTGCTGGAGCCTATTCCAGCTCTACCTCATTGCCACTATCTTGTTTCATAAGAAAACCCTTTTCTAAGAAGGTGGCATGTCGAGAAACAAACATTTTTGTTCCTTGGAGTGGTAGAAGATATACCCTTGCGAATGCTTGGGATATCCAATAAACTTGCACAGAACTGACCTTGCCTCGAGCTTGTCTGGATTTTGTGTTTTCACATCTGCCGGACAACCCCATATCTTAACATAAATAATAGATGGTCTCTTCCCCTTCCATATCTCATATGGAGTGGTAGGCACTGATTTGGTAGAAACCATATTCGATTTGTGTATGGCTGTCTCAAGCGCATACCCTCAGAAGGAAATAGGCAACTCAGCAGTGCTCATCATAGAGCGCACCATATCTAATAGGGTGCGATTCCTCCGCTCCGATACACCGTTGTGTTGTGGTGTATATGGAGGAGTAAGCGGAGAGAGAATCCCATTCTCTTTTAGATAATCCCGGAACTCATTGCTCAAGTATTCTCCTCATCGATCAGATCTAAGGATTTTAATACTTTTACCCGTTTGGTTCTCTTCTTCGTGCTTATATTCTTTGAATTTCTCAAAATCTTCAGACTTGTGTTTCAACAGGAACACATGTCCGTATGTTAAGAGATCGTCAGTGAATGTAATGAAGTATGAGGAACCATTCCTGGCATTTGTAGACATGGGACCGCATAGATCACTATGTATCAGTCCCAAGAGTTCCATAACTCTTTCTCCGTGTCCACTAAACGGAGTTTTGGACATTTTTCCTTTGAGACATGAATGGCAAGTTTCATAAGATAATAATTCGAACGTATTCAAATATCTATCTTTATGTAACATAGGTTGTCGTGTCGCATTGATATGACCTAGTCTACAATGCCATAAGAAAGATTCGTTCATTTCTGAACTCTTCCTCTTGTGTGTGTTTTGTACATTAAAACTGTAGTTTGATTTAGAACGTATATGCCATTATTTAACGAGCCTGATCCAATCAACTTTTGATCTAGGAAGATGTTCATAACATCATCCTGTACTAAAAAATTATATCCTTCTTTACTTAATAAAGAAACTGATATAAGATTGCATATCAGGGTTGGAATGTAATAACATTCGTTCAGAATCAATGTATTACCTTTTGGTAATACAAGGTGATATTCGCCAACTGCTTTGGCTGCAATATCTACACCATTCCCTACTCTTAAGGAATGATCACCCCTTTCCAGTTCTCTACATTTGCTTAGCCCATGCAACATATTGCATATGTGGGATCCCGATCCGGAATCTAATACCCAGGACGTAGAGTGGATTGAGAAACAGTTCTCGATAACTAACACACCCGAAGAAAATGCATCAACATGCTTTTTTTTCATTTGGGCGGCGTGAGAATCCGGATATGTTCCTATTCCCTGCTCAGTCTTATAACGTTTATAAGAAAAAATGGGACCAACGTTCCCCTGCTCAGTATAATAAGCGGGTTCAGTCAATACATCCATATTTTTATCTTGATTAAGGCCTGACATGGTCGCTACCTGGAGAGAGAGAGAAGAAAACACTTTAGTGTGCGCTCTTGCAATATTAGATTGGTTATTATCTTATCTAATCAGGATGGCTCCCACTGTTTTCATCAAATCTTCCTTCAAACCCTAAAAGGTAAGACTAGCCTGAATTAATTACACCTTACAACTTTGCCAATCTTTAGGCCAGGCCAGTGTTGGTACTTTGAGGGAGGTTCCCCGTGCTTTCACACGGACCTAATTAAACTAAACCTCATTTTCTTAGAGGCATAACCCCGTAAACATGTTTCTGGACACCTACCTGACTGGCTAATTGTCATGTGCAAAACTCTCTCAGGAGTAACTCTTACTCGTAGTGGGTATCGGGATCCAACTATCTCATAGAAGGTATGCAATCTCATTGCAAATTTCAACACTTGAAATTCCCAATAATATCTTTTACCCCTAATGTGCTATGACCTTGATGAAAGACAAACAACCCATAGTCCGCTAGTCAAGTTCAACCCGTGCATTTCCTGATTGAATTAAACCCACCCGCACGACCCTTGATGAAAGCCAAACAATGCCGTACGAATACCCTAATCCAAGCGCATCTCATGCTACAGATAAGTACTAATTAGCTACCGTACACTACGCCTTGACGAGTGCAAAACTACCGTGTAACACGAACACTAAACAATACTTATCGGAAATGACGGAGGGTTACAAAGGTTTTTCTGAAAACCTTTTGCGTAATGAACTTGATATCATTGTAGAAACAAGTGAAGGTGTTTTTTTGTTGGATATAGTGCCCTCAAAGTCAATTATTGGACCGCAGGCACGTGATTGCAATGATTGAGGGAGGACCTATACCGGTAGGACAGTCTTACTCGAGATGATAGTATGCTATCTGGTTTATCTTTATCATCGTGTACTGTTTTAGGTGACATGATATCTATCGCTATTACACGTTGATAGAGCCCATAGGATTCTTGCTTGACTACCAACATTATGATGGCGATCATATACGTGAGAGTTGGGTAGTCTATAAGCACATCCTTAAAAGTGGTCCCTGGTCGCAGGAGTTTAGAGACAGGGCATCGATACTCCGGAGTAGACTAGTGTATACAGTCGAGACCCCGACGAGGGGCGATGGCCGGTCTCACAAGCCATTGGTGTCGGTTGGTTCACCTAAGATGTATACAGGTGCTCATTGGGTTATGAGTACACCGGACAGGACTCGCCGGGGACATTCTAGCTGGTTATTAAAACCTGTCGTCAGATAGCAAATCCCAGGTGACATGTGTACAGGTTACTCTATCGACCTGAGATCGTCATTTGCCTCGTGTGATTTCCTACTGTGCTTTGATTATTACCCTACCACGGCTCAAAGGAGGCGTGCAAACAGGTTCTAGTTGGGTACAGTCCCGAGCCACATGGAGGCAGTGAGCGGATCGGCAGGGGATTCGTCTCTCCCTACGTTGGGAGTAAGATCGTGCTGTGTCTGGAGAGCCATTACACAAAATCCATGGCCATGGTAAGCGAGATTTACTGGTAGGTATTCCAGTAGTATCTCAAGCTGTTCTGGGCTACACCCCGACACGACTTATACCGCTTTTGGGGGTCTGACGTTTACCAGCTCCCTAGGCCCGATATGCGATGCTCATAGACGAACGGACCAGACTGTACGGATATTGTCACACATAGGCTTAGTAGGGTTCCAGGATGAGTTCGCTCATTGGACTCCCTTTCACTCAGTACATGGGCAGCCGTTACGTACACCTAGTACCACTGACGGCTTATGTTTAAACCCACAGCCAAAGTATTGACAAGTCTTTAGAGTCCCCCACAGAAAGTTTCCCAGTTCGGGCAAAACGTTGTAGAGGCCGTATGGTTTTATGGCAGGGTTTGAAAATACGCGTGCACTTGTGCACGTGCCATGGATCGGACGGATAATACTAGCGGGCTTTGGTTTAAGTCGGATCCTAGTATTATACTATGTAGATTTTGTCTTGTTGCATTTGTATTGGGTCGGAATATAAATGCGGGTATGTATATACAGTTGCGGAGTTACTTCGTAATTTTATTACGGGATCACTTTTTGAAGTTGCCAGTTTGCATTCTTTTTGGCCAAATTCCCTTTCTTCTTTTCTTGGCTGAAATTTCCATTGAGGGGGTCTTTTTTGTAAATGTGGCTTTTACAAAATGGGGGGTATCTGTGGTGACAGGGGCTCCAGCAGCAAGCACAAGGTTCCTTGATTGATAGAGTGATTTGTGAGCCATCTTTAGCATTTTCTTGGGATTGCTTTGGATATTTGTTGGAGATTTATCTTTGTGATCACGACTTGAGCTTATGCTCACAACCCCACCATTCTTACATCCATGGCCGAGAGCACAAAAGGTGGAGCCCCAATTTTTGTGAGTGAGGAATTGATTCATTTTCATTTGCAAAGAAAAGCCGAAGCTCATCTCCAAAGCTCATTTCCATCTCCACTCCTATTTGGCAATTTCGATTAACCCTCGAAACAAAATGTTCTACACTTATTCTATAGCAACCTTGGACTCGTCGGCTAGCAAACTTCGTGTCCGAGTTGCCTCGGTTCAGAGGCGGGAGCCCGTATAAAGATTCACTGACGTGGCGCAGTTTTCGGCAAGGAGGAGATCGTAGATCGAGCGAGATAGGAGAGCGAGCTTCGTCGGTGCATCCGCAACATGCTAGGGGCTGAGGATAAAGACCGAAGGACTCGGATCGATCGGTATAATCTCGAAACCCCCGTTTACAGTTTTCTAGTTTACGGTTCATGGAACGATCTGGGATTTGGGATGCGGTTAGCGCCAGTTCGTAAAATGTTTTTGTTCCACATTTGGCTTCGGAAAGACGGCCGGGGTGCTGCCGCAACCCAACAATGGTATCAGAGCCACGCCATTAACCTTTACTAGCTTGCTCTAACTTGTTTAAAACATAGATCGGACGAAATTTCCAAAACTGCAATTCCAAGTTCAAACTTTCTGTCGATATTTTTATTTGTCGAAAAAATATTTTGAGTGTTTCAGAAAATCAGGCAGGCTTTTCTAAGACCACTGTAAAATTTTGTAGCATGATCCCTCTGTAGCGCCGTGGAAACGCGGCCGTACCCACGTTTTGGCGGCGGTTCCGCTGCACTGTTGGTGTTTCAGTGCACTAAATTTTTCCTTTGGGTCTTTAACATGGAATTGTGGTTTCTGGAAAATTTATTTCTGGCCCAGATTATTTTGAGTGCTAGATTTGTACTTTGGGCCCTCTTCGGGAAATTTTGCCGATCGAGATTTTAAATATATTAGTTTGCAGTGCTTTACATTACTATCTGTGACCATGAATGTAATTCGATCGGTAAATCTTGTCTAATTGCTATAGCTCTTTTTGACGGATTTGCGAACATGACATTCACGTTGATGTTCTGTGTTGTGCTGTGGTGCTGCGGATTTGTTGTGGTGGATAGATTGTGTGCAATGGTTGTGCGGTTTGGATATATTTGTATATTTGATATTGCGGGACGAGCGTCCGACATGTGAACTGCTGTCACTGCCTGTTTGTATTATTCTTTTGGGGTACGACCGGGCTGCGGTCGATGTACCCGTTGTATATATTTTCTTTTCTGTACTAGGATTACCCCGCGGTTGAGGGCATGGATAGCCGGGTTCTAGAGGGCAAAGGGCCCGCATCTCATGGCTTTGAGACGGAGGGAGCTTCACTCTAGAATTGGCGGGCTATTCGCCGCACTCGTAGGGGGTATAGGTTGACCCAAGGAGGGGTGCTCAAGTCACCGGATTTCATGATGTGCTGGGTGGTCCATTCATGTTGCGGAAGAGGGCTGCCTCGCTTCTGGTTTTGGCGGGTAACTTGCTGCACTCGTAGGGGTCTTGGTTTTCATTGCATAGGCTATCCACACGACCAGGGGAACGTCGGGTTTCATTTGTGGCTGTATGTAACTCGGGGATCCCAGATTATCTGTATTGTTCTGTGATGCTTATTACTTTTCTGTGATGTTGCATTTATCACGCCAGGAGCGATTATTGTATATTGATATATATATGTATATATACTAATAGATGTTGTATATGTTTTACACCCGTGCTAGTCCAGTCCCCGCTCTGTCGTTAGTTAAGTAACCTAACGGGTGATGACGGGACCCAGCGGCGAATGCGGATGGCATATACGTACATTTTATTTTCGTTATTTTCTGGTGTGATTAATTGATGGGACTGCGTTGATTCGTATCAATGCAAGGAAAACAGACCTATACAGATGTTGTTGGAACATTTTTCAAAAAGCTGTTATTGCAAGGACATTTTCTTTTGTTTTGCATAGAGGTATTCGATTATGAATATCCAGCCCCTCATTCAACTAGGCAAGGGCCGGGATCCCATCATCGGGTGTGACCCCTTGGAAAGAGGTTTGCGTCAGGGTAATTACTTCACTATAGTCGATTACTTTTTGCTTTGCATCGTGGTATTTAGTTTGAAATATCCTGCACCTCATTCTACGGGGAAAGAGCCGAGAACCCTTCACCGGGAGTGACCTCTTTAGCAAAGGTTTTTCACCACTATATATTTGTAAAAGTTATTCAGTTCCATCAACGATATCAAGTTCATTACGCTAAAGGTTTTTCGCCAAAAACCAGTCGTAGCCCTCCGTCATCTCTTACAAGTATTATTTAGTATTCGTGCTGCGTTTGTTGGCTGTGTCAAGGCATAGTGTGCGGTAGCTGAGTAGTAATTGTTTTTGGCATATAAATGCGATTGGTTGGGACAGTCGTACGGCCTTGTTGACTGTGTCAAGGGCTCGTACGGGTGGGTTTAATGCAATCCAGGATAATGACGGGTTGAACTTGACTAGGATGTTAGTTATATGTATGCCCTAGAGGCCATTACTGTACATAGGATGTATATTGTAGTGGATGCTGGGACGTATATAGGGAGGACTTTCTTGCTCGACATGATAGTATGCTATCTGGTTGAACTTTACCTTAACGTGTATACTGATTGTCTCTCTGTTACATGTTGGTAAAGCCCTTAGGATCTGTACTTGACTACCTGGATTATGATGCGGATCATACTAGTGGGGACATGGTAGTCCATAAGTACATCCTTCAAAGTCCCTAGTCGTGGGTGTATCGAGACGGGGCATCGATATACCAGAGTAGACTAGCGTATACCTTCTCGACCCATACAGATGGGCGATGGATGATCCCATATCCATTGGTGTTTGACATCAGAGATGATATACGGGTGCTCAGTAGAGACTGGGTACACTGGACGGACTTGCCGAGAACTCCCAGATGGTATTATACCTCACGTCAGATGGCAGTTCTCAGGTGACACTGGTACAGAGTAGTCTGTTGACCCGAGATCGTCATAGAGTCTTGTGTGGTTCCCACTGTGCTTTGATTTCCATCTTACCACGTCCAAGAGGGCGTGCAAAGCGGTGGTTTTTGGGTACAGTCCCGAGTCACATGGAGGCAATGAGCGATAGGAGGGGATTCGTCTCTCCCGGTATAGGGAGTTGATGTTGCGCTGTGTTCGATTGGCTATAACAGGAAATCCCTGGCCAGGGTTGCTGAGATTTACTGGTAAGTGTTACCAGTAGTTTCTCGAACAGTTATAGACCTCATATCGACACGACTTATTGAGCTATTGGGGTCTGACGTTTACCACCCCTAGGCGAGATATGCGACATATCAGACAATCAGACCGGACTGTACGGTAGTGTTACTGGTCGGATTCGCAGGAGTGTGAGAGGGCTTGCTCGTCGATCTTCTGATCGCTCAATACCCGGGTGGCCGTTACGTTTAGCAGACCGCTTGCGGCTTGTGGTTGTTTGATATGATCATCGCCTGCTGCCGGCGTATTGACGAGTCTTTAGAGTCCTACACAGAGGTTTCCTGGTTCAAGCGAAACGAAATAGGAGCGCATATGAGATATGTGCGGGACCGAGAATAATGCGTGTATGTGATACCGTATTTCATTCTCGCGATGAATGTATCGATTAGGTTATATGCGATATACCCTAGTTATCGAATCAAGGATTGATTCGATAAACCGATACATTGGATACTAGTCGGTTATATACGATATGACCGGATCGTTAAATCAAGTGTTGATTTAATGATTTAATGCATAATTATATATTTGATATATTACTTTGCATTAACTAGTGTCGGTTCACTTTAATTGGATTTTCTCGCTCGGATGTGCACATTGTATATTCGATATAGTTTTGTGCACATGATTGTATCATGTTTGATGATACATGCCTTTTTGGTTAAGTGTGAAGTATCAAACTATAGTTAAGTGGATGATTAGGGTTTTTGATTTCCTTATTTATATATTAATCTTTTTCTTTTTGGAAAAAGAATAAGCAAATGCAAAATGGTGGCTTTATTTGGAAGCTTGTTGAAGCTTCATGAAAACATTGACTTTGTCACCATTTTGTCTCATGCTTAACCCTAACTACTCCACTAACCCTAGTTCACTCCCTACAACTAACCATGGTTCACTTATGATAAGAATGGATTATTCTTTTCATTTTAAATTTATTCTTATCATAATATTTATCTTCTTCTTCATCTTCTTCTTTAAGAAGAAAGCAAGGTCCATCAATGGTGATTGATGGAAATGAGTGAGAAATCCAATTCTAAATTGAACCCACTTCCTATTTATTCATCCTCTACCTCTTGCCAAGTAGTAGAGTGTGTTTACTTCACAAGTTTCTTGACTTGGTGAAGTCGGAGCTTGATTTAGCGATGCCTCGACGTAGATCATCTTCGGCATGGACATCGACGACCAAGCTCGCTTATTCTCCGATGAAGTCGACGCTAGAGCCCGGATTCTTTTTGGACAGCGGAGAGGACTTCGTTGCGGAGCTATGGAGGTGGAGCACCGGATCTACAAAGGTTGTATTTCCGATTCTTATAGTTAAGTGTTAACTAGTTAGCTTTTTCGCCTAGTCTTCTAGCAAACGATCCGTAGTCGGGTTTCTCGGCACCGTTAAAATTTTAATTTGGCATGATCGATGCCTTGTGAGACCTCATTAGGGTGCCTAGGAACCCTACAGTGGTATCAGAGCCTAGCTAGAGCCTTAGGCGAAGTCTAGACGGATTTTGAAACCCGAACGAACCCGAAAACCCAAACACAAAATGCTCTCTGTCCTTTTTCCAAAAATTAGGATTTTTCCAAATTAAAAATATGCAGAAAAATAAGCAGGGTTTTCTAAGAATTACGGTGAAAAATTTTGGTCGTAATTCCATCAAACAGCCGCGGAACCGCGGCCTTAGCCCACGTGGCGCAGCGGTTCCGCGGCAACACTGTTGCATCGTTGACCAAAATCTGCACAGTAATTATTAGTTTGCTGTGCTGAGTTCTCTGGGTATTTTTAAAAATTATTCAAGAGTTGAATTTTCTGCAGTTGTTTTGGGGATTCGGTGTTTCGATCGGGGTATCAAATTTTGTCTATTTGGCTTTCCGGATAAATTTTTAGAATATGTTAAAAAGTTCGACCGGATATAAATACCCAATTTTTCCCCTGTTGGGAAATTTCCAAGTGTTGGATTTTTCCATAGTTTAACGATGTTCTAAGTAGTGCAAGTAACGCGATGGTCCCTCTAGAAGACAACAAACCTTAACTCGATTATGTGACCGTCTTGAACTGCCCTTTGAACCTTCGGGTTTGGGGCAGTACGGCGTGCCACATGTGAGGCGTTGGCTTGACCCTTCTACGGCTGGACCGTTGGTACTGAGGCACGAACGGAATGTTGTTAGACTTGTTTCATGTGTTGATCTATATCGGGAAAACTTGGGTGTTCGATTGTTCGATCGGAAAGTTTAACATTTTCTGTTTATCTGGAATGGGATACAATAATTGGAATTCACAAAAAGTTATGAGATAACTGAATGAATGTTATAAACATAGCACTTTAGTCTCGATTGATCGGTTGCCACGGAATTTTGATGTGATCAAAAGTCCGTCGCAATCACGTAGCGTACGCGGATACTCGCCGGGTAAACTTAATAGACAGCCTCACTCCATAGCCCCGACCAAGTGACTGTAGGAGAACCCCGTCGCCGAAAGCATCCGTTCGGGTGCTCGCGGCAGCGGTGTTCCGCCTTGGTGCACTTCGTCGACGGCGTCGGGGGTGCAGCCGCCTACTGAAGTTTGCGACGAGCATTCGATCAGACTGTCGGGAATCTTGTTGAATTGCCCGACTCGATATTGAAAAGTGTTTTCGATAATAAGACTGAAATGCGGGGTTTATAATTGTTAGGCATGCGATGTCTAAGTAATTCATTTGGTCAGGCATGCGATGTCTGAGGTGGTTGCGGATTCCAACTGTTGTAGTTTTACACTTTCTTTTCTGTGACCGTAAGTGTAATATGTGATATCGCCGGTTTCGTTGCTATATGCCAACGACAATTGGGATGCGCATATTTACTTACGTTGATGACATGTGATGTTATGTGTTGCTGGATATGTTATATTGGATCGTCGTGTTTGAATAGCTGGGGTTTTTTTTATGTGAGATGAGTGTTTTTCATTTTCATTCATGTAAAACCTTGTATGTAATATTCTTTTATTGGGGCACTTCCAGGTTGCGGAAGTTGTCACCGTTTGTATATTATTTACTTTTCCGCACTAGGATAGACCCAAGGAGGGGAGCACAAGTAACCGGGTTCTGGAGTCCAGTGGGAGACCAACTCGAGGAGTCGAGTCCGGGTCTCCTAACTCTAGAATTGGTAGGGTTGCTTGCCGCTCTCGTAGGGGTCTAGGGGTATGGGTTTGGCTATTCATCACGACCGTGGAATCCGTGTTTTATACTGGCTCGTATTGAAAACACGGACGTCCTAGGATATCCAATATTTTATATGTTTCTTCTGCTGCGATATCTGTGATGTGATCATGAGATGTTCTTTGATAGCTACAGTATATAGTATATATGATATATTATATAGACGTTACTTATGTTTTACACCCGCGCTAGCCCTGCCCTGCTCTGTCGTTAGTTACCTAACCTAACGGTGCATGAGGGGACATCGAGGCGAATGCGGATGGCATAAGTGTACGTCGTATTTATCTGTGATGTTTAGGTACTTAAATGATGGGACTTCATTAATGTGATTAATGAAATAAAAGAAACCTAAGATGTTGTAGAATCGAATTTCAAAATAAAACAGGTAGCTACAGTTCTTGCTTTGCACAGCGGTATATATGATATATCCTGCACCTTATTCGATAAGGAAAGGACCGAGATCCCTTCACCGGGAGTGACTCCTTTAGCAATAACTGGCAGATGGTACACACTCGGTTTGTCTTTTGATTGCTTTTAAGAGTTCTGCTTTGCACAGTGATATATATGATATATCCCGCACCTCATTCGACGAGGAAAGGACCGACGATCCCTTCACCGGGAGTGACTCCTTTAGCAAAACTAGAAAAGCCTCAAAAACACTCCATTTCAAAATTCATTCGATCCTACAACGATATCAAGTTCATTACGCAATAGGTTTTCAGAAAAACCTGTCGTAGCCCTCCGTCATTTCAGATAAGTACTGGTTAGTATTCGTGCTACGTTTGTTGACCTTAGCCAAGGCGTATTGTGCGGTAGCTAATTAGTGCTTATCTGTATAAACATATGATGCGATTGAGTTAGGGTAGTCGTGCGACTTTGTTGACCTTAGCCAAGGGTCGTGCGGGTGGGTTTAATTCAATCGGGAAATGACGGGTTGAACTTGGCTAGCACTTATGATTTGTTGACCTTAGCCAAGGTCATAAGCTGCTAGGGGCAAAATATTATCGGGAATTTCAAGTGTTGAAATTTGCAATGAGATTGCATACCTTCTATGAGATAGTTGGACCCCGATACCCGCTGCGAGTAAGAGTTACTCCTGGGAGAGTTTTATACATTACAATTAGCCGATCAAGTAGGTGTCTAGAATGGTGTCAATGGGGTTACGCCTCTGGGAAAACGAGGTTTACATTAATTAGGTTTGTGCGAAAGCACGGGGGACCTCCCTCAAAGTACCGACACTGGCCTGGCTGAAAGATTGGCGAACTTGTAGTATGTAATTAATCCCGGCTAGTCTTTCCTTTTATTGTTTGAAGGAAGATTTGATAAAAAGCAGTGGGAGCCATCCTGATTAGATAAAATAAAAACCAATCTATTCTTGACAGAGCGCACGCTGAGTGTTTTCTTCTCTCTCTCCAGGTAGCGACCATATCACGCCTTAATCAAGATAATAATACGGAATATTGACCGAACCCGCTTGTTATACTGAGCTGGGGAACGTTGGTCCCGCTCCAACTTATAATTGTTATAAGACAGAGCAGGAAATTGGGGAATACCAGAATTCCCGTGCCGCCCAAACGAAGAGAGTGCATGCTGATGCATCATCTTCGGGTGTGTTCATTACAAAGAACTGTTTCTCTGTATCCTCTACGTCCTGGGTATGTGATACCAGATCAGGATCCCAGATATGTAATCAGTTACATAGGGCTTCAGAAAGGTAGAGAACTGAGAACGGGTGATAAGTTTCATGAGGCAGAAAACGGGGCAAGAGTTGCAGCCAAGTCTGTTGGTCACTGTCACCCTGTATTACAATACATTGATTCTGAACGAATGTTATTAGATACCGAACCTGATATACAAAATCATATCAGTCTCTTTATTAGTAAAGAAATGATAAAATTTTGTATTGTTGGATAATATTTTGAACATTTCCTATATCAAAAGTTGATCGGTTCAGGCACGTTATCTAAAAGAATTAATGTTCTAAATCAAACTACAGTTCTTAGTGTACAGAACACACACAAGAGGAAGAGTTCAGAAATGAACGAATCCTTCATGAGGCATTGTAGACTAGGTCATATCAATGTGACCCGACTAGCTGAAGTTACATTCAGATGCATATTTAAATCAGTTTGAATTTACATCTTATGAAACTTACCGGTCATGTCACAAAGATAAGATGACCATAGCTCTGTTTAATGGAAACAGAGAAAGAGTTAGCAAACTCTTGGGATGATACATGTTGATGTATGTTAGGTCCCCTGTCTACACATGCCAAGACTGGTTCTTTATACTTCATTACATTCTCTGATAATCTTTCAAGATTCAGACCTATGTTCCTGTTGAAACACAAGTCCGAACCTTTTGAGATATTCACAGAATATAAGTTAGAAGTAGAGAACCAGAATACAGGTATAAGTATTATGTCCTATGATGCGATCAAGGAGGAGAATACTTGAACACGGAATTCCAGGACTATTCTAAAGGAGAATGAGATTGTCTCTCAGCATTACTCCTCCGTATACACCATAGCACGATGGTATATCGGGGCGGAGCTGATACACCCTATTTGATATGGTGTGCTCTATGATGAGTAATACTGAGTTACCTTTTTCCTTTTGGGAGTTATGCACTTACGAAGTTGCATACCTATTGAATAAGATTCCAATCAAATCAATTGCCTACCACTTCATATGTGATATGGAAAGGGAAGAGCCCATATCTTAAGTTAGTTAAGATTTGGGGTTGTCCGGCCTATGTCTAAAAGGCAAAATCCGGACAAGCTCGAGGCAAAGTCTGTAATGTAGAACTGGAAATGTTCCAGCTATACAAACTGCAGCTGATGATTTGAAAGAACCAAAGGATTCAATAGTTACCAACGAACCTCAGCCTCTCCGCCGATCTAGTAGGGTTCCTCACCCACCTGAGAGATAATTCGGTTTCTCTATGACAGTGGGAGCGAGGACTGCATCATGAGATGATGACCCAACTAGTTTCGAGCTGGCCATCAGGAGTAAGACTCTGTAAGAATGGCTGGATGCTTAGTGATCTGAGATGGAATCCATATACACCAACAAAGTATGGACTTTGGTTGCTATATCTGAAGGGTTAAATCCCCATCAGGGGCAAGTATATCTTGAGAAGATTACTTGGTGTACATGGAAAAGTTGAGACTTTCAAAGCTAGACTTGTTAAAGGTTTTCGTCATTGACCAGGCGTGGATAATGATGAAACCTTTTCAAGTAGCTATGCTTAAGTCCATCCGGATCCTACTTACCACGGCTACATTCCATGACTACGATATCTGGTGGTTGGGTGTCATGACTGCTTTTCTAAATGATATTTTGGAAGAGAGCGTCTATAAGTACACAGCCAGAGGGCTTCGTAGACAGTGGGAGCAGCGGAAACATGTGCAAGATGCTTTATAGGATAAAGCAGGCATCGCGGAGTTGGAACATCTGTTTTGATGAAGTAGTCAAAGAGTTTGACATCATCAAAATGGTAGATGAACATTGTATAAACAAAAAGGTAGTAGGGAGTATAGTGACGATCCTCGTAGAGTACGTGGATGACATACTCTTGATAGGGAAGGAGTTTCCTATGCTGCGCTCGATCAATCTCCGCTTATCACAATGATTCTCCATATAGGATCAAAGTGATACCTCCTAAATCCTGGGTTTTGGATCTATGAGATAGATCTAATTGGATGTTAGGATTCTCACTAGTTGTAGTGAGATGGTATCAATCGACCCTGGGGAGAATCACTGGAATAGTTCCAGGGTGATAAAGACGACTGAATGTCAGTCGCAGGCATTGTCTTTACCCTAAGAAAAGGGACGGTATGTTGGAAGAGTTCCAAGCTAGATACCGTGACATACTAGACGATAAAGGCACGATACATCGCTACTTAAGATGCTACCAAAGAGGCTGTTTGGGTGTATATTGGTTCATAAGATGAACTATGTTCCTCCTATTGTGTGAAAATGGAGTTGTGGCTTATGCCAAGGAACGCCGGTCCCATCAGTGATCCAGACATATTCTAAGGCAGTATCACTTGATCATGGAGATGGTTGATCTCCAGGGTGATCGAGGTTTGGAGAGTAGACTCAGAGGACAACACAGCGGATCCACTCACAAAGGCCTGTTCCCAGAGAGAGACTTTTATGGGATGGTTGAGTATGAGATACTGCAACCACTGCTATCAGATGGCCCTAGTGCAAGTGGGAGATTGTTAGTTATATGTATGCCCTAGAGGCCATTACTGTACATAGGATGTATATTGTAGTGGATGCTGGGACGTATATAGGGAGGACTTTCTTGCTCGACATGATAGTATGCTATCTGGTTGAACTTTACCTTAACGTGTATACTGATTGTCTCTCTGTTACATGTTGGTAAAGCCCTTAGGATCTGTACTTGACTACCTGGATTATGATGCGGATCATACTAGTGGGGACATGGTAGTCCATAAGTACATCCTTCAAAGTCCCTAGTCATGGGTGTATCGAGACGGGGCATCGATATACCAGAGTAGACTAGCGTATACCTTCTCGACCCATACAGATGGGCGATGGATGATCCCATATCCATTGGTGTTTGACATCAGAGATGATATACGGGTGCTCAGTAGAGACTGGGTACACTGGACGGACTCGCCGAGAACTCCCAGATGGTATTATACCTCACGTCAGATGGCAGTTCTCAGGTGACACTGGTACAGAGTAGTCTGTTGACCCGAGATCGTCATAGAGTCTTGTGTGGTTCCCACTGTGCTTTGATTTCCATCTTACCACGTCCAAGAGGGCGTGCAAAACGGTGGTTTTTGGGTACAGTCCCGAGTCACATGGAGGCAATGAGCGATAGGAGGGGATTCGTCTCTCCCGGTATAGGGAGTTGATGTTGCGCTGTGTTCGATTGGCTATAACAGGAAATCCCTGGCCAGGGTTGCTGAGATTTACTGGTAAGTGTTACCAGTAGTTTCTCGAACAGTTATAGACCTCATATCGACACGACTTATTGAGCTATTGGGGTCTGACGTTTACCACCCCTAGGCGAGATATGCGACATATCAGACGATCAGACCGGACTGTACGGTAGTGTTACTGGTCGGATTCGCAGGAGTGTGAGCGGGCTTGCTCGTCGATCTTCTGATCGCTCAATACCCGTGTGGCCGTTACGTTTAGCAGACCGCTTGCGGCTTGTGGTTGTTTGATATGATCATCGCCTGCAGCCGGCGTATTGACGAGTCTTTAGAGTCCTACACAGAGGTTTCCTGGTTCAAGCGAAACGAAATAGGAGCGCATATGAGATATGTGCGGGACCGAGAATAATGCGTGTATGTGATACCGTATTTCATTCTCGCGATGAATGTATCGATTAGGTTATATGTGATATACCCTAGTTATCGAATCAAGGATTGATTCGATAAACTGATACATTGGATACTAGTCGGTTATATACGATATGACCGGATCGTTAAATCAAGTGTTGATTTAATGATTTAATGCATAATTATATATTTGATATATTACTTTGCATTAACTAGTGTCGGTTCACTTTAATTGGATTTTCTCGCTCGGATGTGCACATTGTATATTCGATATAGTTTTGTGCACATGATTGTATCATGTTTGATGATACATGCCTTTTTGGTTAAGTGTGAAGTATCAAACTATAGTTAAGTGGATGATTAGGGTTTTTGATTTCCTTATTTATATATTAATCTTTTTCTTTTTGGAAAAAGAATAAGCAAATGCAAAATGGTGGCTTTATTTGGAAGCTTGTTGAAGCTTCATGAAAACTTTGACTTTGTCACCATTTTGTCTCATGCTTAACCCTAACTACTCCACTAACCCTAGTTCACTCTCTACAACTAACCATGGTTCACTTATGATAAGAATGGATTATTCTTTTCATTTTAAATTTATTCTTATCATAATATTTATCTTCTTCTTCATCTTCTTCTTCAAGAAGAAAGCAAGGTCCATCAATGGTGATTGTTGGAAATGAGTGAGAAATCCAATTCTAAATTGAACCCACTTCCTATTTCTTCATCCTCTACCTCTTGCAAAGTAGTAGAGTGTGTTTACTTCACAAGTTTCTTGACTTGGTGAAGTCGGAGCTTGATTTAGCGATGCCTCGACGTAGATCATCTTCGGCATGGACATCGACGACCTAGCTCGCTTATTCTCCGATGAAGTCGATGCTAGAGCCCGGATTCTTTTTGGACAGCGGAGAGGACTTCGTTGCGGAGCTATGGAGGTGGAGCACCGGATCTACAAAGGTTGTATTTCCGATTCTTATAGTTAAGTGTTAACTAGTTAGCTTTTTCGCCTAGTCTTCTAGCAAACGATCCGTAGTCGGGTTTCTCGGCACCGTTAAAATTTTAATTTGGCATGATCGATGCCTTGTGAGACCTCATTAGGGTGCCTAGGAACCCTACATAGGACTCTTTGATTTGTTGACTGGGTCAAGGTCACATAGGTCCTAGGGGCAAAAATCAAATCGGGAGTTTCTAAAGAAACTGAAACTTGCCAGGCATGCGCATACCATCTGGAGTGTGATAACGTGAGTGAATTCCGTCATGTTATCGTGCGATGATAGTTGGATCCCGATTCCCACTGATGAGTTGGTTTACTCCTCGGGTGATCCCGACTAATTCTTTTTTCAGGTTTAGAGGAGAATTTGAGGATACAGTGGGAGCTTTCCTGATTAGATAAAGTGATAACCATTCTGATCTACGTTAGAGTGCAAGCAGAGTGTTTCTTTTCTCTCTCTTTTGGCTGCGACAATAACACGACCCAAGACTATGACTCAGTAACCAAGTTAACCGAACTTTCTTAAAACACTGGCTTTTGGATTGTCTGAGTTGCATACATCATTGCTACTCATTCTTTTACCCTTTGCATTTCTCCAGAACACCCCGTATCACTACGAATATCCACTTCCATTAGATAAATCCGTCGTATGGTTATATACGAACTCAGAGGAATTTTTTCCAGATTCGAGGATGGATTCTGGTTCTGGAGATATTGAATAGGACTATTCAGTTGTCTTTTCCTATTTCCTTCTCTCAGGTTATGAGGGCTCCAAGGATTAGGGGACAGTACACCTATTACGCTTATTGGATAGTCTTCTTCTAAACCATAGGCAGGTGCCGAAAGGTAGGGAATGAAGAAAACCAATTAGCCAAATGGTGGTGTACAAAAGGTAATAAGTAAAGACAAATAAAGGGATTAGAAAGAGGGCAAAGTAAATTGCGACTGCTATTCACGACCAAACCAAGTATTTCATCGCCACTCCTATTTCATCTTTGTATTACTCCAGAACACCCCGTATCACTACGAAGATCCACAGTTATTTGGATAATCCATCGTATGGTTATATACGTACTCGATGGAACTTGTTGCAGTTCAGGGATAGATTCTGGTTCAGGAGAAATAGAATAAAGGTTTATTCAGTTGTCTTTTATAATCACCTTCTCTCAGGTTGCGAGTACTCCTTGGATTAGGAGAGTACACCTATTATGCTTATTGGATAATCTTCTTCCAAACCATAGGCCGGTGCCAAACGGTAGGGAAGGAAGAAAACCATTAAGCCTAACGATGGTGTACAGAAGGTGACGACTAAAGACAAATAAAGGGATTTGGAGAGATGGCAAAGGAAATATACGGTTATAGTCATGAATCTGGATAACGGAAGAGGCATTACTAGGAATACCCGGATACCCTTTCGAAACATATTCATGTTTCAGTTTCACTGTGTATTGTTAATTGTAAACTGATTTCCCAATTAGACCCTTGCTCCAGGTTATGTATTTACCAGGTATGATTCTCACATATGTATGGTTTTACAGATGATGAGTGGGGAGTAAGTTATTGGGAATTAGGTGATCATCCTCATTATATCGGAATTCGTTGTAATTGGTGATATTTGAGGAAATGGCCTGCGTACAGTTTTCAACATACGACGCACAGGGTTTGAGTTATTCAACTCAAGGGACTTATACAATGTATTGTATGTTGTCCAGGGTCCATTAGGACAAAGGGGTTTGTCCTCGTACTATATTCTGTTTACTTATGACTTCTCTAGTTTTTAGACATGTGTTTCGTAGAAATACAAGGTCTAAGTTTTGAGAAGTCATAGGTATAAGAATAAAGTAGAGAACCAGGTGTAGCAAGTATCGGGATTCTTCAAGGTGATCGAAGATGTAGATACTTGTGTATGGTATTCAGTTGATAGTAATGTTTTGGAGAACTTGATTCTCTTTCGGGTTACTCATAATTGGATAAACTCCTACGTTGAGTAATGCTGATCTGCCTCTCTCTATTTAGTTAACATGCACCGGAGACAGCAGCATGATTTGAATCTCGTTCCAATTATATCAGTTCCTTTGTTTCTATATTGTATATAGAATGGATCATATCTTAACGATGTCAAGATATATGGAATTGTCCGGCTTATGCTTAAAACTAGACTTTGGATAACTCAAGGCACGTTTCTGTAATGACAGTTTATGGGTTGACCCTGGCTTAGACGAGGGTTGATTTTCTACCATCTGGAAGATCAATTGTTATATTGTTCTTGACTCGCCACAGTTTTAATAAAATGGATTTTTTCAGAAAACAGTAGTGGGAGTATGGTAGAACTGGAATAGATTCCAGAACCGCAAACGATTCCGGAAAATTTAATAGGACCTAAAGATTCAATCAGGCTTGATATTCCATTAGCCACTCCGCAGATATGGTGGGTAACCTCAGACACCCGAGAGGTACTCCGGTAGCATCAAGGACGGTGACAGGGAGGTTCTTGTTTACCCAGACTTGCCATTACTGCTGTTCCAGACTATGAAACCCGGCAGGAGGATAAGTATAGTATCGTTCTAAACTAGTTTTCGAAGTGCACGTGTATATTATTCTTCCAAAGGGTTGTCGTAGTCAGTAGGAGCAGTGGAAGCATAGTGGACAAGAAGCTTGTGACTATTTATAGACTGAAGCAGATATAGTGGAGATAGATCATCTATTTTTGATATGATTGTCACGGGTTTTGACATCATCAGAATAGGGGATGGATCTGTTAAGAAAGTAGTAGGATGTGATGTCCTGGTATTTTGATGACATGCACAGAGTAGGAAGTAAAATTCCTATAATACAATCGATTGTACTGAGGTTGTCACACAGTGTTTTCTCCTCATAAGATATGGATATTATATCAGACATTCTGGTTACTAGATCTATGCTTTTAGATCTAGATTTGGATAGTTTCCCAATCTGGATACTTAGACAACATTCTAAAGGTATTTAGAATGGACGACTCCTGGCATGGTGGTGTGCCAGCAGGTGATGGAGTCACCCTTCCTAAAGGTGTCTTACAGACTAAAGGGGAGAGGGATGTGCATGATTGGCAGATCACTTGTTAGGCAATTGAGTTGATCATGAGATGTCAAGTACCACACCAGATATAGTTTTTGCACTAGATGCAATAAGTTGATATTGGTCCAATCCTGGAGAAACTTTCGGAGGCAGTTTTAGTACATAAGTGGATGTTCTAGGGATTTGATAACGGTAGCCTCTTTCGAGAGACAGTTATCATTCCAAGCTTCCATGGTGACATGGATGACAGAGTGACTGTCAGAGTTATAGTTTTCCCTTCGACGAGGGGCAGTAGTTTGGACAGGTGGTCCAAGCGGATACTGAGGGAGGCATGACGCAGGATACAGATTAAGTTTAGTTGACGATACAGTCTAAGAAGTTTGGATTTGGAGTTCTTTCATGAACTAGGTCCCATCAGATATCCAGACATATTTTAAGATGGGTATTGCTCTTTCCGGGAAATGGCTTTCTCCGTGAACTTGAGATTAAGACAGACGTAGAAAGGAACATCAGAGCGGATCCACTCACTGAGGCTATTTCTCGAACACAATAGTTTTACAAACAAGCTTTGTGAGACTGATCAGTATAGGAGTTGGGTGTTCGGTATCACACGGGCAGTGAGTATGCGACATCACAATAATTAGCCTTGAGTGCAAGTGGGAGATTGTTGGATATAGTGCCTTCAAAGTCAATTATTGGATCGCAGGCACGTGATTACAATGATTGAGGGAGGACCTATACCGGTAGGACAGTCTTATTCGAGATGATAGTATGCTATCTGGTTTATCTTTATCATCGTGTACTGTTTTAGGTGACATGATATATATCGCTATTACACGTTGATAGAGCTCATAGGATTCTTGCTTGACTACCAACAGTATGATGGCGATCATATACGTGAGAGTTGGGTAGTCTATAAGCACATCCTTAAATGTGGTCCCTAGTCACAAGAGTTTCGAGACAGGGCATCGATACTCCGGAGTAGACTAGTGTATACAGTCGAGACCCCGACGAGGAGCGATGGCCGATATCACAAGCCATTGGTGTCAGTTGGTTCACCTAAGATGTATACAGGTGCTTATTGGTGATGAGTACACCGGACAGGACTCGTTGGGAACATGCTATCTGGTTATTAAAACCTGTCGTCAGATAGCAATTCCCAGGTGACATGTTTACAAGTTAGTCTATCGACCTGAGATCGTCATTTGTCTCGTGTGAGTTCCCACTGTGCTTTGATTATTACCCTACCACGGCTCGAAGGAGTCATACAAACAGGTTCTAGTTGGGTACAGTCCCGACCCACATGGAGGCACTGAGCGGTTCGGCATGGGATTCGTCTCTCCCTACGTTGGTAGTGAGATTGTGCTGTGTCTGGAGAGCCATTACACAAAATCCATGGCCATGGTAAGCGAGATTTACTGGTAGGTATTCCAGTAGTTTCTCAGGGTGTTCTGGGCTACACTCTGACACGACTTATACCGCTTTTGGGGGTCTGACATTTACCAGCTCCCTAGGCCCGATATGCGATGCTCATAGAAGAACGGACCGGACTGTACGGATATTGTCAAACATAGGCTCAGTAGGGTTCCAGGATGAGTTCGCTCATCGGACTCTCTTTCACTCAGTACATGGGCAGCCGTTACGTACAGCTAGTACCACTGACGGCTTGTGGTTAAACCCACTGCCAGAGTATTGACGAGTCTTTAGAGTCCCCCACAGAAAGTTTCCCAGTTCGGGCGAAACGTTGTAGAGCCCGTATGGTTTTATGGCAGGGTTCGAACATACGCGTGCACTTGTTCACGTGCCATGGTTCGGACGGATAATACTAGCTGGCTTTGGTTTTAACCGGATCCCAGTATTATACTGTGTAGATTTTGTCTCATTGCATTTGTATTCGGTCGGAATACAAATGCGGGTTTGTATATACAATTGCGGAGTTAACCACGTAATTTTATTACGGGATCGCTTTTTGAAGTTGCCAGTGTGCATTACTTTTGGCCAAATTCCCTTTCTTATTTTCTTGGCTGAATTTTCCATGGAGGGGGTCTTTTTTGTAAAAGTGTCTTTTACAAAATGGGGGGTTTCTGTGGTGACAGGGTCTCCAGCAGCAAGCACAATGTTGTTAGGTTTACCTAGCATCCTATGAAGGGTTTGGAAGCATCACATGTCTCAAAGATTAAATTTTTATGGTGCTAAGTAAGCATACAAAGAATCAATCCTAGAAAATTAGGGTTACAAAACTTTACAATAACAAAGAATAGGGTTTTGAAAGTACAACCTTTGTAGCTCCCTACGCTAGACTCCTTGGCCACTTGAGGGTTGTAAAACGGTTAGCTTGAGGTCTTCTAACGCCCACGACGATCCACCCGAAGCACCTTGTCCAAGCTTGCAACTTCATTTTATCAAGAGAAAGAAATGAAGCTAACACTCTAAACAAGTAGGTAAGACTTGTATAGAATGATGTTGTGGTAGCTTTTCTCACTTCAAAAACCTAACTTGATGAGTGTTTTGCTTACTAGAGAGATCTAGAAAGCAATGGAGCAATGAAGAAGAAGATGGTGGCTTTTTAAGAAGAAAAGAAATGATAATCTCTAATGAGAAAAATAGAAAATATATCTATATATATTTTTCCTCTTCATCTCAAACCATGGTTATATATTATGGATATTTATTTTACTTTAGTTAAAATACAAGAGAAAGATTAAATCATGGTTAATAAGTAGTTGAACATGGTTAGGTCAAAAGAAGTGTGTAGAATATAACCATTTATTAATCTTTTCTCTTTTCTTTTCTTTTAACATAAATAGAAATAATAATCCATACATATAAACCATGGTGTGAGTCTTATATTGCCACCATTTTCAATGTATAAACAACCATGAAGGATGATGTATGTATGTATGTGTGCATGCACATCCATATGTGCATGAATCAAGAAAGAATGCATACATGCATGCATACATCAAAAATACAAGAAAGGATTTTTTGTGAGAAACTAATGGTTAAATGATAAATCAACACTTGATTTATCAATCCGGCCATATCACATACGACCTAACCAAAAGCAAGCCGCCCGATTAATATACGGTATCTCATACGCGCATTTTAACCGGGTCCATACGCATATCGCATACGCGCACCACAACGTTTCGCCTGGACTAGGTAACTCCTTTGTGGGACTCTAAGACTCGTCCATACGCAGGCAGTGGGTGATGATCATATCAAGCACCCCCAAGCCGCAAGCGGTCAGCTAAACGTAACGGCCACCCGGGTATTGAGCGATCAGAAGAAAACAAGTGAACCTGCTACAACTCCCATCGAGCCAATCGGAAATACTACACGTGCAGTCCGGTCTCCTCGTCTGATATGTCGCATATCAAGTCTAAGGGTGGTAAACGTCAGACCCCAATAATCGATAAGTCATGCCGATGTGAGGCTCATAACAGGTCGAGAAACTACTAGTAACACTTACCAGTAAATCTCTAATCAGCCCTGGCAAGGGACTTTCCTGTTTCGGCCAATCGAGCACAGTGCAACATCAACCCCCAATACCGGGAGAGATGAAAACCCTCCTATCGCTCATTGCCTCCATGTTACTTAGGACTGTACCCAAAAACCACCGTTTTGCACGCCCTCATGGACGTGGTAAGGTGGAAATCAAAGCACAGCGGGAATCACACAAGACTCTATGACGATCTCGGGTCTACAGACAAACCTGCACAAGTGTCACCTGAGAACTGCCATCTGACGTGAGGTATAATACCATCTGGGAGTTCTTGGCGAGTCCGTCCAGTGTACCCAGTCTCCACTGAGCACCCGTATACTATCTCTGATGTCAAACACCAATGGATATGGGATCATCCATCGCCCATCTCATGGGTCGAGAAGCGTATACGCTAGTCTACTCTAGTATATCGATGCCCCGTCTCGATACACCCACGACTAGGGACCTTGAAGGATGTACTTATGGACTACCATGTCCCCACTAGTATGATCTGCATCATAGTCCAGGTAGTCAAGTACACATTCTAAGGGCTTTACCAACATGTAGCTATAAGACAGTATAAAGAGACAAGTATACATGTTAAGATAAAGAGCAACCAGATAGCATACTATCATATCGAGCAAGAAAGTCATCTCTATATATGTCCAAGCATCTAATATAATATACATCATCTGTACAATACTGGACTCTACGGCATACATACAACTAACAATCTCCCACTTGCACTAGGGCCAGCTGCTGTAGTATCGCATACCGAGCATCCCGAAGAGTCTCTCAAACTGTATCTGGGGAATGGCCTTCGTGAGTGGATCCGCTGTGTTATTCTTCGTGTCAACCCTCCTGACATCGATCTCCCGGTGATCAACTATCTTCCAGATCAGGTGATACCGCCTCAGAATATGCCAGGATAGCTGATGGGACCTGGGTTCCTTGGCCAAATCCACCGCTCCATTGTTATCGCAATACAAAGGTATTGGATGCTCAATGGATGGAACCACTCAAAGTTCTATAATGAACTTCTTGATCCAGACAGCCTCTTTGGCAGCATCGTTGGCAGCGATGTATTCAGCCTCCATCGTCGAGTCTGCCACGGTTTCCTGCTTGGAACTCTTCCAGCTAACCGCCCCTCCGTAAAGGGTAAAGATAAATCCCGACTGCGACTTAGAGTCGTCCTTATCACTCTGAAAGCTTGAATCGGTAAAGGACTCCACTTGGAGTTCTTCGTTACCATACACCAAGAGCATCTCCTTAATCCTTCACAAGTACTTGAGAATGCTCTTCACAGCTGTCCAGTAACTCTTTCCAGGATCAGCTTGTTACCTACTCACTACACTTAATGAGTATGCTACATCGGGTCTGGTACATTGCATCGCGTACATGATAGAGCCTACTGCCGAAGCATAGGGTATCCCTTGCATGCGAGCTCTCTCTAAATCAGTCTTGGGAGACATCTCTTTGGAGAGAGTGACTCCAGAGATCGTGGGTAAGTTCCAACGCTTGGATTCTTCCATACTAAACCTCTTTAGTATGGTGTCAATGTACCTGGATTGGGACAATCCCAATATCCTTTTAGATCTATCTCTATAGATCCTGATTCCCAATATGCAGGAGGCATCACCTAGATCTTTCATTGAGAATCTTTGTGATAAGAAGAGCTTAACCGATTGCAGTATAGGAATGTTATTTCTTATCAGGAGTATGTCGTCTACGTACAATATGAGGAAGACAACCTTACTCCCTGCTACGTTTTTGTAGATACAAGGTTCATCTACGTTTTTGACGAAATAAAACTCTTTGATAACGACGTCAAAGCAGATGTTCCAACTCCGCGATGCTTGCTTTAATCCATAAATGGATTTAAGCAGCTTGCACACCTTCCCGCTGCTCCCACTATCTACTAACCCCTCTGGCTGAGTCATGTACACGCACTCTTCTAAATCACCGTTTAGAAAGGCGGTCTTAACATCCATTTGCCAGATTTCGTAGTCATGATATGCAGCGATGGCAAGCATGATCCGGATGGATTTATGCATAGCCACTGGAGAAAAGGTTTCGTCATAGTCCACACCTGGTCTTTGACGAAAACGCTTTGCAACAAGTCTAGCTTTGAAAGTCTCCACTTTCCCATCTACACCAAGTTTTTCTTGAAGATCCACTTGTTCCCAATGGGTTTTACCCCTTCATAAGCAACTTCCAAAGTTCATACTTTGTTGGTGTACATGGATTCCATCTCGGACCGCATAGCATCCATCCATTTCACCGAGTCCCCACTCGTGATGGCCTGCTTGAAGCTAGTTGGGTCATCATCCTCCATGATGCAATCCTCGCTCCCACCATCCATGAGAAAACCGTAGTATCTCTCAGGTGGGTGAGGAACCCTACTAGATCGGCGGAGAGGCTGAGGTTCGTTGGGAACTACCGAATCCTCCGGTTCAACCAAATCTTCTGTCATAGTCTGTATTGCTGAAACCTCTTCCAGTTCTACCTCCTTGCCACTAATCTCTTTTTCAAGAAATTCCTTTTCTAAAAAGTTGGCATGTCGAGAAACAAACACCTTTTGTTCCTCGGTGTGGTAGAAGATATACCCGCACGAATGTTTAGGATATCCAATAAACTTACACAGAATGGACCTTGCCGCGAGTTTGTCCGGATTCTGCGTTTTTACATTTGCCGGACAACCCCATATCTTAACATAATTAAGACATGGTCTCTTTCCTTTCCATATCTCATATGGAGTGGTTGGCACGGATTTGGTGGGAACCATATTCATAGATCTGCAGCTGTTTCCAGTGCATACCCCCAGAAGGAAATAGGTAACTCAGCTGTGCTCATCATAGAGCGCACCATATCTAATAGGGTGCGGTTCCTCCATTCCGATACACCGTTGTGCTGTGGAGTATAAGGAGGAGTCAGCTGAGAGAGAATCCCATTCTCTTTTAGGAAGTCCAGGAATTCATTGCTCAAGTATTCACCTCCTCGATCAGATCGAAGGATTTTAATACTTTTTCCGGTTTGGTTCTCGACTTCTTTTTTATATTCTCTAAATTTCTCAAAAGCTTCTAATTTGTGTGTCATCAGGAATACATATCCGAATCTAGAGAGATCGTCAGTGAATGTAATGAAGTACGCAGAACCATTCCTGGCATGTGTAGACATGGGCCCGCATACATCACTATGTATCAGTCCCAAGAGTTCGGTAACTCTTTCTCCGTGTCCTGTAAACAGAGTTTTGGTCATCTTGCCTTTGAGACATAGCTGGCAAGTTTCATAAGATGAAAATTCGAACGGATTCAAATATCCATCCTTATGCAACTTAGCTAGTCACGTCGCATTGATGTGACCCAGTCTACAATTCCATAAGAAGGATTCGTTCAGTTCTAAACTTTTCCTCTTGTGTGTGTTTGTTATGCTCAGAACTGTTGATTGATTTAGAACATAAATGCCATTGCACAACGTGCCTGATCCAACCAACTTTTGGTTAAGGAAAATGTTCATAACATTATCCTGTAATACAAAATTATATCCCTCTTTACTCAACAAAGAAACCGATATAATGTTGCATATCAGGTTCGGCAAGTAAAAGCATTCATTCAGAATCAATGTATTACCAGTTGGTAATACAAGGTGATATTCCCCGACGGTTTTAGCTGCAACAATTGCACCATTTCCAACTCATATGTCTTTATCACCTTCTCCAAGTTCTCTACCTTTCTTAAGCCCATGTAACTGATTACATATATGGGATCCTGACCCGGTATCCAATACCCAGGACGTAGAGGAAATGGAGAAACAGTTATCTGTAACGAACACACCCGAAGAAAATGCATCATCATGTACTTTCTTCATTCGGATGGCATGGGAATCCTGGTAATCCCCTATGTCTTGTTCAGTCCTATAACTCTTATAAGAAAGAACGGAACCAACGTTCCCCAGCAAAGTATAACATGCGGGTTCGGTCAATACATCCATATTATTATCTTGATTAAGCCATGACATGGTCGCTACCTGGAGAGATAGAGAAGAAAACACTTTAGCGTATGCTCTTGCAAGATCAGATTGGTTATTATCTTATCTAATCAGGATAGCTCCCACTGTTTTTATCAAATCTTCCTTCAAACCATAAAAGGAAAGACTAGCCGGGATTAATTACACCCTACAACTTCGCCGATCTTTCAGCCAGGCCAGTGTCGGTACTTTGAGGGAGGTTCCCCGTGCTTTCGCACGGACCTAATTAAAGTAAACCTCGTTTTCCCAAAGGCGTAACCCCCTTGACACCTTTCTAGACACCTACTTGATCGGCTAATTGTCCTGTGTAAAACTCTCCCAGGAGTAACAATTACTCGCAGTGGGTATCGGGATCCAACTATCTCATAAAAGGTATGCAATCTCATTGCAAATTTCAACACTTGAAATTCCCGATAATATTTTGCCCCTAGCGTCCCATGACCTTGATGCAGGCCAACAAACCAAAGTGCGCTAGTCAAGTTCAACCCGTCATTTCTTGATTGAATTAAACACACCCGTACGACCCTTGACGCAGGCCAAAGAAGTCGCACGACTACCCTAATCCAATCTGCATCATATGCACAAACAGATAAATACTAGTTAGCTACCGCACACTACGCCTTAACGCAGGCCAACAAACGTATCGCGAATACTAAGCAGGACTTATCTGAAATGACGGAGGGCTACGACAGGTTTTTCTGAAAACCTATTGCGTAATGAACTTGATATCGTTGTAGAATCATGTGAATTTTGAAATGGAGTGATTTTGAGACTTTTATTAGTTTTGCTAAGGAGGTCACTTCCGGTGAAGGGATCTCGTCTCTTTCTCATCGAATAAGGTGCGGTATATATCATATATATCACTGTGCAAAGCAAAACTCCAAAAGCAATCAAAAACCAAACTGAGTTTTGTAGCATCTGCCAGTTTTCCTAAAGAGGTCACTCCCGGTGAAGGAATCTTGGCTCTTTCCCCATCGAATAAGGTTCAGGGTATATCATATATACCACTATGCAAAGCAAGACTGTAGCTACCCTTTTATTTGAAAATTTGATTCTACAACATCTTTTAGGTTTCTTTTTCTTTCATTAATCACATTAATGAAGTCCTATCATTTATGTCACCTAAACATCACAGATAAATACAACGTACACTTATGCCATCCGCATTCGCCTCGATGTCCCCTCGTGCACCGTTAGGTTAGGTAACTAACGACAGAGCAGGGCAGGGCTAGTGCGGGTGCAAAACATAAGTAACGTCTATATAATATATCATATATACTATATACTGTATCCATCACAACATATCAAAAGATCACATCACAGATATCGCAGCAGAAATATAGATATAATATGGGATATACTAATACTAGGACGTCCGTATTTAGTATTTAGCCAACAATAGAAAATACGGATTCCACAGTCGTGATGAATAGGCAAGCCCACACCCTGGACCCCTACGAGAGCGGCAAGCGACCCTACCAATTCTGGAGTTTAGGAGACCCAGTCTCTACTCCTCGAGATGGCCTCCCATTGAACCCCAGAACCCGGTCACCTGTGCTCCCCTCCTTGGGTCCATCCTAATGCGGAAAAGTAAATAATATACAACACTGGTGGCATCAACCTCAACCCGGAAGTTCCCCAAATAAAAGAATATTACATTACATTTGAATATACATGAATGAAAATATAAAACTCTCATCTTACATAAAACCCCCCGGCTATTCAATCACGACAATCCTGCACATCATATCTCAGCAACACATAATATCATATATCATCAACGTAAGTAAGTATGCGTGCCCCGATTGTCATTGATGTATTGCAACGAAACCGGCGATATCGACATACAACACTTACGGTCACAGAAAAGAAAGTGTAAAACTGCAATATCTGGAATCCACATTCTCTTTAGACATCATAAATGCGAAATATCACATACTTCGTATTTCATGTCTAGTAATATGAATTCCACACATTGCATCACATTCCAGATAAATAGACAGTATTAAAGTTTTCGAACGAATGATCAAATACCCAAAATTCCCTAAAGCTCAACACTTGAGCGGAGTTCAAAAACCCGGAGTGTGACACAGTAGTAGCGGTCCAGCCGTAGAAAGGTCAAGCCAACGCCTCACATGTGGCACGCCGTACTGCCCCAAACCCTAAGGTTCAAAGGGCAGTTCAAGACGGTCACATAATCGAGTTAAGCTTTGTTGTCTTCTAGAGGGTCCACCACAAAACTTGCACGTATTTCCGAAAGATTAAACCCCGTGAAAAGTGAGCAAATGATACTCGTTCGAACAATTCAATACTTTCTAATTTACCCCGAGAAGACACGAAATGAAAATTCCGATCGAATCATCGAACTCAAAACCATCCCCAGAACATTCATCACTGAAACCAGATTAAAAATACCCCAAAACATCTATAAGCAGGTAAGAAGAACAGTGCATAAAAACGAGGCCTTAATGGCTCTGTACGGCCGCGGAGCCGCGGCCTAAGGAAGCTTTTGCCGCGGTTCCGCAGTGGGATTAGCCAATTAGGGTTTCGTTTTTCACAGAGTTTCATAGAATTCCCTGCTCTATTTTTTACATATTTTTAATTCTGAAAATAACCAGGTTTGAAAAAATGTCCAGAGAGGGTTCCAAAAAATCGTATTTCGGTTCGATTGGTGTTTTTACTTCGCTAAAGTATCGCCTAATGTTCTAGGTCGGCTCTGATACCAATGTTTGGTTTACCTAGCACCCTATGAAGGGTTTGGAACCATCACATGTCTCAAAGATTAAATTTTTAGGGTGCTAAGTAAGCATACAAAGAATCAATCCAAGAAAATTAGGGTTACAAAACTTTACAAGTAACAAAGACTAGGGTTTTGAGAGTACAACCTTTGTAGCTCCCTACGCTAGACTCCTTGGCCACTTGAGGGTTGTAAAACGGTTAGATTGAGGTCTTCTAACGTCCACGACGATCCACCCGAGGCTCCTTGTCCAAGCTTGCAACTTCACTTTATCAAGAGAAAGAAATGAAGCTAACACTCTAAACAAGTGGGCAAGACTTGTGTAGAATGATGTTGTGGTGGCTTTTCTCACTTCAAAAACCTAACTTGATGAGTGTTTTGCTTACTAGAGAGATCTAGAAAGCAATGGAGCAATGGAGAAGAAGACGACAACTTTTTAAAGAGAAAAGAAATGATAATCTCTAATGAGAAAAATAGAAAATATATCTATATATATTTTTCCTCTTCATCTCAAACCATGGTTATATATTATGGATATTTATTTTACTTTAGTTAAAACACAAGAGAAAGATTAAATCATGGTTAATAAGTAGGTGAACATGGTAAGGTCAAAAGAAGTGTGTAGAATATAACCATTTATTAATCTTTTCTCTTTTCTTTTGTTTTAACATAAATAGAAATAATAATCCATACAAATAAACCATGGTGTGAGTCTTATATTGCCACCATTTTCAATGTATAAACAACCATGAAGGATGATGTATGTATGTATGTGTGCATGCACATCCATATGTGCATGAATCAAGAAAGAATGCATACATAAAAAATACAAGAAAGGATTTCTAGTGAGAAACTAATGGTTAAATTATAAATCAACACTTGATTTATCAATCCGGCCATATCACATACGACCTAACTAAAAGCAAGCCGCCCGATTAATATACGGTATCTCATACACGCATTTTAGCCGGGTCCATGCGCATATCTCATACGCGCACCACAACGTTTCCCCTGGACTAGGTAACTCCTTTATGGGACTCTAAAACTCGTTAATACGCCGGCAGTGGGTGATGATCATATCAAGCACCCCCAAGCCGCAAGCGGTCAGATAAACGTAACGGCCACCCGGGTATTTAGCGATCAGAAGAAAACAAGCGAACCTGCTACAACTCCCGTCGAGCCAACCGGCAACACTACCCGTGCAGTCCGGTCTCCTCGTCTGATATGTCGCATATCAAGTCTAGGGGTGGTAAACATCAGACCCTAATAACCGATAAGTCGTGCCGATGTGAGGCTCATAACGGGTCGAGAAACTACAGGTAACACTTACCAGTAAATCTCTAATCAGCCCTGGCCAGGGACTTCCCTGTTACTGCCAATCGAGCATAGTGCAACATCATCCCCCAATACCGGGAGAGACGAAACCCCTCCTATCGCTCATTGCCTCCTTGTGACTCGGGACTGTACCCAAAAACAACCGTTTTGCACACCCTCATGGACGTGGTAAGGTGAAAATCAAAGCACAGTGGGAATCACACAAGACTCTATGACGATCTCGGGTCTACAGACTAACCTGCATAAGTGTCACCTGAGAACTGCCATCCGATGTGAGGTATAATACCATCTGGGAGTCCTCGGCGAGTCCGTCCAGTGTACCCAGTCTCCACTGAGCACCCGTATACCATCTCTGATGTCAAACACCAATGGATATGGGATCATCCATCGCCCATCTCATGGGTCGAGAAGCGTATACGCTAGTCTAGTCTGGTATATCGATGCCCCGTCTCGATACACCCACGACTAGGGACCTTGAAGGATGTACTTATGGACAACCATGTCCCCACTAGTATGATCCGCATCATAGTCCAGGTAGTCATGTACACATCCTAAGGGCTTTACCAACATGTAGCTATAAGACAGTATAAAGAGACAAGTATACATGTTAAGATAAAGAGCAACCAGATAGCATACCATCATATCGAGCAAGAAAGTCATCTCTATATATGTCCAAGCATCCAATATAATATACATCATATGTACAATACTGGGCTCTAGGGCATACATACAACTAACAAATGTTCTTTGATTTATTGAGTGATTTGTGAGCCATCTTTAGCATTTATTTTCTTGGGTTTGCTTTGGATATTTGTTGGAGATTTATCTTTGTGATCACGACTTAAGCTTATGCTCACCACCCCACCATTCTCACAGCCATGGCAGAGAGCACAAAAGGAGGAGCCCTAATTTTTGTGTGTGAGGAATTGATTCATTTTCATTTGCAAAGAAAAACCCCAAGCTCATCTCCAAAGCTCATTTCCATCTCCACTCCAATTCGGCAACTTCGATTAACCCTCGAGACAAAGTGTTCTACACTTATTCTACAGCAACCTTGGACACGTTGGCTAGCAAACTTCGTGTCCGTGTTGCCTCGGTTCAGAGGCGGGAGCCCATATAAAGATTCGTTGACGTGGCACAGTTTTCGGCAAGGAGGAGTTCGCAGATCGAGCGATATCGGAGAACGAGTTTCGTCGGTGCATCCGCAACAAGCTAAAGGCTGAGGTTAAAGACCAAAGGACTCGGATCGATCGGTATAATCTCGAAACCCCCGTTTACAGTTTTCTAGTTTACGGTTAATGGAACGATCCGGGATTTGGGATGTGGTTAGCGCCAGTTCGTAAAAAGTTTTTGTTCCGCATTTGGCCTCGGAAAAACGGCCGCGGCGCTGCCGCATCCCAACATTTTTGAGGCTTTTGCTAGTTTTGCTAAAGAGGTCACTCCCGGTGAAGGGATCTCGGCTCTTTACTTATCGAATAAGGTGCAGGATATTTCACAAATACTGCTATGCAAAGCAAGAACTATAGAAGCAATCAAAAACAAAACCGAGTGAGTTATAGCATATACTAGTTTCGCTAAATAGGTCACTCCCGGTGAAGGGATCTCGGCTCTTTCCTTATCGAATAAGGTGCCGGATATTCTATAAGGAATATCGCTATGCAAAGCATAAACTAGATCTACTCTTTTTGAAAATTTGATTCTACAACATCTTTTAAGTTCCATTTCTTTCATTAATCTCATTAATGAATCCCATCGTTTATGCTTCCTAAGCATCACAGAAGAAACGAAAATACAACGTACGCTTATGCCATCCGCATTCGCCATAATGTTCCGTTATGTACCGTTAGGTTACTTAACCAACGGCATACCAGGATGGGACTAGCGCGGGTGAAAAACATAAGCAATGTCTACTATATATCTCATATATAATATTTATCCATTCGCCTCAGAATCCACAGTGATCACATCACAGAATATCAGCAGTAGAAGATAACATATGAAATATTGGATATATTAGGATGTTCGTGTTTTATTTTAAGCCTGTATAAAACACGGATTCCACGGTCGCGATGAATAGCCAAACCCACATCCCTAGACCCCTACGAGAGCGACAAGCAACTCTGCGAATTCTAGGGTTAGGAGACCCGAACTCGACTCCTCGAGTTGGTCTCCCACTGTACCCTAGAACCCGGTTGTTTTTGCTCTCCTCGTTGGGTCTATCATAATGAGGAAAAGTAAATAATATACAATGGTGACATCAACCTCAACCTGGAAGTGCCCCAATAAAAGAATATTACATACAATGAATTTTACATGAATGAAAATAAAAACACTCATCTCACATAAAACCCCCGGCTATTCAAAACACGACAATCCAATATTACATATCACAGCAACAAATAACATCAAATGTCATCAACGTAAGTAAATATGCGTATCCCAGTTGTCGTTGACATATAGCACCGAAACCGGCGATACACCACATATTACACTTACGGTCGCAGAAAAGAAAATGTAAAACTACAACATTTGGAATTCTTAATCACCTTAGACATCATAAACCCGAAATATCACATATTACAGATTTCATGCCTAACCATATGAATTCCACATATTTTATTACATTGCAGAAAGCTAGATGACGTTTAATAATTCGATCGAATTAACGAATTCCCAAAATACCCAATGATAGCCCAACACTTGAGCAGAGTTAAAGTTAACCAGAGACATACCACAGGACCTACGGACCAACAACGGAAGGGCCCGACCCAAGCCTCTCAAATGGCGCCTCGGATCCGCCGCCAAAATCAGGTTTTGGCCGCGGATCCACGGTCACTTTGACGAGTTAGAGTTTCGCTCTTTAGGTGTGTCCATAGAATTCCCTGCATGATTTTCAAAGTATTTTTAACATGGAAAAATCGAACTTTTTGAAAAATTTCCAGAGAGGGGGTCAAATCGGGTTTTCGGGGTTTCGATCGGAGTTTAAACTTTGTCTAGACAACGCTTAATACTCTAGCTTAGCTCTGATACCACAGTAGGATTGTATAGCATGACAACAAGGTTTAGCATGGCATCAGACATGCCATTTTATAAATTTTTGGGGTGCTATGAAACCCTAACCAAGATCTTAACTAGAGAATTAGGGTTAACTTTGCATGTAAACAACTTTACATCTAAGTGAGAGGGATTACAACCTTTGTAGTCCGTTCCTTCGCTTCATAAGCTCCGAGTTGTGGTTCCTTCGCTGCGATCATCAAGCTCCCGAACACTTGAGAGGCTGCATGAGGTGAATGATGTATCTTACTTGAAGTCTTCGAAATCCAAGACGATCTACCTTGAGGAAACATAAACTCAAGCTAACTCTTCACTAATTATGAATTAGTGAAGCTAACAAACTAATCTATATGGCTAGTATAGAAGAGGATGATGAAGCAGGAATTTTGCTTTTCTTTAGTTTTACTTTTCTCAATTTATTTCATCACCATTGAAAAAGCTAGCAAGCATTTTTAGGAAGAAGAAGATGAAGTGATGAGAATGATTGTTGAGTGGTTAGAACTGCAACCTTGGGTCAAGTATATGATCCTTAACCCATGTAGAGAAATAACCATTAGCTATCGTTAAAGATGAGGTGGATAAATATCCTAAGCTAGACGAAAAGACCGGACAATGACAATGTAGTCTACAAGATTCCATCAAAATATCAACCATGACATTTATCCACAATATTCGAATAACTTAATGATAAATATAAACCCTAACATTAACCCTAGCATGGATTAACTCTCATAAACCCTAATTGCATTTATAACCAAGCATGTTACAATTATACATATCACATATATATAATTTAGTAACAAAAGAAAAGAATACATTTAACATATATCACATATATATCAATGTATCCAAAATGAGAAAAGAATTACTTAAGTGAGCTTATATTAGTTAATATAACGTAATATATCACATATATAATTGTACATTAAATTATCGAATCCATACTTGATCCGATAATCCGGCTATATTACATATAACCGACTAATATAAAATGTATCATTTCATCGAATCAACACTTGATCCGATGATCCGGCTATATCACATATACCCGTCCGATATCACATATCGTGAGAATAGAATACGGTATCACATACACGTATTATTCTCGGTCCCACACATATCACATATGTGCGCCTACTCCGTTTCGCCTGAGCTAGGAAATCACTGTATAGGACTCTAAAGACTCGTCAATACGCCGGCAGTAGGTGATGATCATATCAAACACCCACAAGCTGCAAGCGGTCAGCTAAACGTAACAGCTACCCGGGTATTGAGCAATCAGTAGATCAACAAGCAAACCTGCTCACACTCCTGTGAATCCAATCAGTAACACTCCCGTACAGTCCGGTCTCTTCGTCTGATATGTCGCATATCCAGTCTAGGGGTGGTAAACGTCAGACCTCAAAAACCGATATGTCGTGCCAATGTGTGGCTCATAACGGGTCAAGAAATTACTGATAACAGTTACCAGTAGATCTCCATAGCAGCCCTGGCTAGGGACTTCCAATTATAGCCAATCGAACACAGCGCAACTTCAACCCCCAATACCGGGAGAGACGAAACCCCTCCTATCGCTCATTGCCTCCATAAGATTCGAGACTGTACCGAAAAGCTACCGTTTTGCACGTTCTCGTGAATGTGGTAAGGTGGAAATCAAAGCATAGTTGGAATCACACAAGTCTTTATGACGATCTCGAGTCTACAAACTATCCTGTACCAGTGTCACCAGAGAACTGCTATCTGACGATAGGTACAATACCATCTAGGAGTTCTCGGCGAGTCCGTTCAGTGTACCCTGTCTCCACTGAGCACCCGCATACCATCTTTGATGTCAAACACCAATGGATGTGGGATCATCCATTGCCCATCATATGGGTCAAGATGCGTATCCGCTAGTCCACTCTGGAGTATCGATGCCCTGTCTCGATACACCCTTGACTAGGAACAATTATAGGATGTACTCGTTGACTACCCTGGCCCCACTAGTATGATCTCCATCATAGTCCTAGTAGTCAAGTACATATCCTAAGGGCTTTATTTGTAAGTCTACGGTAGCGCCCCGGCCGTCTGTCCGAGGCCAAAATGCAGAAATGAAAACTTTTTCAAACTAGAAACCGGTGCTATCGTATGCTTAAAACCCGGATCGAACCATTAACCTGCAACTAGCAACTAGAGAAAGGGTTGGAAAGCTATACCGATCGGTCCGTGTCCTTCGGTCTTTGGCCACCATCCCAAGCTCCTCATGGAAACTCCGGTCTTGATCTCATCGTCGGAAAGGGCACCACATCTACGAGTCTTTTTACGGGCTCCCGCTTCATCCGAAGCAACTCGGGCACGAAGTGTGCTAGCCGACGTGTCCAAGGTGATGTAGAGAATGTTTGTGATCACTTTGTCTCTTGCAGCCATGAGATGGATGGAGGTTGAAGGTGTTGCCATTGATGGAGATTATGACCTAGAGAAGAAAGAGGAAGAAGAAGATGTTTTTCTCTTTCTTTTCCTTTTGTGATCGAATGATAATAAGAGTGAGCTCTAGCATGAAAAATACAAGACCAAAAACTTCTATATGGCAGCCCCCCTCTCTCTCTTCTTATCATATCATCACAAATCAAGCTCTAATGTGACATTTTACACATGAGAAGAGACCATGAGTCACTATATATGTCCATGTCATATTAAATGCATCTCATGATGAATTCTATCTCATTATTTCCATATGCAAACATTAATCCAAATATTTTCCACAACAAAAAGATACGGCAACATCTAAAGTAAACTCGTGACGGATCAAAAGGATACCCGTCACCTGTATATACATACCTGCATCCGCATTCCGACTGAATGCGAATGTGATGAGACTGAAGTAATCCAACAATCTAATACTAGGATTCGGCTTAAACCAAAGCCAACTAGTATGATCCGTCCGATCATGATCCGTGCACTACAGTACGTATATGATCGGACCCTGCCATGTATCATACGGCCTCTACAACGTTTCGTCCGAAACTTGAGAAACAGTCTATGGGGGACTCTAAAGACTCGTCAATACTCTAGCTGTGGATTTAACCACTAGCACGTCAGAGGTATTAGCCGTACGTAACGAGCTACCAGGTATTGACCAAAAGGGAGATCGATGAGCGAACTCATCCTGACACCCAACTGAGCCTGTCAGTGATAATATCCGTACAGTCCGGTCCGTTCGTCTATGAGCATCGCATGGCGGGCCTTGGGGGTTGGTAAAAGTCAAATCCCCAAAAGCGGAACAAGTTGTGTCGGAGTTTAGCCCAGAACACCCTGAGATACTACTGGAATACCTACTAGTAAATCTCCTGCCTTGGCTAAGGACTTCGTGTAATGGCTCTCCTAGACACAACGCGATCTCACCTCCAATACCGGGAGAGACCAAACCCCTGCCGATCCACTCTCTGCCTCCATGTGGCTCGGGACTGTACCCAACTAAAACCTGTTTGCACGACTCTTTTGAGCCGTAGTAGGGTAGTAATCAAAGCACAGTGGGAAATCACACGAGACAAATGACGATCTCAGGTCGATGAACTAACCTGTACACATGTCACCAGGAAACTGCTATCTGACGTTAGGTATAATACCAACTAGCATGTTCCTGGCGATTCATGTCCGGTGTACTCAAAACCCAATGAGCACATGTATACATCTTAGGTGATCCAACTGACACCAAAGGCTTGTGAGACCGGCTACCACCCTTCGTCGGGGTCTCGACTGTATACATTAGTCTACTCTGGAGTATCGATGCCCTGTCTCGAAAACTCCCACGACTAGGGACCTTTTAAGGACGTGCTTATAGACCCCAGCACCCACGTATATGATCGCCATCATACTGCTGGCCGTCAGGCAAGAATCCTAAGGGCTCTATCAATGTGTAATAATGACCTGTAAGGTCACCTAAAGCTGTACACGATGATAAAGATAAACCAGATTGCATACTATCATCTTGAGTATGACTGTCCTACCGGTATAGGTCCTCCCTCAATCATTGCAATCATGTGCCTGCGATCCAATAATTGACTCTGAGGGCACTATATCCAACAATCTCCCACTTGCACTCAAGGCTAATTATTGCGATGTCGTATACTCACAGCCCGTGTGATACCGAACACCCAACTCCTCTACTAATCAGTTTCACAAAACCTGTTTACGAAACTATTGCGTTCGAGGAAAAGCCTCAGTGTGTGGATCCGCCCTGATGTTTCTTTCTATGTCTCTCTTTATCTCAAATTCGCGGAGAAAGCCATCTCCCGAAATGAGCAATACATGTCTTAGAATATGTCTAGATATCTGATGGGACCTAGTTCATTAATGAACTCCAAATCCAAACTTCTTAGACTGTATCGTCAACCGAGCTTAATCAGTATCCTGCGCCATGCCTCCCTCAGTATCCGCTTGGACCACCTGTCCAAAATACAGCCCCTCGTCAGAGGGAAAACTATAACTTTGACAGTCACTGTGTCATCCAGGTCACCTTGGAAGCCTGGAATGATAACCGTCCCCGAAAGAGGCTGCCGTTATCATTTCCCTAGAACATCCAATTATGCTCTAAAACTGCTTCCGAATGTTTCTCCAGGATAGGATTAATATCAACATATTGCATCTCGTGCAAAAACAATATTTGGTGTGGTACTTGACATCTCACGATTGACTCAATTGCCTAAGCAAGTGATGTGTCAATCATGCACATCCCTCTCCCCTTTCGTCTGTAAGACACCTTTAGAGAGGGTGACTCCATCACCTGCAGGTACACTACCGTGCCAGGAGTCGTCCATTCTAAAACACCTTTAGAATGCTGTCAAAGTACCCAGATTGGGAAACTACCCAAATCTAGATCTAAAACCATAGATCTAGTAACCAGAATGTCTGATATTATATCTATATCCTATATGGAGAAACCACTGTGTGACAACCAAATTATAACCGATCGTAGTATAGGAATATCACTTCCTACTCTGTGTATGTCATCCAAATACAAGGACATCACACCCTACTACCTTCTTAACGGATCCATCCCCTATTCTGATGAAGTCAAAGCTATGACTGTCACATCAGAAATAGATGAACCATCTCCGCTATATCTGCTTTAGACCATAAATAGACATAAGCTACTTATCCACCAATGCTTCCGCTGCTCCCACGGACTACGACAACCCTCTGGCAGAGTCATATACACGTACACTTCTAAAGCTAGTCTAGAACGACGCTATACACATCCTCCTGCCGGGTCTCACAGTCTGGAACAACAGCAATGGCAAGTCTGGGTAAACAAGAACCTTCTTATCACAGTCTTTGAGCATACCGAAGTACCTCTCGAGTGCCTGAGGTTACCCACCATATCTGCGGAGTGGCCAATGGAATGTCAAACCCGATTGAATCTGTAGGTTCTTATCAAATTTTTAGTAATCGTTTGCGGTTCTGGAATCACTTCCAGTTCTACCATACTCCCACTACTGTTTTCTGAAAAAATCCATTTTACTAAAACTGTGGCGAGTCAAGAATAATATCACTATTGATCTTCCAGATGGTAGAAAGTCAACCCTCGTCAAAGCCCAGGTTAACCTACAAACAGCCATTACAGAAACGTGCCTTGAGTTATCCAGAGTCTGGTTTTAAGCATAAGCCGAACAACTCCCCGTACGTTAATAATGTTAAGATATGAACTATTCTATATCCAATATAGAAACAGAGGCACTGATTTAATTGGAACCAGATTCAAATCATGCAGCTGTCTCCAGTGCATGTCAATTAAATGGAGAGAGGCCGATCAGTATTACTCAAGTTAGGAATGCTTCCAATTATGAGTAACCTGATAGAGAAGCAAGTTCTCATAATCATTACTATCAACTGAATACAATACATAAGTATCTATATCTTCGATCACCTTGAAGAATACTGATACTTGCACCATCTGGTTCTCTACTTTATTCTTATACCTATAACTTCTCAAAACTTAGACCTTGCATTTCTACGAAAACACATGTCTAAGAACTAGAGAAGTCATAAGTAAATAGAATATAGTACGAGTACTAACTTCTCTGTCCTAATAAACACTGGACAATATACAATACTCTGTATAAGTCCTCTGAGTGTAATAACTCATTCCATGTGTGTCATAGGTTGAAAACTGTACTTATGGTTAAGAAGAAATACACCGCTGTTTAATGCTCCTTACCTAACCATCAACTGATATAGGTAAATGTCATGGACATAATTTCAAAAAGTTATATCTCGCTTCAAAAAAATGAACGTACAGATATATCGATTTGAAATTGGTGCATAACAACGGATATTCAAAACCAAATATTTGCGGTCCGGCAAACAACCCAGGCAATTTCCTCAAATATCACCAAATACAATGAATCCCGATATAATGAGGACGATCACCTAATTCCCAATAACTTAATCCCACTCATCATCTGTAAAACCATACAGATGTGAGAATCAAACCTGGTAAATACATACCCTGGAGCAAGGGTTAATTGGGAAATCAGTTTTCTTTTAACAATACACAGTGAAACTGAAACATGAATATGTTTCGAAGGGGTATCCGGGTATTCATAGTAATGCCGCTTCCATTATCCAGATTCATGACTGTAACCGTATATTTCTTTGCCATCTCTCCAAATCCTTTTATTTGTCTTTTAGTCGCTACCTTCTGCACACCATCGTTAGGCTAAATGGTTTTCTTCCTTCCCTACCGTTCGGCACCAGCCTATGGTTTGGAAGAAGACTATCCAATAAGCGTAATAGGTGACATGTCCTAATCCTAGCAGCACTCGTAAGCCGAGAGAAGGTAAAGATAAATGACAACTGAATACAACATTATTCCTATTTCTCCTGAACCAGAATCCATCCCCGAACTGGAACAAGTTCCTTCGAGTTCATATATAACCATACGATGGAGTATCCAAATAACTGTGGATCTTCGTAGTGATACGGAGTGTTCTGGAGAAATACAAAGGTGAAATAGGACTAGCGATGAAATACTTGGTTTAGTCGTGAATAGCAGTCGCAATTTACTTTGCCCTCTAACTAATCCCTTTATTTGTTTTTACTTATTACCTTCTGTACACCATCGTTAGGCTAATTGGTTTTCTTCATTCCCCACCGTTCGGCACCTGCCTATGGTTTGGAAGAAGACTATCCAATTAGTGTAATAGGTGTACCATCCTAATCTAAGGAGCACTCGCAATCTGAGAAAAGGTAAAAGGAAAAGACAACTGAATAGTCCTATTCGTTTTCTCCAGAACCGAAAACCATCCTCGAATAAATTTCTTCGAGTTCGTATATAACCATATGATGGTTTTATCCAATGGAAGTGGATGTTCGTAGTAATACGGGGCGTTCTGGGGAAAAGGGTAAAAGAAGGAGTGGCAATAAGGTATGGAACTCTGACAATCCCAAATCCAGTGTTTTAAGAAGGTTCGGTTAACTTGGTCACTGAGTCATAGTCAAGTGTCGGGCCATGGTCGCTGCCAAAGAAAGAGAGAGAGAAAAGTAACACTCAGCGTGCACTCTAACCTAGATCAGAATGGTTATCAATTTATCTAATCAGGAAACCTCCCACTGTAACCTCAAATTCTCAGCCAAACCTGAAAGAAGAATTAGTCGGGATCACCCGAGGAGTAAACCAACTCATCAGTGGGAATCGGGTTCCAATTATCATCACATGATAATGTGATGGAATCCACTCACATTATCACACTCCAGAAGGTATGCGCATATCTGGCAAGTTTCAGTTTCTTTAGAAACTCCCGATGTGATTTTTACCCCATCTTATGACCTTGACGAAGGCCAACATATCATAAGTCACATGTCAATTTCTACCCGTCATTGACCAGGTTAATTTGAACCCACCCGTACATTCCCTTGATGAAGGCCAAAATAGTAGTACGACTGTCCCAAACCAACGCATCTATCTATGCAGTAGAAAAGTAACAAATAGCTACCATACACTATGCCTTGACGAAGGCCAACATACATAGCATGACTACTAAGTGCTACCTCTCTGAAATGACGGAGGGCTACGAATGGTTTTTGGTGAAAAACCTTTAACGTAATGAACTTGATATCGTTTAAGGAACCGTATTGCTTTTTATAAAAATATAGTGGCGAAAATCTTTGCTAAAGAGGTCACTCCCGGTGAAGGGATCTCGGCTCTTTCCCCGTAGATTGAGGTGCGGGATATTCCAACTGAATACCACGATGCAAAGAAAAAAGTAATCGGCTATAGTGAAGTTATTACTCTGACGCAAACTTCTGTCCAAGGGGTCACTCCCGGTGAAGGGATCTCGGCCCTTGCCTTATCGACTGAGGTGCTGGATATTCATAACCGAATACCACTGTGCAAAACAAAAGAAAACGTCCTTATAATAACAGCTTTTTGAAAAATGTTCCACCAACATCAGAATAGGTTTGTTTAGCTTGCATTGATCCGAATCAACGTAGTCCCATCAATTAATCACACCACAAAAAAAACGAAAATATGATGAACGTATATGCCATTCGCATTCGCCACTGGGTCCCGTCATCACCCATTCGGTTACTTAACTAACGACAGAGCGGGGACTGGACTAGCGCGGGTGTGAAACATATACAACATCTACTAGTATATATATCAATATATAATACTCGCTCATGGCCTGATAAAATGCAACATCACATAAATGTAATAAGCATCACAGAACAATACAGATAATCTGGGATCCCCGTGTTTCATAGAGCCGCTACTGAAAGCCGACGTTCCTATGGTCATGTGGATAGCCTGCGCAATGAAATCGTAGACCCCTACGGGCGCGGCAAGTTACCCGCCAAAACCTGAAACGAGGCATCCCCCTTCAACAAAGTGAATGGACCACCCAGCACTTCACGGAATCCGGTAACTTGAGCACCCCTCCTTGGGTCAACCTGTACCCCCTACGAGTGCGGCGAATTGCCCGCCAATTCTAGAGTGAAGCCCCCTCCGTCTCAAAGCCATGATCTGTGGGCCCGTTTCCCTCTAGAACCCGGCTATACATGCACCCCACCTTGGGGCAATCCTAGTACAGAAAGTAAAATATACAATGAGTACATCGACCTCAGCCCGGTTGTTCCCCAAAAGAATAATATACAAACAGGCAGTGACGACAGTCCACATGTCGGACGCTCACCCCGTAATATCAAATGTACAAATACAACCAAACTGTACTACCATTGCATCCAGGCTATCCACCACGACAAATCCGCAACATCACAACACAACACATAACATCAACGTGAATGTCACGTTCGTAAATCCGTCTAAAAGGACTATAGCAATTAGAAAAGATTTACCGATCAAATGACATTCACGGTCACAGATATAATGTAAATACTGTGAACTAACATGTTTAAAATTTTCGATCGACAAAATTTCCCGAAGTGGGCCCCAAGCACAATACCCAATACTCAAACAAATCTGGGCCCAAAATAAAATTACCAGAAACCCCTTTTCCAAGTCAGAGGCCACCTGAAGAAATTTGGTGAGATGAAGCCTCAGAATGGCGGTGGAACTACGGCCATAAGGACGGTAAGGCCGCGGTTCCGCGGCGTTACTGTTGGATCGTGCTACCAAATTTCAACAGTGCTCCTAAAAAACCCTTCCTATTTTTCTGCAGCACACTAAATAATTTTTTGACCACAGGAAAAATTCGACAGAAACTGTGACTTGGAGATGCAGTTTTTTGAAAATTCGTTCGATCGATATTTTAAATACGTTAGAACAAGCAAGTAAAGGTTAATGGCATGGCTCTGATACCATGTAAGTCTACGGTAGCGTCCCGGCCGTCTGTCCGAGGCCAAAATGCGGAAACGAAAACTTTTTCAAACTAGAAACCGGCGCTATCATATGCTTAAAACATGGATCGAACCATTAACCTACAACTACCAACTAGGGAAAGGGTTGGAAAGCTATACCGATTGATCCGTGTCCTTCGGTCTTTGGCCACCATCCCAAGCTCCTCACGGCATCTCCGGTCTTGATCTCCTCGTCGGAAAGGGAACCACATCTACGAGTCTTTTTACGGGCTCCCGCTTCATCCGAAGCAACTCGGGCACGAAGTGTGTTAGCCGACGTGTCCAAGGTGATGCAGAGAATGTTTGTGATCACCTTGTCTCTTGCATCCATGAGATGGATGGAGGTTGAAGGTCTTGCCACTGATGGAGATTATGAGCTAGAGAAGAAAGAGGAAGAAGAAGACGTTTTTCTCTTTCTTTTCCTTTTGTGATGGAATGATAATGAGAGTAAGCTCTAGCATGAAAAATACAAGACTAAAAACTTCTATATGGCAGCCCCTCTCTCTCTCTTCTTATCATATCATCACAAATCAAGCTCTAATTTGACATTTTATACAAAAAAAGAGACCATGTGTCACTATATATGTCCATGTCACATTAAATGCATCTCATGATGAATTCTAGCTCATTATTTCCATATGCAAACATTAATCCAAATGTTTGCCACAACAAAAAGATACGGCAACATCTAAAGTAAACTCGTGACGGATCACAAGGATACCCCTCACCTGTATATACATAACTGCATGCGCATTCCGACTGAATGCGAATGCGATGAGACTAAAGTAATCCAACAAATCTAATACTAGGATCCGGCTTAAACCAAAGCCCACTAGTATGATCCGTCCGATCATGATCCGTGCACTACTGCACGTATATGATCGGACCCTGCCATATATCATACGGCATCTACAACGTTTCGCCCGAAACTTGAGAAACTGTCTGTGGGGGACTCTGAAGACTCGTCAATACTCTGGCTGTGGATTTAACCACTAGCACGTCAGAGGTATTAGCCGTACGTAACGAGCTACCAGGTATTGACCAAAAGGGAGGTCGATGAGCGAACTCATCCTGACACCAAACTGAGCCTGTTAGTGACAATATCCGTACAGTCCGGTCCGTTCGTCTATGAGTATCGCATGGTGGGCCTAGGGGGTTGGTAAAAGTCAAACCCCCAAAAGCGGTACAAGTCGTGTCGGAGTGTACCCAGAACACCCTGAGATACTACTGGAATACTTACCAGTAAATCTCCTGCTTTAGGCAAGGACTTCGTGTAATGGCTCTCCTAGACACAGCGCGATCTCACCCCCAATACCGGGAGAGATGAAACCCCTGCCGATCCGCTCACTGCCTCTATGTGGCTCGGGACTGTACCCAACTAAAACCTGTTTGCATGACTCCTTTGAGCCGTGGTAGGATAGTAATCAAAGCACAGTGGGAACTCACACGAGACAAATGACGATCTCAGGTCGATGAACTAACCTGTGTTAGTTATATGTATGCCCTAGAGGCCATTACTGTACATAGGATGTATATTGTAGTGGATGCTGGGACGTATATAGGGAGGACTTTCTTGCTCGACATGATAGTATGCTATCTGGTTGAACTTTACCTTAACGTGTATACTGATTGTCTCTCTGTTACATGTTGGTAAAGCCCTTAGGATGTGTGCTTGACTACCTGGACTATGATGCGGATCATACTAGTGGGGACATGGTAGTCCATAAGTACATCCTTCAAAGTCCCTAGTCGAGGGTGTATCGAGATAGGGCATCGATATACCAGAGTAGACTAGCGTATACCTTCTCGACCCATACAGATGGGCGATGGATGATCCCATATCCATTGGTGTTTGACATCAGAGATGATATACGGGTGCTCAGTAGAGACTGGGTACACTGGACGGACTCGCCGAGAACTCCCAGATGGTATTATACCTCACGTCAGATGGCAGTTCTCTGGTGACACTGGTACAGAGTAGTCTGTAGACCCGAGATCGTCATAGAGTCTTGTGTGGTTCCCACTGTGCTTTGATTTCCATCTTACCACGTCCAAGAGGGCGTGCAAAATGGTGGTTTTTGGGTACAGTCCCGAGTCACATGGAGGCAATGAGCGATAGGAGGGGATTCGTCTCTCCCGGTATAGGGAGTTGATGTTGCGCTGTGTTCGATTGGCTATAACAGGAAATCCCTAGCCAGGGTTGCTGAGATTTACTGGTAAGTGTTACCAGTAGTTTCTCGAATTGTTATAGACCTCATATCGACACGACTTATCAGGCTATTGGGGTCTGACGTTTACCAGCACTAGGCGAGATATGCGACATATCAGACGATCAGACCGGACTGTACGGTAGTGTTACTGGTTGGATTCACTGGAGTGTGAGCGGGCTTGCTCGTCGATCTTCAGATCGCTCAATACCCGGGTGGCCATTACGTTTAGTAGACCGCTTGCGGCTTGTGGGTGTTTGATATGATCATCACCTGCTGCCGGCGTATTGACGAGTCTTTAGAGTCCTACACAGAGGTTTCCTGGCTCAAGCAAAACGAAATAGGAGCGCATATGAGATATGTGCGGGACCGAGAATAATGCGTGTATGTGATACCGTATTTCCTTCTCGCGATGAATGTATCGAATGGTTGTATGCGATATAACCTAGTTATCGATTCAAGCGTTGATTCGATAAGCCGATACATTGTATACTAGTCGGTTGTGTGCGACATGACCGGATCATTGAATCAAGTGTTGATTTAATGATTTGATGCATATTTATATATTTGATATATTACTTTGCATCAACTAGTATCGGTTTACTTAATATGGATTTTCTCGCTCGGATGTGCACATTGTATATGTGATATACTTTTTGTGCACTTGATTGTATCATGTTTGATGATACATGCTCTTTAGGGTTTGTGTAAAGATTAAACCATGGTTGTATATTGGTTAGGGTTTTCTTTTTCATTTATTTATTTATTGCATTTATTTTATTTTGGAAAAGAAATGGCAAAAGAAAAGAAAATGGTTGCTAGTTTTGTTTTACATTGAAAGTTCATGAAGCTTTGACTAAATGACCATTTTGTCTTCATGCTTAACCCTAACCACTCCTTCTAACCATGATTTATTCTCTACACTTGACCATGGTTGCCACATGATAAGTGTTCAATTTATTTTCTATTTTGAATTAACTTATCATAAGATTTATCATCTTCTTCTTCTTCTTCTTCAAGAAGAAAGCTTTCTTCAACAATGGCAATTTGAGCATAAGTGTGAGAAATCAAATTCTAAAGTCTACCCACTTCCTATTTCTTCATCCTCTACCTCTTGCCAAGTAGTAGAGTGTGTTTCCTTCACAAGTTTTCAAGACTTGGTGAAGGTGGAGCTTGATCTAGCGATGCTTCGACGTAGATCATCTTCGGCATGGACATCGACGACCTAGCTCGCTTTTTCTCCGACGAAGCCGACTCTAGAGCCCGGATTCCTTTTGGACAGCGGAGACGACTTCGTTGCGGAGCTATGGAGGTGGAGCACCGGATCTACAAAGGTTGTATTTCCGATTCTTATAGTTAAGTGTTAACTAGATTGTTTTTCGCCTAGTTTTCTAGCAAACGATCCGTAGTCGGGTCTCTCGGCACCCGTTAAATTTTATATTGGCATGGTTGATGCCTTGTGAGACCTCATTAGGGTGCCTTGGAACCCTACAGTGGTATCAGAGCCTAGCTAGAGCCTTAGGCGAAGTCTAGACGGAATTTGAAGTCCGAACGACCCGAAAACCCAAACCGGAATATGCTCTATGGATTTTTTCCGAAAATGCGGATTTTTGTGTATTAAAAATGCCTAAAAAATTCAATAAATAATTATAAGAATTACTGTGCAAACTCAGGCGAATGATTCATCCAACAGAGAGCGGAACCGCGGCAGAAGCCCAGCTTCTGCGGCGGTTCCGCGGCTAGGTTGTGACGTCATCACATATTTTCTGCACAGTAATTCCTATTTAATTATTCTGGATTTTATGGGAATATTTAAAATTTATTCCAGAGTTGAATGTTCTGGGTTGTTTTGGGGATTCGGTGTATCGATCGGAGTATCAAATTTTGTCTGTGTGACTTTCCGGATAAATTTTAGAATATGTTAAAATGTTCGACCGGATATAAATACCCAATTTTTCCCCTGTCGGGAAATTTCCAAGTGTTGGATTTTTCCGTAGTTTAACGACGTTCTAAGTAGTGCAAGTAACTCGATGGACCCTCTAGAAGACAACAAACCTTAACTCGATTATGTGACCGTCTTGAACTGCCCTTTGAACCTTCGGGTTTGGGGCAGTACGGCGTGCCACATGTGAGGCGTTGGCTTGACCCTTCTACGGCTGGACCGTCGGTACTGAGGCACGAACTGAATGTTGTTAGACTTATTTCATATGTTGATCTGTATTGGGAAAACTTGGGTGTTCGATTGTTCGATCGGAAAGTTTAACATTTTCTATTTATCCGGAATGGGATACAATAATTGGAATTCACAATAAGTTATGAGATAACTGAATGAATGTTATAAACATAGCACTTTAGTCTCACTTGATCGGTTGCCACGGAATTTTGATGTGATCAAAAGTCCGTCGCAATCACGTAGCGTACGCGGATACTCGCCGGGTAAACTTAATAGACAGCCTCACCCCATTGCCCCGACCAAGTGACTGTAGGAGAACCCCGTCGCCTATCCGTTCGGGTGCTCGCGGTAGCGGTGTTCCGCCTTGGTGCACTTCATCGACGGTATCGGGGGTGCGGCCGTCTACTTAAGTTTGCGACGAGCATTCGATCAAAATGTCGGGAATCCTGTTGAATTGCCCGACTTGGTATTGAAAAGTGTTTTCGATAATGAGACTAAAATGCGGGGTTTATAATTGTTAGGCATATGATGTCTACGGAATTCATTTGGTCAGGCATGTGATGTCTGAGGTAGTTGCGGATTCCAACTGTTGTAGTTTTACACTTTCTTTTCTGTGACCGTAAGTGTAATATGTGATATCGCCGGTTTCGTTGCTATATGTCAACGACAATTGGGATGGACATATTTACTTACGTTGATGACATGTGATGTTATGTGTTGCTGGATATGTTATATTGGATCGTCGTGTTTGAATAGCCGGGGGTTTTTATGTGAGATGAGTGTTTTTCATTTTCATTCATGTAAAAACTTGTATGTAATATTCTTTTATTGGGGCGCTTCCAGGTTGCGGAAGTTGTCACCGTTTGTATATTATTTACTTTTCCGCACTAGGATAGACCCAAGGAGGAGGGCACAAGTAACCGGGTTCTGGAGTCCAGTGGGAGACCAACTCGAGGAGTCGAGTCCGGGTCTCCTAACTCTAGAATTGGTAGGGTTGCTTGCCGCTCTCGTAGGGGTCTAGGGGTGTGGGTTTGGCTATTCATCACGACCGTGGAATCCGTGTTTTATACTGGCTCGTATTGAAAACACGGACGTCCTAGTATATCCAATATTTCATATGATTCTTCTGCTGCGATATCTGTGATGTGATCATGTGATGTTCTGTGATAAATACAGCATATAGTATATATGATATATTATATAGGCGTTACTTATGTTTTACACCCGTGCTAGCCCTGCCCCGCTCTGTCGTTAGTTACCTAACCTAACGGTGCACGAGGGGACATCGAGGCGAAAGCGGATGGCATAAGTGTACGTCGTATTTATCTGTGATGTTTAGGTACTTAAATGATGGGACTTCATTAATGTGATTAATGAAATAAAAGAAACCTAAGATGTTGTAGAATCGAATTTCAAAATAAAACAGGTAGCTACAGTTCTTGCTTTGCACAGCGGTATATGCGATATATCCTGCACCTTATTCGATGAGGAAAGGACCGAGATCCCTTCACCGGGAGTGACTCCTTTAGCAATAACTGGCAGATGCTACACACTCGGTTTGTCTTTTGATAGCTTTTAAGTGTTTTTGCTTTGCACAGTGATATATATGATATATCCCGCACCTCATTCGACGAGGAAAGGACCGACGATCCCTTCACCGGGAGTGACTCCTTTAGCAAAACTAGAAAAGCCTAAAAAACACTCCATTTCAAAATTCATTTGATTCTACAGCGATATTAAGTTCATTACGCAATAGGTTTTCAGAAAAACCTGTCGTAGCCCTCCGTCATTTCAGATAAGTAGTAGTTAGTATTCGTGCTACGTTTGTTGGCCTGCGTCAAGGCGTAGTGTGCGGTAGCTAACTGGTGCTTATCTGCATAAGCATATGATGTGATTGGATTAGGGTAGTCGTGCAACTTTGTTGGCCTGCGTCAAGGGTCGTGCGGGTGGGTTTAATTCAATCAGGAAATGACGGGTTGAACTTGACTAGCGGACTATGGTTTGTTGGCCTGCGTCAAGGTCATAAGACGCTAGGGGTAAAATATTATCGGGAATTTCAAGTGTTGAGATTTGCAATGAGATTGCATACCTTGTATGAGATAGTTGGATCCCGATACCCGCTGTGAGTAAGAGTTACTCCTGGGAGAGTTTTATACATTACAATTAGCCGATCAAGTAGGTGTCTAGAAAGGTGTCAACGAGGTTACGCCTCTGGGAAAACGAGGTTTACATTAATTAGGTTCGTGCGAAAGCACGGGGGACCTCCCTCAAAATACCGACACTGGCCTGGCTGAAAGATTGGCGAACTTATAGTGTGTAATTAATCCCGGCCAGTCTTTCCTTTTAGGGTTTGAAGGAAGATTTGATAAAAAGCAGTGGGAGCCATCCTGAGTAGATAAAATAATAACCAATCTATTCTTGCAAGAGCGCACGCTGAGTGTTTTCTTCTCTCTCTCTCCAGGTAGCGACCATATCACGCCTTAATCAAGATAATAATACGGATTATTGACCGAACCCGCTTGTTATACTGAGCTGGGGAACGTTGGTCCCGCTCCAACTTATAAATGTTATAAGACAGAGCAGGAAATTGGGGAATACCAGATTTCCCGTGCCGCCCAAACGAAGAGAGTGCATGCTGATGCATCATCTTCGGGTGTGTTCATTATACAGAGAACTGTTTCTCAGTAACCTTTACGTCCTGGGTATGTGATACCAGATCAGGATCCCAGATATGTAATCTGTTACATAGGGCTACAGAAAGGTAGAGGACTGAGAACGGGTGATAAGTTTCATGAGGCAGAAAACGGGGCAAGTGTTGCAGCCAAGTCTGTTGGTCACTGTCACCCTGTATTACCAATACATTGATTCTGAACGAATGTTGTTAGATACCGAACCTGATATACAAAATCATATCAGTCTCTTTATTAGTAAAGAAAGGATATAATTTTGTATTGTTGGATAATGTTTTGAACATTTCCTATATCAAAAGTTGATCGGTTCAGGCACGTTATCTAAAAGTATTGATGTTCTAAATCAAACTACAGTTCTTAGTACACGGAACACACACAAGAGGAAGAGTTCAGAAATGAACGAATCCTTCTTGAAGCATTGTAGACTAGGTCATATCAATGCGACCCGACTAGCTGAAGTTACATTTAGATGCATATTTAAATTAGTTTGAATTTACATCTTGTGAAACTCGCCAGTCATGTCACAAAGATAAAATGACACTAGCTCTGTTTATTGGAAACAGAGAAAGAGTTAGTAAACTCTTGGGATGATACATGTTGATGTATGTAGGTCCCCAGTCTACACATGCCAGGACTGGTTCTTTGTACTTCGTTACATTCTCTGATAATCTCTCAAGATTCAGACCTATGTTCCTGTTGAAACACAAGTCCGAACCTTTTGAGATATTCACAGAATATAAGTTAGAAGTAGAGAACCAATAAGGGTATAAGTATTATGTCCTATGATGAGATCAAGGAGGAGAATACTTGAGCACGGAATTCCAGGACTATTCTAAAGGAGAATGAGATTCTCTCTCAGCATTACTCCTCCGTATACACCATAGCACGATGGTATATCGGGGCGGAGCAGATACACCCTATATGATAAGGTGTGCTCTATGATGAGTATTACTGAGTTACCTATTTCCTTTTTGGGTGTTATGCACTTGAGAAGCTGCATACCTATTGAATAGGGTTCGAATCAAATCAATTGCCTACCACTTCATATGTGATATGGAAGGGGAAGAGCCCATATCTTAAGTTAGTTAAGATTTGGGGTTGTCCGGCCTATGTCTAAAAGCAAAATCCGGACAAGCTCGAGGCATGGTTTGTTATGTAGAACTGGAAAGGTTCCAGCTATACAAACAACAGCAGATGATTCGGTAGAACCAAAAAGGATTCAATAGATACCAATGAACCTCAGCCTCTCCGCCGATCTAGTAGGGTTCCTCATCCACCTGAGAGATACTTCGGTTTCTCTATGACAGTGGGAGCGAGGATTGCATCATGAGATGATGACCCAAGTAGTTTCGAGCTGGCCATCAGGAGTGAGACTCTGTAAAAATGGCTGGATGTTTAGCGATCTGAGATGGAATCCTTATACACCAACAAAGTATGGACTTTGGTTGCTATATCTGAAGGGTTAAATCCCCATCAGGAGCAAGTATATCTTGAGAAGATTACTTGGTGTAGATGGAAAAGTTGAGACTTTCAAAGCTAGACTTGTTAAAGCTTTTCGTCATCGACCAGGTATGGATCATGAGGAAACCTTTTTCTAAGGAGCTATGCTTAAGTCCATCCAGATCTTACTTGCCACGGCTACATACCATGACTACGATATCTGGTGGTTGGGTGTCATGACAGCTTTTCTAAATGATGATTTAGAAGAGTGCGTCTATAAGTACACAGCCAGAGGGCTTCGTAGACAGTGGGAGCAGCGGAAACGTGTGCAAGATGCTTTATAGGATAAAGCAGGCATCGCGGAGTTGGAACATCTGTTTTGATGAAGTAGTCAAAGAGTTTGACATCATCAAAATGGTAGATGAACCTTGTATAAACAAAAAGGTAGTAGGGAGTATGGTGGTGATCCTCGTAGAGTACGTGGATGACATACTCTTGATAAGAAAGGAGTTTCTTATGCTACGCTCGATCAATCTCCGCTTATCACAATGATTCTCCACATAGGATCAAGATGATACCTCCTAAATCCTGGGTTTTGGATCTATGAGATAGATCTAATTGGATGTTAGGATTCTCACTAGATGTAGTGAGATGGTATCAATCGATCCTGGGGAGAATCACTGGAAGTGTTCCAGAGTGATAAAGACGACTGAATATCAGTCACAGGCATTGTCTTTACCCTCAGTAAAGGGACGGTATGTTGGAAGAGTTCCAAGCTAGATACCGTGGCATACTAGAAGATAAAGGCGGGATACATCGCTACTTAAGATGCTACCAAAGAGGCTGTTTGGGTGTATATTGGTTCATGAGATGAACTATGTTCCTCCCATTGTGTGACAATGGAGTTGTGGCTTATGCCAAGGAACGCCGGTCCCATCAGTGATCCAGACATATTCTAAGGCAGTATCACCTGATCATGGAGATGGTTGATCTCCAGGGAGATCGAGGTTAGGATAGTAGACTCAGAGGACAACACAGCGGATCCACTCACAAAGGTCTGTTCTCAGAGAGAGACTTTTATGGGATGGTTGAGTATGAGATACTACAACCACTGCTATCAGATGGCCCTAGTGCAAGTGGGAGATTGTTAGTTATATGTATGCCCTAGAGGCCATTACTGTACATAGGATGTATATTGTAGTGGATGCTGGGACGTATATAGGGAGGACTTTCTTGCTCGACATGATAGTATGCTATCTGGTTGAACTTTACCTTAACGTGTATACTGATTGTCTCTCTGTTACATGTTGGTAAAGCCCTTAGGATGTGTGCTTGACTACCTGGACTATGATGCGGATCATACTAGTGGGGACATGGTAGTCCATAAGTACATCCTTCAAAGTCCCTAGTCGAGGGTGTATCGAGACGGGGCATCGATATACCAGAGTAGACTAGCGTATACCTTCTCGACCCATACAGATGGGCGATGGATGATCCTATATCCATTGGTGTTTGACATCAGAGATAATATACGGATGCTCAGTAGAGACTGGGTATACTGGACGGACTCGCCGAGAACTCCCAGATGGTATTATACCTCACGTCAGATGGCAGTTCTCTGGTGACACTGGTACAGAGTAGTCTGTAGACCCGAGATCGTCATATAGTCTTGTGTGGTTCCCACTGTGCTTTGATTTCCATCTTACCACGTCCAAGAGGGCATGCAAAACGGTGGTTTTTGGGTACAGTCCCGAGTCACATGGAGGCAATGAGCGATAGGAGGGGATTCGTCTCTCCCGGTATAGGGAGTTGATGTTGCGCTGTGTTCGATTGGCTATAACAGGAAATCCCTGGCCAGGGTTGCTGAGATTTACTGGTAAGTGTTACCAGTAGTTTCTCGAATTGTTATAGACCTCATATCGACACGACTTATCGAGCTATTGGGGTCTGACGTTTACCACCCCTAGGCGAGATATGCGACATATCAGACGATCAGACCGGACTGTACGGTAGTGTTACTGGTTGGATTCACTGGAGTGTGAGCGGGCTTGCTCGTCGATCTTCAGATCGCTCAATACCCGGGTGGCCGTTACGTTTAGCAGACCGCTTGCGGCTTGTTGGTATTTGATATGATCATCACCTGCTGCCGGCGTATTGACGAGTCTTTAGAGTCCTACACAGAGGTTTCCTGGCTCAAGCGAAACGAAATAGGAGCGCATATGAGATATGTGCGGGACCGAGAATAATGTGTGTATGTGATACCGTATTTCATTCTCGCGATGAATGTATCGAATGGTTGTATGCGATATAACCTAGTTATCGATTCAAGCGTTGATTCGATAAGCCGATACATTGTATACTAGTCGGTTGTGTGCGACATGACCGGATCATTGAATCAAGTGTTGATTTAATGATTTGATGCATATTTATATATTTGATATATTACTTTGCATCAACTAGTATCGGTTTACTTAAGATGGATTTTCTCGCTCGGATGTGCACATTGTATATGTGATATACTTTTTGTGCACTTGATTGTATCATGTTTGATGATACATGCTCTTTAGGGTTTGTGTAAAGATTAAACCATGGTTGTATATTGGTTAGGGTTTTCTTTTTCATTTATTTATTTATTGCATTTATTTTATTTTGGAAAAGAAATGGCAAAAGAAAAGAAAATGGTTGCTAGTTTTGTTTTACATTGAAAGTTCATGAAGCTTTGACTAAGTGACCATTTTGTCTTCATGCTTAACCCTAACCACTCCTTCTAACCATGATTTATTCTCTACACTTGACCATGGTTGCCACATGATAAGTGTTCAATTTATTTTCTATTTTGAATTAACTTATCATAAGATTTATCATCATCTTCTTCTTCTTCTTCAAGAAGAAAGCTTGCTTCAACAATGGCAATTTGAGCATAAGTGTGAGAAATCAAATTCTAAAGTCTACCCACTTCCTATTTCTTCATCCTCTACCTCTTGCCAAGTAGTAGAGTGTGTTTCCTTCACAAGTTTTCAAGACTTGGTGAAGGTGGAGCTTGATCTAGCGATACTTCGACGTAGATCATCTTCGGCATGGACATCGACGACCTAGCTCGCTTTTTCTCCGACGAAGCCAACTCTAGAGCCCGGATTCCTTTTGGACAGCGGAGACGACTTCGTTGCGGAGCTATGGAGGTGGAGCACCGGATCTACAAAGGTTGTATTTCCGATTCTTATAGTTAAGTGTTAACTAGATTGTTTTTCGCCTAGTTTTCTAGCAAACGATCCGTAGTCGGGTCTCTCGGCACCCGTTAAATTTTATATTGGCATGGTTGATGCCTTGTGAGACCTCATTAGGGTGCCTAGGAACCCTACAACCTCTACATATGTCACCAGGGAACTGCTATCTGACGTCATAAATAATACCAACTAGCATGTTCCCGACGAGTCCTCTGCGGTGTACTCAAAACCCAATGAGCACCTGTATACATCTTAGGTGATCCAACTGACAGCAATGGCTTGTGAGACCGGCCACGACCCCTCGTCGGGGTCTCGACTGTATACACGAGTCTACTCTGGAGTATCGATGCCCTGTCTCGAAAACTCCCACGACTAGGGACCTTTTAAGTATGTGCTTATAGACACCAGCTCCCACGTATATGATCGCCATCATACTGCTGGCCGTCAAGCAAGAATCCTAAGGGCTCTATCAATGTGTAATAGTGACCTGTAAGGTCACCTAAAGCTGTACACGATGATAAAGATAAACCAGATAGCATACTATCATCTTGAGTAAGACTGTCCTACCGGTATAGGTCCTCCCTCAATCATTGCAATCACATGCCTGTGATCCAATAATTGACCCTGAGGGCACTATATCCAACATTATCAACATGTGAGAGCTAGACAGTAAACCAATACAAGTCAACATGTTAAGACAAAGTGCAACCAGATAGCATACTATCATGTCGAGCAAGAAAGTCCTCACTATATATATCCAAGTATCCACTATAATATACATCATATGTACAATAATGGCCTCTAGGGCATATACATAACTAACATAAGAATGTGTCACTATAGTTTTCTCTCATCACAAATGTTCCATGAGCAACAATAGAAGATGAAGAGGAGGTGAGTAAACAAAGTGGCATGGGCAACTAAAGTAAAATGTCTAACAGTTTGTTAGTTATGTATATACCCTAGAGGCCATTGTTGTACATATGATGTATATTATAATGGATGCTTGGATATATATAGAGAGGACTTTCTTGCTCGTCATGATAGTATGCTATTTGGTTTCACTTTATCTTAACATGTTGACATATATTAGTTTATTGTCTTACTCTCACATGTTGATAAAGCCCTTAGGATATGTACTCGACTGCTGGGACAAGATGAGATCATACTAATGGGGCCAGAGTAGTCGATGAGTACATCCTATAACTGTTCCTAGTCGATGGTGTATCGAGACAGGGCATCGATACACCAAAGTAGACTAGCGTATACGCATCTTGATCCATATGATGGGCGATGGATGATCCCATATCCATCGGTGTTTGACATCAAGGATGGTGTACGGGTGCTCAGTGTAGACTGGGTACACTGGATGGACTCACCGAGAACTCCCATATGGTATTATACCTAACGTCAGATGGCAGTTCTCCGGTGACACTGGTACAGGGTAATCTGTAGACCCGAGATCGTCATAGAGTCTTGTGTGATTCCCACTGTGCTTTGATTTCCACCTTACCACGTCCAAGAGAGCGTGCAAAACGGTGTCTTTTGGGTACAGCCCCGAATCACATGGAGGCAATGAGCGATAGGAGGTGATTCGTCTCTCCCGGTATAGGGAGTTGATATTGTGCTGTGTTCGATTGGCTATAACTGGAAGTCCCTGGCCAGGGCTGATATAGAGATTTACTGGTAAGTGTTACCAGTAGTTTCTCGACCAGTTATAAGCCTCATATCGACACGACTTATCGGTTACTGGGGTCTGACGTATACCACCTCTAGACTAGATATGCAACATATCAGACGAAGAGACCGGACTCTACTGGAGTGTTACTGTTTGGATTCATAGGAGAATGTACAGGCTTACTTGTTGATCTTCTGATCGCTCAATACCTGGGTGGCTGTTACGTTTAGCTGACCGCTTGCAGCTTGTGGGTGTTTGATATGATCATCACCTGCTACCGGCGTATTGACGATTCTTTAGAGACCTACAAAGTGGTTTCTTGACTCAGGCAAAATGGAGTAGGAGCACATATATGATATGTGCAGGACCGAGGATAATACGATATGAGATACCGTATTATATTCTCGCGATATTTTGATATGAGCCGGGTCATCGGATCAAGTGTTGATTCGATGAATTGGTACACGATATATTAGTCAGTTATATTCGATATAGCCGGATTGTCGGATCAAGTGTTGGTTCGATAATTTAATGTATAATTATATATGTGATATATTACATTACATTATCTAATATTGGCTCACTTTATTGATTCATTTTCTCACCAGGTAATACATTGATATATATGCGATATATGTTAATCGTATTATTTTCTTTTGTTACAAAATATATTATATATGTGATATATAATATTGTAACATGTTATAATTACTAATGCAACATGATTAGTAGAGATTAAACATGGTTAGGGTTTGATTTGGGTTAGTTCTTTCATGAAGCTTCTAGAAGCTTTTCTTTTGTTTCTCGCAAAGATATTACGATGGATATTTTGTTAGATATTTTCCTAACCAAAACCATACCGTTAACCCTAGTTAACTCTCTACAATGGTTTTCCTTGTCATCTTTGACCATTGTTGTATTTGTAATCATATAATCTTTTTCATTATTCATCACAAAAGGATTATTCGTTCATCTTCTTCTTCTTCCTCCTTGCAAAGCTTTCTAGCTTTGAGATTTGTGATGAATTAGTGTGAGAATTTAATAATAAAAGAGAGCATAAATCCTACTTCATCATCCTCATCTAATCTAGCCAATTAGATTAGGGTGTTCACCTCATTAGTGAGAAAGAGTTTTAGTTAGAGGAACTTCAAGGTAGATCATCTTTGAAAAGGAAGACTTCAAGCAAGCATGGATCGTTCGGGTTGTGGAGCCTCTCTTGAGTCCGTGAGATCATGGATCGCGGCGAAGGGACTTCTACTCGGAGCTTATGAAGCGAAGGAAAGGACTACAAAGGTTGTAATCTTTCTCTCTTAGTTGTAAAGATGTTTACTTGCATGTGTAACCCTAATTATCTAGCAAAGATCCTAGTTTTGGGTTGTTCGGCACGTCTAATTTTCAAATTGGGCATGGTTGATGCCTTATAGACCCTTGTATGAGTGCCTAGGTATAGGGTTCCTAGGCACCCTAATGAGGTCTCACAAGGCATCAACCATGCCAATTTCAAATTTTAACGGTGCCGAGAAACCCTAGAACGGATCGTTGGCTAGATTTCTAGGCGAAAAGTAAACTAGTTAACACTTAACTATAAGAATACGGAAATACAACCTTTGTAGATCCGGTGCTCCACCTCCACGGCTCCGCAACGAAGTCCCCTCGCTGTCCTAGTGAATTCCCGGGCTCTAGCGTCGGCTTCGTCGGAGAAATGGCGAGCTAGGTCGTCGATGTCCATGCCGAAGATGATCTACGTCGAGGCATCGCTAGATCAAGCTCCACCTTCACCAAGCCATGAAACTTGTGAAGGAAACACACTCTACTACTTGGCAAGAGGTAGAGGATGAAGAAATAGGAAGTGGGTAGACTTTAGAATTGGATTTCTCACTTGTTTCATCAATCCACCATTGATGAAGTAAGGTTTCTTCATGAAGAAGAAGAAGAGGAAGAAGATGATAAGTTATGATAAGAATTAAAGAATAGAAAAGAATAATCATCCTTATCATAATCAAACCATAGTTAGGTGTAGAGAATTAACAAGGGTTAGTGAATGGTTGGGTTAAGACATGAAGACAAAATGGTCACCTAGGTCAAACCTTCATGAAGGTTCATAAACAAACAAAGAAAGCCACCATTATCTCTTCATTATTTTCTTTTGCTAAAATAAACAAAATGGATAAATAAATGAATAAATGAAGCAAAAGAAACCCTAACCATTGACCAACCATGGTTTAATCCATACACCAAACTATCATGTATCATCAAACATGATACAATCAAATGTACAAATGTATATCACATATACAATGTAAACAATCCAAGTGAGAAAATCCATTTAAAGTGAACTAATACTAGTTAATGTAAAGTAATATATCAAATATATAATTATGCATTAAATCATTAAATCAACACTTGATTCAATGATCCGGTCATGTCGCACACAACCGACTAGTATTCAATGTATCGGCTTATCGATTCAACGCTTGAATCGATAACTAGGTCATATCGCATACAACCATCCGACACATTGATCGCGAGAATGAAATACGGTATCACATACACGCATTATTCTCGGTCCCGCATATATCTCATATGCGCTCCTATTTCGTTTCGCTTGAGCCAGGAAACCTCTGTGTAGGACTCTAAAGACTCGTCAATACGCCGGCAGCAGATGATGATCATATCAAACACCCACAAGCCGCAAGCGGTCTGCTAAACATAACGGCCACCCGGGTATTGAGCGATCTGAAGATCGACGAGCATGCCCGCTCACACTCCAGTGAATCCAACCAGTAACACTACCGTACAGTCCGGTCTGATCGTCTGATATGTCGCATATCTCGCCTAGGGGTGGTAAACGACAGACCCCAATAGCTCGATAAGTCGTGTCGATATGAGGTCTATAACTATTCGAGAAACTACTGGTAACACTTACCAGTAAATCTCAGCAACCCTGGCCAGGGATTTCCTGTTATAGCCAATCGAACACAGCGCAACATCAACTCCCTATACCGGGAGAGACGAATCCCCTCCTATCGCTCATTGCCTCCATGTGACTCGGGACTGTACCCAAAAACCACCGTTTTGCACGCCCTCTTGGACGTGGTAAGATGGAAATCAAAGCACAGTGGGAACCACACAAGACTCTATGACGATCTCGGATCAACAGACTACTCTGTACCAGTGTCACCAGAGAACTGCCATCTGACGTGAGGTAAAATACCATCTGGGAGTTCTCGGCGAGTCCGTCCAGTGTACCCAGTCTCTACTGAGCACCCGTATATCATCTCTGATGTCAAACACCAATGGATATGAGATCATCCATCGCCCATCTGTATGGGTCGAGAAGATATACGCTAGTCTACTCTGGTATATCGATGCCCCGTCTCGATACACCCACGACTAGGGACTTTGAAGGATGTACTTATAGACTACCATGTCCCCACTAGTATGATCCGCATCAGAATCCAGGTAGTCAAGTACACATCCTAAGGGCTTTACCAACATGTAACAGAGAGACAATCAGTATACACGTTAAGGTAAAGAGCAACCAGATAGCATACTATCATGTCGAGCAAGAAAGTCCTCCCTATATATGTCCCAGCATCCACTACAATATACATCCTATGTATAGTAATGGCCTCTAGGGCATACATATAACTAACAATCTCCCACTTGCACTAGGGCCATCTGTAGCAGTGGTTGTAGTATCTCATACCCAACCATCCCATAAAAGTCTCTCTCTGGGAATAGGCCTTTGTGAGTGGATCCGCTGTGTTGTCCTCTGAGTCTGCTCTCCTGACCTTGATCACCCTGGAGATCAACCATCTCCATGATCAGGTAATACTGCCTTAGAATATGTCTGGATCACTGATGGGACAGGCGTTCCTTGGCATAAGCCATAACTCCATTGTCACAAAATGGGAGGAACTTAGTTCATCTCATGAACTAGTATATACCCAGACAGCCTCTTTGGTAGCATCTTAAGTAGCGATGTATCCAGCCTTAATCGTCTAGTATGCCACGGTATCTAGCTTGGAACCCTTCCAACATACCGTCCCATTACTGAGGGTAAAGACAATGCCTGTGACTGACATTCAGTCGTCTTTATCACCCTGGAACCTTTCCAGTGATTCTCCCCAGAATCAATTGATACCATCTCACTACTTCTAGTGAGATTCCTAACATCCAATAAGATCTATCTCATAGATCCAAAATCCAGGATTTAGTAGGTATCACTTTGATCCTATATGGAGAATCTTTGTGATAATCAGAGATTGATCGAGCGTAGCATAGGAAACTCCTTCCCTATCAAGAGTATGTCATCCACGTACTCTACGAGGATCGCCACCATACCCACTACTACCTTTTTGTTTATACAAGGTTCATCTACCATTTTGATGATGTCAACATCTTTGACTAATCCATCAAAACAGATGTTCCAACTCCGCGATGCCTGCTTTAATCCTATAAAGCATCTTGCACACGTTTCCGCTGCTCCCACTGTCTACGAAGCCCTCTGGCTGTGTACTTATAGACGCACTCTTCTAAAACATTATTTAGAAAAGCAGTCATGACACCCAACCACCAGATATCGTAGTCATGGTATGTAGCCGTGACAAGTAGGATCTGGATGGACTTAAGCATAGCTACTTGAAAAGGTTTCATCATTATCCACACCTGGTCAATGATGCAAACTTTTAACAAGTCTAGCTTTGAAAGTCTCAACTTTTCCATCTACACCAAGTAATCTTCTCAAGATATACTTGCTCCTGATGGGGATTTAACCCTTCAGATATAGCAACTAAAGTCCATACTTTGTTGGTGTATAAGGATTCCATCTCAGATCGATAAACATCCAGCCATTCTCACAGAGTCCTACTCCTGATGGCCTGGTCGAAACTAGTTGGGTCATCATCTCATGATGCAATCCTCGCTCCCACTGTCATAGAGAAACAGAAGTATCTCTCAGGTGGGTGAGGAACCCTACTAGATCGGCGGAGAGGCTGAGGTTCGTTGGAATCTACTGAATCCTTTTGTTCTATCAAATCATCAGCTGCAGTCTGTATAGCTGGAACATTTCCAGTTCTACATAACTGACTTTGCCTCGAGCTTGTCCGGATTTTGCTTTTCAGACATAGGCTGGACAACCCCAAATCTCAACTAACTTGAGAGATGGGCTCTTCCCATATCATATCAAATATGAAGTGGTAGGCAACTGATTTGATTCGAACCCTATTCAATAGGTATGCAGCTTCTCAGGTGCATAACGCCCAAAAGGAAATAGGTAGCTCAGTATTACTCATCATAGAGCACACCTTATCACATAGGGTGTAATTTCTCCACCCCGATATACCATCGTGCTATGGTGTATGCGGAGGAGTAATGCTGAGATAGAATCTCATTCTCTTTTAGAATAGTCCAGGAATTCCGTGCACAAGTATTCTCCTCCTTGATCGCATCAAAGGACATAATACTTATACCCGTAATTTGGTTCTCTACTTCTAACTTATATTCTGTGAATATCTTAAAAGGTTCAGACTTGTGTTTCAACAGGAACATAAGTCTGAATCTCGAAAGATTATCAGAGAATGTAACGAAGTACAAAGAACCGGTCTTGGTATGTGTAGACAGGGGACCTTTATACATCAACATGTATCATCCCAAGAGTTCACTAACTCTTTCTCTGTTTCCAATAAACAGAGCTAGTGTCATTATATCTTTGTGACATGACTGGCAAGTTTCATAAGATGTAGATTCAAACTGATTTAAATATGCATCTACATGTAACTTCAGCTAGTCGGGTCACATTGATATGACCTAGTCTACAATACCTCAAGAAGAATTCGTTCATTTCTGAACTCTTCCTCTTGTGTGTGTTCCATATACTAAGAACTGTAGTTTGATTTAGAACATCAATGCTTTTAGATAACGTGCCTGAACCGATCAACTTTTGATATAGGAAAGGTTCAAAACATTATCCAACTATACAAAATTTTATCATTTCTTTACTAATAAAGAGATGGATATGATTTTGTATATTAGGTTCGGTATCTAATAACATTCGTTCGAAATCAATGTATTTGGAATACAGGGTGACAGTGACCAACAGACTTGGCTGCAACACTTGCCCCGTTTTCTGCCTCATGAAACTTATCACCCGTTCTCAGTTCTCTACCTTTCTGTAGCCCTATATAACAGATTACATATCTGGGATCCTGATCTGGTATCACATACCCAGGACGTAGAGGATACAGAGAAACAGTTCTTTGTAATGAACACACCCGAAGATGATGCATCAGCATGCACTCTCTTCGTTTGGGAGGCACGGGAATTCTGGTAATCCCCAATTTCCTGCTCTGTCTTATAACAATTATAAGTTGGAGCGGGACCAACGTTCCCCAGCTCAGTAAAACAAGCGGGTTCGGTCAAAAATCCATATTATTATCTTGATTAAGTCGTGATATGGTCACTACCAGGAGAGAGAGAGAAGAAAACACTCAGCGTGCGCTCTTGCAAGAATAGATTGGTTATTATTTTATCTAATCAGGATGGCTCCCACTGCTTTTTATCAAATCTTCTTTCAAACCCTAAAAGGAAAGACTAGCCGGGATTAATTACACACTACAAGTTCGCCAATCTTTCAGCCAGGCCAGTGTCGGTACTTTGAGGGAGGTCCCCCGTGCTTTCGCACGAACCTAATTAATGTAAACCACGTTTTTCCAGAGGCGTAACCCCGTTGACACCTTTCTAGACACCTACTTGATCGGCTAATTGTAATGTATAAAACTCTCCCAGGAGTAACTCTTACTCGCAGCGGGTATCGGGATCCAACTATCTCATAGAAGGTATGCAATCTCATTGCAAATTTCAACACTTGAAATTCCCGATAATATTTTGCCCCTAACCTCCTATGACCTTGACAAAGGCCAACAAACCATAGGATGCTAGTCAAGTTCAACCGGTCATTTCCTGATTGAATTAAACCCACCCGCACGGCCCTTGACAAAGGCCAACAAGGTCGCACGACTACCCTAACTCAATCTGCATCATATGCATAAGCAGATAATCACCAGTTAGCTACCGCACACTGCGCCTTGACAAAGGCCAACAAACGCAGCACGAATACTAACTACTACTTATCTGAAATGACGGAGGGCTACGGCAGGTTTTTCTGAAAACCTATTGCGTAATGAACTTGATATCGTTGTAGAATCAAATGATTTTGAAATGGAGTGTCTTTGAGGCTTTTCTAGTTTTGCTAAAGGAGTCACTCCCGGTGAAGGGATCGTCGGTCCTTTCCTCGTCGAATAAGGTGCGGGATATATCATATATATTACTGTGCAAAGCAAAAACTCATAAAAGCAATAAAAAGACAAACCGAGTGTGTAGCATCTGCCAGTTATTGCTAAAGGAGTCACTCCCGGTGAAGGGATCTCGGTCCTTTCCTCATCGAATAAGGTGCAGGATATATCACATATACCGCTGTGCAAAGCAAGAACTGTAGCTACCTGTTTTATTTTGAAATTCGATTCTACAACATCATTAGGTTTCTTTTATTTCATTAATCTCATTAATGAAATCCCACCATTTAAGTACCTAAACATCATAGATAAATACGACGTACACTTATGCCATCCGCATTCGCCTCGATGTCCCCTCGTGCACCGTTCGGTTAGGTAACTAACGGCAGAGCGGGGCAGGACTAGCACGGGTGTAAAACATAAGTAACGCCTATATAATATATCATATATACTATATACAGTATCTATCACAGAACATCACATGATCACATCACAGATATCGCAGCAGAAGAATCATATGAAATATTGGATATACTAGGACGTCCGTGTTTTCAATACGAGCCAGTATAAAACACGGATTCCACGATCACGATGAATAGCCAAACCCACACCCCTAGACCCCTACGAGAGCGGCAAGCAACCCTACCAATTCTGGAGTTAGGAGACCCGGACTCGACTCCTCGAGTTGGTCTCCCACTGGACTCCAGAACCCGGTTACTTGTGCTCCCCTCCTTGGGTCTATCCTAGTGCGGAAAAGTAAATAATATACAAAGGGTGACATCTTCCGCAACCTGGAAGTGCCCCAATAATAGAATATTACATACAAGTTTTTACATGAATGAAAATGAAAAACACTCATCTCACATAAAAAACCCCGGCTATTCAAACACGACGATCCAATATAACATATCCAGCAACACATAACATCACATGTTATCAACGTAAGTAAATATGTCCATCCCAATTGTCGTTGACATATAGCAACGAAACCGGCGATATCACATATTACACTTACGGTCATAGAAAAGAAAGTGTAAAACTACAACAGTTGGAATCCGCAATCACCTCACACATCGCATGCCTGACCAAATGAATTACTTAGACTTCGCATGCCTAACAATTATAAACCCCGCATTTTAGTCTCATTATCGAAAACACTTTTCAATATCAAGTCGGGCAATTCAACAGGATTCCCGACATTCTGATCGAATGCTCGTCGCAAACTTCAATAGACGGCCGCACCCCCGATACCGTCGACGAAGTGCACCAAGGCGGAACACCGCTGCCGCGAGCACCCGAACGGATGCATTCGGCGACGGGGTTCTCCTACAGTCACTTGGTCGGGGCTATGGAGTGAGGCTGTCTATTAAGTTTATCCGGCGAGTATCCGCGTACGCTACGTGATTGCGACGGACTTTTGATCACATCAAAATTCCGTGGCAACCGATCAAGTGAGACTAAACTGCTTTGTTTATAACATTCATCCAGTTATCTCATAACTTCTTGTGAATTCCAATTATTGTATCCCATTCCAGATAAACAGAAAATGTTAAACTTTCCGATCGAACAATCGAAAACCCAAGTTTTCCCGATACAGCTCAACACATGAAATAAGTATAACAACATTCCGTTCGTGCCTCAGTACCAACGGTCCAGCCGTAGAAGGGTCAAGCGAACGCCTCACATGTGGCACGCCGTACTGTCCCAAACCCTAAGGTTCAAAGGGCAGTTCAAGACGGTCACATAATCGAGTTAAGGTTTGTTGTCTTCTAGAGGGTCCATCGCGTTACTTGCACTACTTGGAACGTCGTTAAACTACGGAAAAATCCAACACTTGGAAATTTCCCGACAGGGGAAAAATTGGGTATTTATATTCGGTCGAATTTTTTAACATATTCTAAAATTTTTCCGGAAAGCCACACAGACAAAATTTGATATTCCGATCGATACACCGAATCCCCAAAACAATCCCAGAAAATTCAACTCTTGAATAAATTTTAAAAATTCCCAGAAAACTCTGCATAATTTATCAGGAATTACTGTGCAAACAATGAGGGCTGACATCACCAGATAGCCGCGGAACCGCCGCAGAAGCTAGGCTTCTGCCGCGGTTCCGCCGCAATAAATACTGTTCATCGAAAAATTTTGGCATCGTAATTCTTATTTTTCCCTGCTGAATTTTTTAGCAATTTTTAATTTGGAAATATCCACGTTTTCAGAAAAAGTCCAGAGAGCATGGAAATTTTGGGGTTTCGGTTTCGTTCGGACTTCAAACTCCGTCTAGACTTCGCCTAAGGCTCTAGCTAGGCTCTGATACCACTGTAGGGTTCCTAGGCACCCGAATGAGGTCTCACAAGGCATCAACCATGCCAATTTCAAATTTTAACGGTGCCGAGAAACCCTAGAACGGATCGTTGGCTAGATTTCTAGGCGAAAAGTAAACCACTTAACAGTTAACTATAAGAATACGGAAATACAACCTTTGTAGATCCGGTGCTCCACCTCCACGGCTCCGCAACGAAGTCCCCTCACTGTCCTAGTGAATTCCCGGGCTCTAGCGTCGGCTTCGTCGGAGAAATGGCGAGCTAGGTCGTCGATGTCCATGCCGAAGATGATCTACGTCGAGGCATCGCTAGATCAAGCTCCACCTTCACCAAGCCATGAAACTTGTGAAGGAAACACACTCTACTACTTGGCAAGAGGTAGAGGATGAAGAAATAGGAAGTGGGTAGACTTTAGAATTGGATTTCTCACTTGTTTCATCAATCCACCATTGATGAAGTAAGGTTTCTTCATGAAGAAGAAGAAGAGGAAGAAGATGAAGAGTTATGATAAGAATTAAAGAATAGAAAAGAATAATCATCCTTATCATAATCAAACCATAGTTAGGTATAGAGAATTAACAAGGGTTAGTGAATGGTTGGGTTAAGACATGAAGACAAAATGGTCACTTAGGTCAAACCTTCATGAAGGTTCATAAACAAACAAAGAAAGCCACCATTATCTCTTCATTATTTTCTTTTGCTAAAATAAACAAAATGGATAAATAAATGAATAAATGAAGCAAAAGAAACCCTAACCATTGACCAACCATGGTTTAATCCATACACCAAACTATCATGTATCATCAAACATGATACAATCAAATGTACAAATGTATATCACATATACAATGTGCACAATCCAAGTGAGAAAATCCATTTAAAGTGAACCAATACTAGTTAATGCAAAGTAATATATCAAATATATAATTATGCATTAAATCATTAAATCAACACTTGATTCAATGATCCGGTCATGTCGCACACAACCGACTAGTATTCAATGTATCGGCTTATCGATTCAACGCTTGAATCGATAACTAGGTTATATCGCATACAACCATCCGACACATTGATCGCGAGAATGAAATACGGCATCACATACACGCATTATTTTTGGTCCCGCACATATCTCATATGCGCTCCTATTTCGTTTCGCTTGAGCCAGGAAACCTCTGTGTAGGACTCTAAAGACTCGTCAATACGCCGGCAGCAGATGATGATCATATCAAACACCCACAAGCCGCAAGCGGTCTGCTAAACGTAACGGCCACCCGGGTATTGAGCGATCTGAAGATCGACGAGCAAGCCCGCTCACACTCCAGTGAATCCAACCAGTAACACTACCGTACAGTCCGGTCTGATCGTCTGATATGTCCCATATCTCGCCTAGGGGTGGTAAACGTCAGACCCCAATAGCTCGATAAGTCGTGTCGATATGAGGTCTATAACTATTCGAGAAACTACTGGTAACACTTACCAGTAAATCTCAGCAACCCTGGCCAGGGATTTCCTGTTATAGCCAATCGAACACAGCGCAACATCAACTCCATATACCGGGAGAGACGAATCCCCTCCTATCGCTCATTGCCTCCATGTGACTCGGGACTGTACCCAAAAACCACCGTTTTGCACGCCCTCTTGGACGTGGTAAGATGGAAATCAAAGCACAGTGGGAACCACACAAGACTCTATGACGATCTCGGGTCAACAGACTACTCTGTACCAGTGTCACCAGAGAACTGCCATCTGACGTGAGGTATAATACCATCTGGGAGTTCTCGGCGAGTCCGTCCAGTGTACCCAGTCTCTACTGAGCACCCGTATATCATCTCTGATGTCAAACACCAATGGATATGGGATCATCCATCGCCCATCTGTATGGGTCGAGAAGGTATACGCTAGTCTACTCTGGTATATCGATGCCCCGTCTCGATACACCCACGACTAGGGACTTTGAAGGATGTACTTATAGACTACCATGTCCCCACTAGTATGATCCGCATCATAATCCAGGTAGTCAAGTACACATCCTAAGGGCTTTACCAACATGTAACAGAGAGACAATCAGTATACACGTTAAGGTAAAGAGCAACCAGATAGCATACTATCATGTCGAGCAAGAAAGTCCTCCCTATATATGTCCCAGCATCCACTACAATATACATCCAATGTATAGTAATGGCCTCTAGGTCATACATATAACTAACACTAGGAACCCTACAGTGGTATTAGAGCCTAGCTAGAGCATTAGGCGACGTGTATACGAAGTTAAAAGTCCGATCGAACCCAGAAATGTCGAAATAGACCCCCTCTTTGGAAATTTTCTAAAAAGTTGGTTTTTTCTGCATTAAAAATACTCAAAAAAATCAGCAGGGAAATATAAGAATTAATGTGAAAAATGAGGCAGTAATTCCCACAAACAACCGCGGAACCGCGGCAAGACCATGCATTGCGCCGCGGATCCACGGCCGTACAGGGGAATTAAGCTTAGATTTTGCACAGTAATATCTGTAGCTATTTCTGCATATTTCTGGTTATTTTTAATCTTGCTCAAGTGTTGAGTGTTCTGGGGATTTTTTTTGTAATCGTTGCTTCGATCAGAAAATTTAACTTCGTTCTGTTTTCCGGATAATTTAGAAACTATTAAAATGTTTGAACGGATATCATTAACTCAGTTTTTCCCGACACGAAAAACTTTCAAGTGTTGGAATTTTTCCGGGTTTAAAACTTACAGAAAAACTTGCAAGCATATCTGTGGACCCTCTAGAAGAACACAAACCTTAACTCGATTATGTGACCGTCTGAACTGCCTCTAAACCTTAGGGTTTGGGGCAGTATGGCATTGCCACATGTGAGGCATTGGTTTGACCCTTCTACGGCTGGACCATTGGGGCCGTGACATGTTCTGGGATTTTTTGAACTCCGCTCAAGTGTTGAGCTATATTGGGAAACATTGGGTATTTGATTATTCGATCGGAAAGTTTAATATTGTCTATTTATCTGGAATGTGATACAATATGTGGAATTCATATAGTTAGGCATGAAATGAGAAGTCTGTGATATTTCGGATTTACAATGTCTAAAGTGATTGTGGATTCCAAATATTGTAGTTTTACACTTTCTTTTCTGTAACCGTAGGTGTAGTATGTAGTTGTATCACCGGTTTTCATTGCTATACATCAACGATAATCGGTGTATGCATACTTACTTACGTTGATAATATGAGATATTATGCGTTGCTGTGATATGTTATATTTGATCGTCGTGTTCTGAATAGCCGGGGGTTTTATGTGAGATGAGGGTTTTTATTTTCATTCATGTAAAATTCATTTGTATGTAATATTCTTTTATTGGGAAACTTCCGGGATGAGGTTGATGTCACCAGTGTATATTATTTACATTTCCGCATTAGGTAGACCCAAGGAGGGGAGCACAAGTAACCGGGTTCTAGGATCTAGTGGGAGGCCATCTCGAGGAGTCGAGACCGGGTCTCCTACCCTAGAATTGGTAGTGTTGCTTGCAGCTCTCGTAGGGGTCTAGGGATGTGGGTTTGGCTATGTCGCGACCCGAAAGAGCACGTGACTGGCCCTTGAACCATATGAAGTCTATAGGACTCCATCTGATCCAAGTAAGCCAAAAGCCCAGAAATCTAAAACCATTTTAAGAATAAGTAAAGAAAACTGGTTTAAAGAAGTGAAGAAAAACATGTTTGAAGTCAAGGTTTTTAAATAACTAAGCCGAATGTACATTTTAAAGTGTAAAGTCTTTTCTAAAAATTTCGGTAGAGTTTCTTTTGTAAATACTGGCCCCGAACAAGGTACAACAAGAACAATATATATGCATGAAAAAAGGCATCCCCAAGCGGGAGCTAGCTCTTCGTCAATTGACGGTCACAACCACTCAAGCAATAATATACAACGCCGAATGGCGAGGGTCAAATCCAAAAGTAACTCAATAAGCATGAAAACCGCAATACTACTAAGCGCGACTCTAAGGTCGAATAATACATCACTAATGTCTAAGTCTGAAACAATATACAAGTTTTGGTTGATGGAATTTCTAGATACAATGAACAATACAAGTACAATGGTGGTTCTTGATACAAAAGAACCCACCTACCAAAAGCAATTCACCCGCAAGGAAGCAGTGTGCCAGAAATGCCGCTAAGGAACCTGTACGGAAAAACCTGCAAGAACTGTAGCACAACAGGGGTGAGTTGCCAACTCGTGAATAGAAGATATCTACAAGCAGAAACCGAATGCAAGACATAATCCTAAGTCAAAACGATCAGTATATGATATAAACCTCAAGAGTAAGTATGAAGCGTGATAAGGTGGCAATGTAACATCTAAACATGTAGGTAGTGACTCAGGTAATAACATGTCATAAATATAAGGTATGTCTGCATGAAGTAAATATGATGAAGTATCAAATGAAAATCAATACACATATATTAGCATCCCATTCCACTAATATTGGTGTAAGGGTATATATAACAGCGCCCTCATACCCTGTTATATATACAAAAGAAGTATGATCAATGTAGTCAAAGTCTGTATGTAATCAATGTCTGTAAATATGTGGATCCCGTCCACCTGTCACCCAATGACAATAAGCATCATGCATGCAAATATGAGGATATAATCAAAATCATGGAAATCATCATGAAACCCGTGCCTAGCATCGGCACGTAAATCCTTATCCATATGGGGCTCCGTCTGCGGTGTCGGCCCTCGGCCCCGGCAGTACGGGTCAGCCCATGGCCATCTCTCAACTCCGGTCGGTATCCTCCAGATATCCGCCGAGCTCAAATACAATCACCGGTAGGTAGTAGTCTCTATGTCAGCCTCACCGTCTACTACACAGCGAAACACGGGGTACCATACCGGGTCCACTATGTACCCGCAATCGGCCACATCCGCCTCCTCGAATCGGGTTTCACATGTCGCTCTCAGCACCGAGAAAACACATGGTGGACGCACTGAAATATCATATCAAGGGTAACCGGGTTTTTAAAACAATTATATAGTCTCTTTTGAAATACCCACGGTTCCCAAATCCAGAAATATCATGGAAACAATATAACTCAATGCGTATAATCAAAACATGATGTATGCGACATGTAAAGAACAGTAAGCATAACAGTAAGTCATGCAACATAAAATAGTAATGTGCACATGTCGAGGGAAACCGCTCTTTTAAAATGGATCAGTTTTGAAGAATATCTTGCGGTTCCCAAATCTCTAATCAAGTCAGAATCATCTATGTATGTGTACAGGTATAAGTGTACAATATGCCATGCAAGAATCATATCATGAATGAAACAGTACTACAGTGTAGTGGCATGGCAATTATCGATGATGAAGTATGTGAGCCGGCAAATAGTGCACGTGGAACATATGCATCATCGATAATGGTGCCGGTGTCCTAACAGCATGATAATAATATAGCAATAAACATATGCAAAGCAATGCTAACAGCATGAATATGCGGAAATCAAATAATCAACACCACAGTGAAGAATCTACTATGCAAACTACAGATCTAAGTATCAAGTCAATCGGGAGCGGTATGAAAACCACCTAAATCTAAGTCGATATGTATATATATATATAGTAGTCGGTGATCCCGCCTCAGTAGTATCGTGTACGATACAGTAAATCATATGACCTCCTCAAGTCATGAGTGCGGATCTATCATCAATATAAAGCTCGTACGGTAAATCGTCGTACGGCATCCCAATGGCTGGGTACGGGTCAGTATCACATTCATCTCATGAAATATCAGGTATCATTATCATCATATCACATAATCCGGGGTACTGATCTAAGTCTAGTACAAATCGATACCATCTATTAAGTATGAATACGGGGGTAAACTGTCACGACCCGAAGGTACGGAACGTGACCAGCACTTGGATTACGAAGCGTCTAGAGGCGCCACGTAACCTAAGTAAGCCGAAGCCCAGAAATCTAAACCATGAAAAAGAAGAAGAAGCAGTAAAAGAAAACATGAAGGAACAAGTTTAAAAGCATCAGCAAATTTTCCCAAAAATTTCGGCTGAGTCTCCCCTGTAAAAACTGGCCCCAAACGGGTACAACAAGTATAATATACATAAACGATAAAAAGCATCCTCACACGGGTGCTAGCTCAACGCCAACAGGCGGAAACAACCACAATAAACACAATAATATACAACGCCAAAGGGCGAGGCTCATAACTCAAAAGAAAACAAAACCACCAGATCAGAATAATACAAGCGCGACTCTAAGGTCGAAATAAATAACTGGTCCAATAAACTTATCAAGTAATACAAGTTTGGTTGATGGAGCTTACTAGATACAAATGAATGAATAAAAATACAATGGTGGTTCAGATACAAGTGAACCAACCTACCGTGCAAATCACCCTGAATGAAATGATGTGCCAGCAACTGCCAGGGAAACTTGTACATCGAACCTGTAATAAAATTTGGCACAACAGGGGTGAGTTGCCAACTCGTGAGTAGAAGACATCTACGAAAAGAAATCGAATGCACGATGCTATCCTAGGTCATAATATTACACTATTATATCCCAATCATCTAGTAATAGCAGGGTAAAACTACGTGTAAATGCAGATACTCCGTGCTCGTGTCGGTGCCTCATATAATACTATGTCATATGAATGGATATGCATGCATTATGAATATAAAATAACCAATCCTGAAATCCAGAAATATCAGTATAAGAAATCTTTAGCTGTTATCATAGTAAAATGTGTTTAGGAATCTGAAGTCTCAACAATGAAATCTATGGAAATCCGTGTCAAGCATCGGCACAAACATGTAAACCTCAAGTCTCATAGTCTCAATACCTCGGGCTCCGTCAGTCCGGATCGGCCCATATCATCAAATCTCACGACAACGGTCGGTATCCTCCGGATATCCGCCGCGTCAAACATCACCGGTAGGTAGCCTTCCCCTGCCAGGCTCATCGTCTACAACTCGATTTTCTTGCCCCGGGGTACCATACCGGGCCCACCATGTACCCGAGACGGTTCATCCACTCCTCGAATCGGGTCTCGAAATCCAACAGAAAACATGCTATATCATGGTGGACGACACATACGACATGGGAAAACCGCATCTTATGTTTTATAAAGAGAAGAGGAGAGAGAGAGAAGTTTTTATATATTCTTGCGGTTTTCCCAAAAAATCCAGAAATCTCATAGAAACCCAAATCTCAAAATCATGAGTAAGTATATGATAAGTGTCGGCATATGCCCATAATACTGCATGATAACATGAAAATATGAATGCATGAATGTCTAAGTAATAAATATCATGTCTATACTAACATCAGAGAGTAATCACAATATTATATCGGTCAAGTTGTTAACTGATTCTATCAATAAAAGATAATATAATCTAAAGTGTACGCGACATAGCAATTACCGATGATGATGTGTGTGAGCCGGCAAATAAGTGTGCGTGGAATATGCGCATCATCGGTAATGGTGCTGGTGTCCTAACAGGTAAAGTTTATACCGATTATAGCAGCATATGTAAGAACATGCATCATTATGATTCCAGTGTGAAAGTAAAGACGGATGTGTGTTATCCACTCATTTGATATACCATTACCACTACCACTATATGACTCGAACCTAACCTAGTGACCATCTAACCTCCTAAGGAACAAAACCTAAGAAACTAGTCAATAAGAAACAAGAGTCTACCTAAGGTCTGAATCAATATCTCGAATAGTCGGCGATCCGGCCTCAATAGCGTCACGTACGTAGTACGGCTACCTCGAATCAAGAGTGCGGATCAATCATCATATTTATGCCTCGTATGGTAAAATCCATCGTACGGCATCCCAATATCGGGGTACGGGTCAAGTATCTCCTAGGTGTCTCATCATTCGTATAATGTCATCACCAACACATCTCATGATCAAGGTGCTAAACTGTAATCGCCTACATCAATCATATATCATTGCCCTCATAATATGCATCATTAGTTTATCCTCAGAAATATCATGTCATATGTATCATATTGTGATTAAGTCATACTGATATCATATCGTCATCAAGTCACACCTATATGATATCAACATCAGGTCACACCCATATGATATCGACATCAGGTCACACCTATATGATATCGACATCAGGGCACACCTATATGATGTCGTGATCAAGTCATACGTATCCCATATCGTGATCAGTCACAAGCTACAGTCCAGGTACTATTTTAGAGTCCCATGTATCTCAATATCATCACCACCCATTATAATTCATGTATCCATGTTCGTTATCTCATTCTCTAATGATCCGCTAACACTTAATACGACTGTATAGCCAAGAATCACGGCATCAAGTCCAGTTATACTGTTTCATCATACCTCAGATATCATATCACATCAATGTATCCCATTCACGTGTTGTATATATAATATACCTATACCTAGTCCTATATGTATACATGCACGTATACACCATGTCGAGTTTCAGTGTATGCGTGTGTGTGTTTCTACCTGAAACCTACGAACCTCTTCCAAGGTATTCATCCTCTGGTATGGTTTTCCTAAATCAGTCTAGTCCAGCCTAGGGTCATTACTAGGGTCCTACTCATTAAGAATCTAGGGTCACATCTGGTTTCCTAAGGACAATAAGTACTATTCCTATTCTACATTGCGGGGGTGCTAAACGCCATCCACCCGACTTCCCCCCGTAGATATACATCTACTCACCTGGTCCATGTCTGCCGAAGACGGTGTCGCCATCCTCCTCTTCATCGCCCACAGTCCACGTGAGGGGTACCTAAACGCAAACATACAAATTGCATCGTAAACTGAATCACATACAAAAGTCAAAACGACGCAAGGAACAAGCATAGGTTAAAACCTATGTCCCGTCCACGCAAAAGCACCAAATATCGCTCGATATCGGCGTACAAACGCCGATGGATCGAGATAACATCAACAAATAACTCATAGTTTTAAAACTCGTTACTTATAATATATAACATGATTAAATCTACCGAAACCCTAAAAATCAATCAAACCGTCCAATTTCGTAAAACCAGAAAATGCCAATTTACCGTTTTTCATCAAAACTTGACATTTAAATGAAACCAATGGTCATAAAACTCATTAAATAGCATAACTAGACTATACAAACCATTACTATATTTTTATTACACAAATTTGTATTAATTTGAAATTTCTAGTTTGCAACCTTTAACAATTTTCAAAATTTTTCAAGCAAAATACCACAATTCCACAATAAAACATGATTTTGCATGAATTAATGTATTAAAATACAATTCACGATGATAATGATATAATGAAACCATGATTATATTTTTAATTTCATTTATTTAGGAATTTCTAAAATCTAGTTTACAAAATAGCAATTTTTATCACAATTTATCAATTATCAATAGAAATTAGCAATCAATTTAAGTTTACATTCCACCAACAAGTTAATACCCTTATTAAGACCACAATCTAGTATTACAAATATTAATTGATATTTTATTTCACCAAAAATTATGTTTTATAGAAACCTTAATTAATTTAGGAAAAATATTTAATTAAACTAAAAATTTATAAGTGGCTAAATAAACACCATTTACAAGTAATTACATAATTTAAATAGGTATTTTTCAAATTATAATGAAAAACAATCACGGTTTAGTTTTACGAAAAATACATTTTACTTTACCGAAAATCATAAAATTCACTTAAACAATTTTATTCATTTAATTATTTATTTAATTATTTTTAAAACTTTACATAAACACACATCCAAAGCCCGCAAGAATCACATGTCGTATCCCAAATACGAATTATATCAAATCACCGATCTCACGGCACAAAGCCCAAAACCATCGACTCATCTCCAATGTCATCCAATATCTTCAAACACAGTGCAAGTATAATGAATATGCAAGGGTGTGCGTGTAGGTGTAAATCTATTCTAGGGTTCGCGATTATGAACTACACTAGTTACCTTTAACCCTAAACTATCCATAATACACCTAACTATCATATATATATATAACAACTACGGACTGCGGGGGTGCTATATGCCATCCACCCGACTTCCCCCTGTTGATATAATCTACTCACCTTGTGTCTTTATTTGTCGACGTCGCCACGCGCTTTCTTGTCATCCCGATGTCTTCATGGGGTACCTACACATTAACGTATCGAAAATGCGTATCAAAACCAATTCAAAACTAAATCGGCATACGAATCCCAAAACGATACGATAAGGGGCATATAGGTTAGAACCTATGGCACGCCTTCAAAACCATCAATAAATCCTCTATATCGTCGTATAAACGCCAAAAAGTCGAGGTAAAACACAAGACACAAATTCAGAATTGAAAATACGGAATACGGAAACACGAATCCAAAACAGCAACTATGGAAATATGCTCCAGATTTCACCCTAGGTCAAATTAGACAAATCTATATATACAAGGGGTCTAATCTATACATGTAGGAGCAGTAGAACCAAAACGAGGCAAAATGGGACAGGTACGACCGCAAATTGCGGCCAATTGGAATAAATTGGCGGCCTGGAGTTGGAGTTGGGGGATAGGGTTTGGTGTGGTGGCTCCATGGTGCCTGCACATCTCACTATCAACTCAGTTTTATTTTTGGGGTCTCGGGGTGATAGCAGATTCCAAAATACGATCACAGATTCACAGTTTTCCCCGATATCGATTCCATCAATCCGTATTCTGTGTTCTAGCTTTAGGTTTGGTCCAATCTATCATCACACCAGGGGTTCTAGGGCCATCACAAGCCTCAATTTCACTTTTAATCTCAGGTCTAACCCTAAACCCTAACTTGAAGTTCACAAGTCCATCAAATGACATCATATCGACATGAAACTAGAATTGATGCAATAAGAATTGAAATACTAAACTAGGGGGTGCAGAAATTACCTTCTTTGGCAACTCAAGAAAATTCTTGAGTTGCTCAAAGTCCTCCAAATCCAATCTTGCTAGGTTCAATGTGTAGCTAGTGAGCTCGGGAACATTTATTGTGAAATGGGAATAGGGTTTTGGGGTGGATTTCATTGTGGATCTAGGTTTGAAGAGAGAGGAGAAAGAAGAGGGAGCAGGAGCAGCAGCAGCTCTTCATGAAGGGGGGAGAGAAAATGAGAAGGGAAATGATGGGAGTATGGTTCAAAAAGGTAAAGGTTGACTTGGTCTCTCTCTCTCTCTCTCATCATGAAGCCTTTTCTTTTCTTTTTCTCTTAATTCCTTCTCACTCAAATAGTAAACCCAAATGAGAAACCATGGTAGGAAATACACAAGTGTAACAAAATGATATGTGCACATTTTTGCACAAAAATGCTAAAAATCCGATTAGCGATTTTTAATCGCGATTAGCTCTAAATTAGCATATAACTAATCATAAAAACTTAGAAAATGGCATAATTCCCTAAAATACCTTATTTTAGAATTTTCCATAATTTTTCCAAAATTTTTCCCCTTTATTGGTATTTAATACTACCAAAATATTAAAATATTCATTAAAATAATATTAAATTATAAAAATTCCCAAAAATTAATATTTTATTTTTTTTAAATGTTACAATCTACCCCCTTAAATAAATTCGGTCCCCGAATTTAAATTTAAACCCCCAAATACCAAAACATTTCAGTAAAAATCCAAATTGTCGGGTTTCCAAAAACATCAATACGTAGCGAATATCATAAAAATGTACTGCTCTATAAGAAATCAATCCCCAAAATGTATATAAGAATATCCGGTGCGTCTGGTGCGCACGGAAATCAAAATCCATATATGTGCCATACATGGGCATAAAACAACATCTAGGTGCAACTGGTGTGCACGAAACATCTGTCATAGGCAACGTGTGTGCCTGACAGCAAAATCAGGTGCATATGACATGCACGAAAAATCCCGATTTAGTGCATCTGGCGTGCACCCAAATCGTATATCAAAACACTAAAGGTGCATGAAAACTATGCTGGAAGTGTAAATCAAATCACTGCATAAGATAGGCGTGAAATCACAATCAATAGCTCAAATGTAATAACTATGCGCAAAATATAAATACCCAGTGGGTGCATGAAACAAATATCATGAAACTCAGTCATCAAAACTAAATCATGCAAACAGAACGCCCAAAATACCAAAATCCAAGATGACGGATACGTGATAACCGAATCACAAAATCACAAATCATAAATACCGTCGTCGGTAGTTCCTCCTTAAAGGTCGAGAAGGAGTCGGTGCATCCAATGCTAGCAGCGCAAGATATCTACTTGCCTCTTGCTCATGGTCTGGCATCCTCTGCCTCTGGGTCCTTATCTTCTCTGCGGATTACCTATCTCGCAAACAATCGGCTCATCGGCCCTGTCAAGTGTGCTAACGGGGACGATTCCGTTCTGGCACTTCTCTGGTCATCTCTCGGTCAATCCTCATGACCACACCTAAAGCTGCGTATTACTGGTGTCGGCCTCTGGCTCTCTGAATGCACGTCACATATCTGATCCTGGGTGTAAGCATCATTGCAGCAGTGTCCTGGAAGGAATCCTGCTCAGGGTCTCTTCCAATCATGCCTATGCCGATCTGTACGGAGGCTGGTACTCTTGCATAATCTCTTCTCGTTCAATGGACATCTGTGTCCTCAGCACAAAATTTCTCGGAATCTGGTTGCATCCCAACGCCTATGTAAGCATATCTGACCTCTGGTCTCGACGGGAAGTAATGACAGCTCGTCAGCGTCTCGCACGAACCTCTTGTCTGCTTGTCTGTATTTCCGTCCACTTCGACGTCACGTCTCAATCTGCGCACCGCAATGCTCTCGGCTACGGTCGATCCGAAGTCTCTCGCATATCTCTTTTCTGCCGAATTGCCTGGAAGTCATCGTCCAATGCTGAAGCTAATTTTTATTCCGGAATGGCTGCATACTCATCGCGCCTCTTTCTGGAAGGTATATCCATATACAATGCCTCCGCGTGCGTATCGCATTTCTGATGTCAGCGGAGGGGAACGTCATCTCGTCGAAATCTTTAGCGAACTCTTTACTCCACTTTGCTTCATTGTCGACTGCTTTGGATTTGTCTCATCGTGGCTGCATGGACTGTGCTCCAACGGCTATACTCGTATCTGGAGTCTCCCAAGAAATGCATCTCACCACCTAGCATCCGAAGGGAGTCGAACCATTCGATCGATTCGTCAAAACCTCATATTCCCCCAAGAGCTCAACATCTTGAGTACAGTTTAATAGTATCGAGTACATGCCACAGCGTCGGTGGTCCAGCCGTAGAAGGGCAAACCCAAGCCTCACTAATGGCGCCGCAGAACTGCCGCAAACCCTAAGGTTCAAAGGCTTTCACACGGTCATTAAGTCGAGTTAGTGTTTCATTCTTCTAGAGGGTCCATAGAATCACCTGCATGTCTTTCTGTATACTTTAAACTTGGAAAATGGGCTCCTGACATTCGATCGTCTCTATCGACTCTCAACGTCTCCGCAAGAAGTCGTCTCTAGCTTGAAGCAGTCTATCTAATGACCTCGCATCGGGGTAAGCGAACGAACACCTGTCCTAGTCATTCTTCCACAGGTGACTAGTGACTCACCATCATATCACTAAGTATATACTCATGCTGCAGTAGCTCCATTCATCTGGGCGATATCTCGTCGTTTGCAGCAACAACTGGTTCACTCGTCTGTATGCTGAACAGCGCCTCAATCCTTCAGGAAAGGCGATACATTGGCGGTCCTCTCTAAATCGGTCTGCTCTAGATCTGAGTAAAACTCTCCACATTGGAAATCCTCAACTCATCTGGGCCTACTCCGGCACACAATCGAACGAATCACCTTCGTCTTTCAAATAGGGTAGACTAGCCGTCATCTGTCTCATATCCGCCTGGAAGCTCCGGCGATCTCAGCTCGTAAGCTCCGGAAGCGACATCCTGTCAATCTCAACAACACCTGGTCCATCTGTCTGTACGGTAGGCGACATCATAATCTCTGAGGTATGCTGTACATCAACAGTCCTCTCTCAACTGGCAGCTCTAACAATGGCCCGATCATCCGGTGCAAAACCAAGCACTTGCCTCCACTAGAGGTCACAATCACCAATACTAACTCGAGACGTTCCTATGTCACCAGAAAACACAATGGTCGGCCCTCATACCAGACGAGCTCGCCCTGACCATAACCTTAGCAGCAGCCCAAACTGCGCTCAAACATGGCGACATGAACCTCAATCAAGTATCGAAGAGAGCAGATCAATGGCAAGAAAGAAACAACAGATCCAGAGTGGATACATGATCATAAGAAGGAACAAAATCAATGAAAGTATGATCATGGAACAAATAGAATCGAGGATCTCAAATGGATGTATAATCTTGGATATGAAGAGAATTACTGATCTCGAAAATATGTACATCCTAAGGTTCCTTAAGCGGAGTGGCGTGTCGTAAGTATGCCACGGAACATACCCACGGTACGTCACTCTACTTTAGTCACATATTCCATCAACCAAGGGTCACCCTACGCGACGAAAGTTCGGGTCTAATACCCCTTCGACTAAGTCTAAGTTCCGTAAGGTCAAGCCTAAGTTCCGTATATATATAAACGCCCTAGGCTTCACATAGTCAAACTTAGACTCGAACCAAGGTCAACCTAGCGCTCTGATACCAACTTTGTCACGACCCGAAAGAGCACGTGACTCGCCCTTGAACCATATGAAGTCTATAGGACTCCATCTGATCCAAGTAAGCCAAAAGCCCAGAAATCTAAAACCATTTTAAGAGTAAGTAAAGAAAACTGGTTTAAAGAAGTGAAGAAAAACATGTTTGAGTCAAGGTTTTTAAATAACTAAGCCGAATGTACATTTTAAAGTGTAAAGTCTTTTCTAAAAATTTCGGCAGAGTTTCTTTTGTAAATACTGGCCCCGAACGGGGTACAACAAAAACAATATATATGCATGAAAAAAGGCATCCCCAAGCGGGAGCTAGCTCTTCGTCAATTGACGGTCACAACCACACAAGCAATAATATAGAACGCCGATTGGCGAGGGTCAAATCCAAAAGAAACTCAATAAGCATGAAAACCGCAATACTACTAAGCGCGACTCTAAGGTCGAATAATACATCACTAATGTCTATATCTGAAACAATATAAAAGTTTTGGTTGATGGAATTTCTAGATACAATGAACAATACAAGTACAATGGTGGTTCTTAATACAAAAGAACCCACCTACCAAAAGCAATTCACCCGCAAGGAAGCAGTGTGCCAGAAATGCCGCTAAAGAACCAGTACGGCAAAACCTGCAAGAACTGTGGCACAACGGGGGTGAATTGCCAACTCGTGAATAGAAGATATTTACAAGCAGAAACCGAATGCAAGATATAATCCTAAGTCAAAACGATCAGTATATGATATAAACCTCAAGAATAAGTATGAAGCGTGATAAGGTGGCAATGTAACATCTAAACATGTAGGTAGTGCTTCAGGTAATAACATGTCATAAATATAAGGTATGTCTGCATGAAGTAAATATGATGAAGTATCAAATGAAAACCAATACACATATATTAGCGTCCCATTCCACTAATATTGGTGTAAGGGTATATATAACAGCGCCCTCATAACCTGTTATATATACAAAAGAAGTATGATCAATGTAGTCAAAATCTGTATGTAATCAATGTCTGTAAATATGTGGATCCCGTCCACCTGTCACCCAATGACAATAAGCATCATGCATGCAAATATGAGGATATAATCAAAATCATGGAAATCATCATGAAACTCGTGCCTAGCATCTGCACGTAAATCCTCATCCATATGGGGCTCCGTCTGCGGTATCGGCCCTCGGCCCCGGCAGTACGGGTCAGCCCATGTCCATCTCTCAACTCCGGTCGGTATCCTCCAGATATCCGCCGAGCTCAAATACAATCACCGGTAGGTAGTAGTCCCTCTGTCAGGCTCACCGTCTACTACACAACGAAACCGTTCTCGCCCCGGGGTACCATACCGGGTCCACCATGTACCCGCAATCGGCCTCATCCGCCTCCTCGAATCGGGTTTCACATGTCGCTCTCAGCACGGAGAAAACACATGGTGGACGCACTGAAATATCATATCAAGGGTAACCGCGTTTTTAAAACAATTATATAATCTCTTTTGAAATACCCATGGTTCCCAAATCCCGAAATATCATGGAAACAATATATCTCAATGCGTATAATCAAAACATGATGTATGCGACATGTAAAGAAAAGTAAGCATAACAGTAAGTCATGCAACATGAAATAGTAATGTGCACATGTCGAGGGAAACCGCTCTTTTAAAATGGATCAGTTTTGAAGAATATCTTGCGGTTCCCAAATCTCTAATTAAGTCAGAATCATCTATGTATGTGTACAGGTATAAGTGTACAATATGCCATGCAAGAATCATATCATGAATGAAACAGTACTACAGTGTAGTGGCATGGAAATTATCGATGATGAAGTGTGTGAGCCGGCAAATAGTGTACGTGGAACATATGCATCAACGATAATGGTGCTGGTGTCCTAACAGCATGATAATAATATAGCAATAAACATATGCAAAGCAATGCTAACAGCATGAATATGCGGAAATCAAATAATCAACACCACAGTGAAGAATCTACTATGCAAACTACAAATCTAAGTATCAAGTCAATCGGGAGAGCTATGGAAACCACCTAAATCTGAGTCGATATGTATATATATATATAGTAGTCGGTGATCCCGCCACAGTAGTATCGTGTACGATACAGTAAATCATATGACCTCCTCAAGTCATGAGTGCGGATCTATCATCAATATAAAGCTCGTAAGGTAAATCATTGTACGGCATCCCAATGGCTGGGTACGGGTCAGTATCACATTCCTCTCATCAAATATCAGGTATCATTATCATCATATCACATAATCCGGGGTACTGATCTAAGTCTAATACAAATCGATACCATCTATTAAGTATGAATACGGGGGTAAACACACATCCAAAGCCCGCAAGAATCACATGTCGTATCCCAAATACGAATCATATCAAATCACCGATCTCACGGCACAATGCCCAAAACCATCGACTCATCTCCAATGTCATCCAATATCATCAAACACAGTGCAAGTATAATGAATATTCAAGGGTGTGCGTGTAGGTGTAAATCTATTCTAGGGTTCGCGACTATGAACTACACTAGTTACCTTTAACCCTAAACTATCCATAATACACCTAACTATCATATATATATATATATATATATATATAACAACTACAGACTGCGGGGGTGCTATACGCCATCCACCCGACTTCCCCCAGTAGATATAATCTACTCACCTTGTGTCTTTATTTGTCGACGTCGCCACGCGCTTTCCTGTCGTCCCGAAGTCTTCATGGGGTACCTACACATTAACGTATCGCAAATGCGTATCAAAACAAATTCAAAACTAAATCGGCATACGAATCCCAAAACGATACGATAAGGGGCATATAGGTTAGAACCTATGGCACGCCATCAAAACCATCACTAAATCCTCTATATCGTCGTATAAACGCCAAATAGTCGAGGTAAAACACAAGACACAAATTCAGAATTGAAAATACGGAATACAGAAACACGAATCCAAAACAGCAACTAAGGAAATATGCTCCAGATTTCACCCTAGGTCAAATTAGACAAATCTATATATACAAGGGGTCTAATCTATACATGTAGGAGCAGTAGAACCAAAACGAGGCAAAATGGTACAGGTACGACCGCAAATTGCGGCCAATTGGAATAAATTGGCGGCCTGGAGTTGGAGTTGGGGGCTAGGGTTTGGTGTGGTGGCTCCATGGTGCCTGCACATCTCACTGTCAACTCAGTTTTATTTTTGGGGTCTCGGGGTGATAGCAGATTCCTAAATACGATCACAGATTCACAGTTTTCCCCGATATCGATTCCATCAATCCGTATTCTGTGTTCTAGCTTTAGGTTTGGTCCAATCTATCATCACACCAGGGGTTCTAGGGCCATCACAAGCCTCAATTTCACTTTTAATCTCTGGTCTAACCCTAAACCCTAACTTGAAGTTCACAAGTCCATCAAAGACATCATATCGACATGAAACTAGAATTGATGCAATAAGAATTGAAATACTAAACTAGGGGGTGCAGAAATTACCTTCTTGGGCAACTCAAGAAAATTCTTGAGTTGCTCAAAGTCCTCCAAATCCAATCTTGCTAGGTTCAATGTGTAGCTAGTGAGCTCGGGAACATTTATTGTGAAATGGGAATAGGGTTTTGGGGTGGATTTCATTGTGGATCTAGGTTTGAAGAGAGAGGAGAAAGAAGAGGGAGCAGGAGCAGCAGCAGCTCTTCATGAAGGGGGGGAGAGAAAATGAGAAGGGAAATGATGGGAGTATGGTTCAAAAAGGTAAAGGTTGACTTGGTCTCTCTCTCTCTCTCTCATCATGAAGCCTTTTCTTTTCTTTTTCTCTTAATTCCTTCTCACTCAAATAGTAAACCCAAATGAGAAACCATGGTAGAAAATACACAAGTGTAACAAAATGATATGCGCACATTTTTGCACAAAAATTCTAAAAATCCGATTAGCGATTTTTAATCGCGATTAGCACTAAATTAGCATATAACTAATCATAAAAACTTAGAAAATGGCTTAATTCCCTAAAATACCTTATTTTAGAATTTTCCATAATTTTTCCAGAAAATTTCCCCTTTATTGGTATTTAATACTACCAAAATATTAAAATATTCATTAAAATAATATTAAATTATAAAAATTCCCAAAAATTAATATTTTATTTTTTTAAAATGTTACAGGCTATTCATCACGACCGTAGAATCCGTGTTTTATACTGGCTCGTATTAAAATACGGACATCCTAGTATATCCATTATTTCATATATGTTCTTCTGCTGTAATGTTCTGTGATGAGATCATATTACTATCTGAGACGAATGCTTATACTATATATATATATATATACTAATATATAAATATTACTGCTTTCGTTGCTATTGTGATGATTAGGAAGCATAAGTTGATGGGATATATTAATGAGATTAATAAAAAGAAAAGAAACCTAAAAGATGTTGTAGAATCAAAACTTTAAAAAAATGGTAGCTATAGTTTTTGCTTTGCATAGCGGTATATATGATATACCCTGCACCTTATTCGATGAGGAAATAGCCGAGATCCCTTCACCGGGAGTGACCTCTTTAGCAAAACTGGCAGATGATACAAACTCACGGTTTAGTTTTTGACAGCTTAAAAGGTTCTTGCTTTGCACCGTGGTATATATGATATACCCTGCACTTTATTCGATGGGGAATGAGCCGAGATCCCTTTACCGGGAGTGACCTCTTTATCGAAACTAGAAAAGCATAAAAAACACTCCTTTTCAAAATCACTTGATTCTACGACGATATCAAGTTCATTACGCTCATGGTTTTTTGAAAAATCTGCATAGCACTCCGACATTTCAGATAGATATTACGTAGAATTCGTGCTACGGTAGTTTGGCATTCGTCAAGGCGTAGTGTACGGTAGCTATTTACTACTTATCTGCAGCATATAATGCAATTGGATTAGGGTATTCGTACAGCGTTGTTTGGCATTCGTCAAGGGTCGTGCCGGTGGGTTTAATTCAATCAAGAAATGTACGGGTTGAACTTGACTAGTGGACTATGGGTTGTTTGGCATTCGTCAAGGTCACAGCACGTTAGGGGCAAAAGCATTATCGGGAATTTCATGTGTTGAAATTTGCAATGAGATTTCATACCACCTATGAAATAGTTGGATCCCGATACCCACTGCGAGTAAGAGTTACTCATGGGAGAATTTTACACAAGACAATTAGCCGATCAAGTAGGTGTCTAGAAAAGTGTTAACGGGGTTATGCCTCTGGGAAAACGAGGTTTATTTTAATTAGGTCCGTACGAAAGCACGGGGAACCTCCCTCAAGTATCGACACTGATCTGGCTGAAAGATTGACGAAATTGTAGGGTGTAATTAATCACAGCTAATATTACCTTTTAGGGTTTGAAGGAAGATTTGATAAAAACAGTGGGAGACATACTGATTAGATAAGATAATAACCAATCTAATCTTGCAAGAGCATACGCTAAAGTGTTTTCTTCTCTCTCTCCAGGTAGCGACCATGTCAGGCCATAATCAAGATAATAATATGAATGTATTGACTGAACCCGCTTATTATACTGAGCAGGGGAACGTTGGTCCCCTTCTTTCTTATAAGAGTTATAAGACTGAACAGGAAACAGGAGAAAATCTGGATTCTCACGCCGCCCAAACGAAGAACAAGCATGCTGATGCATCTTCTTCGGGTGTGTTAGTTATTGAAAACTGTTTCTCAGTTCACCCTACGTCCTGGGTATTAGATACCGGATCGGGATCCCATATATGTAAATTGTTACATGGGCTACGTAAAGGTAGAGAACTGGGAAAAGGTGATCATTCCATTCAAGTAGGGAATAGTGCAAGTATTGCATCCAAAGCAGTTAGCGAATATCACCTTGTATTACCAAGTAGTAATACATTGATTCTGAACGAGTGCTATTATATACCAAACATGATGTGCAACATTATATCAGTTTCTTTATTAAGTAAGAAGATATAATTTTGTAGTACAGGATAATGTTATGAACATATTCGTGAATCAAAAGTTGATTGGATCAGGCTCGTTATATAATGGCATATACGTTCTCAATCAAAATACAGTCTTTAATATACAAAACACACACAAGAGGAAGCGTTCAGAAATGAACAAATCCTTCTTATGGCATTGTAGACTTGGTCATATCAATGCGACACGGCTAGCTAAGTTACATAAGGATGGATATTTGAATCCGTTCGAATTATCATCTTATGATACTTGCCATTCATGTCTCAAAGGCAAAATGACCAAAACTCCGTTCATTGGACACGGAGCAAGAGTTGAGGAACTCTTAGGACCGGTACATAGTGATGTATACGGTCCCATGTCTACACATACCAGGAACAGTTCTTCCTACTTCATTACATTCACTTACGATCTCTCAAGATACGGACATGTGTTCCTGATAAGACACAAGTCTGAAGCTTTTGAGAAATTCAGAGAATATAAGCACGAAGTAGAGAACCAACGGGCAAAAGTATTAAGATCATTCGATCTGATCGTGGAGGAGAATAATTAAGCAATGAGTTCCTAGATTATCTAAAAGAGAATGGGATTATCTCTCAGCTTACTCCTCCTTATACACCACAGCACAACGGTGTATCGGAACGGAGGAATCGCACCCTATTAGATATGGTGCGCTCTATGATGAGCACTGCCGAGTTGCCTATTTCCTTCTGGGGGTATGCGCTTGAGACAGCCATACACCTGTTGAATATGGTTCCTACCAAATCAGTGCCTACCACTCCATATGAGATATGGAAAGGGAAGAGACCATCTCTTAAATATGTTAAGATATGGGGTTGTGCGGCCTATGTCGAAAGAAAAAATCCGGACAAACTCGAGGCAAGGTCTGTCATATGCTAGTTTGTAGAATATCCCAAAAATTCACAAGGGTATATCTTTTACCATCCCGAGGAACAAAAGGTGTTTGTTTCTCGACATGCCACTTTCTTAGAAAAAGTTTTTCTTATGAAACAAATTAGTGGCATTGAGATAGAACCGGAAGAGTTTCCAGCGACACAAACTGTAACAGAAGACTTGGTAGAACCAGAGGATTCTGTAGTTCCCGACGAACCCCAGCCACTCCGCCGATCTAGTAGGGTTTCTCACCAACCTGAGAGATACTACGGTTTTCTCATTGATGGTGGGAGCGAGTATTGCATCATGGAAGATGATGACCCGACTAGTTTCGAGCAGGCCATCATGAGTGGTGACTCTGTGAAATGGCTGGATGCAATGCGATCTGAGATGGAATCCATGTACAACAACAAAGTATGGACTTTGGAAAATGCTCCTGAAGGGGTAAAACCCATTGGGAGCAAGTGGATCTTTAAAAAGAAAATTGGTGTAGATGGAAAAGTTGAGACTTTCAAAGCTAGACTTGTTTCAAAGGGTTTTCGTCAACGACCAGATGTGGATTATGACAAAACCTTTTCTCCAGTGGCTATGCTTAAGTCCATCCGGATCTTACTTGCCATTGCTGCATAGCATGACTGTAAGTCCACGGTAGCGCCCCGGCCGTCTAACAGACGCCAAATGTGGAACAAAAACTTTTTAGAAACTGGCGCTATCGTGTACCGTAACCCGAATCTGCCATTAAAGCTAAACTAACAAACTACAAAGTGGGTAGAAGAGTTATACCGAACGATCCGAGTCCTTTGGTCTTCAACCATCATCCCACGCTTGTTGCGGCTGCTCCGATCTCCTCAATCTCCAATCTTGTCGTCCAGGTGGCACCACGTCGACGGATCTTTAAACGGGCTCCCGCCTCTAAACCGAGGCAACTCGATCGTCAAGTTTGCTAAAAGAGACGACCAAGATGAAGTAGAGAATGAGTAGAACACTTTGTCTCGTTACGTCCAAGGCTATGGACGAACGGTTAATGAAGTTGCCATTTGAATCGGGTGATGGAAAAATGGAGCTATGAAATTTCCATACACATAAACTATATTCTTTTCTCAAATGAAATCAATCAACAACCATCACCAAAGAGAGGGGGGAGGCCGGCCACTTATAGGAGAGGAAGGAGGTGAGTGTAGGAGAGGAGGGTGACCACAAGAATGATGAATCACCTTAACACCTAGAATGAAAGCATTTAAAGCATACATTGAACCTAAACTCTTAGTCATCAAGCATTAATTGCTCCATTAATGCACTAATGACTCACTAGCCTTGTCACCCTCTCTAGAACCTTCTAGAACACTGACTCACCTCGTCAAGAAAAGATAAATCCGCATTTTAACCGAATGTCAAAATACGGCTGATAGAAAACTGGAAACTGGCAACTTCCAAAAGTGATCCTGAAACGAATTTCAGGATAACCCCATATCAGTATAAACATACCCTCATTTGTATTACGACCGAATACAAATGCAACTGAGACAAAGATATTATATCTACACAGTATAATACGGGGTTCGGGCTTAAACCAAAGCCTACCAGTATTATCTCCCCGAAAAACGACAGGTGCGAAAACGCATGTGCTTTTTCCGAACCTTGCCATAAACACATACGGCCTCTACAACGTTTCGCCCGAACTTGGGAAAGTGTCTGTGGGGGGACTCTAATGACTCATCAATACATTGGCACTGGGTATAACCCCTAGCACGTCAGAGGTACAAGCTGTACGTAACGGTTTGCCTATGTATTGATTGGAAGGGAAGCTGACGAGCGAACTCATCTATAAACCTTACTGAGCCTGACAGTGACAATGTATATACAGTCCGGTCCATTCGTCTAAAAAGTATCGCATATCGAGTCTAGGTGGTAGATAAAGTCAGACCCCTAATAACGCGATAAATCGTGTCGGCATGAAGCCCATCACCTCCTGAGAAACTACAGATCCAAATCAGTAATTCTCCACTACCTCGACCGAGGATTCCTAGTGATGGCCACCCATGCACTGCGCGACATCAACCCCCAATACCGGGAGAGACGAATCCCCGACGATCCGCTCAGTTGCCTCCAATGTGGCTCGGGACTGTACCCAACTAAAACCTGTTTGTACAACTCCTTTGAGCGTGGTAGGGTAGTAATCTAAGCACAGTGGGAACTCACACGAGACAAATGACGATCTCAGGTCGATGAACTAATCTGTACACAAGTTATCAGGGAATTGCTATCTGACGATATGTATAATACCAACTAGCAGATTCTCGGCGAGTCCTGTCCGGTGTACTCATAACCTAATGAGCACCTGTATACATTTTAGGTGAACCAACTAACACCAATGGCTTGTGAGACCGGCCATCGCCCCTCGTCGAGGTCTCGACTGTATACACTAGTCTACTCTGGAGTATCGATGCCCTGTCTCAAAACTCCCACGACTAAGGACACTTTAAGGATGTGCTTACAGACCCCAGCTCCCACATATATGATCGCCATCATACTGCTGGTAGTCAAGAAAGAATCCTATGGGCTCTATCATCATGCAATAGTGAACTAAAGCATGTATACGATGATAAAGACAAACCAGATAGCAAAGTATCATCTCGAGCAAGACTGCCATATCGGTATAGGTCCTGCCTCAATCATTGCAATCACGTACCTGCGATCCAATAATTGACTTTGAGGGCACTATCTCCAACAATCTCCCACTTGCACTCAAGGCTAATTATTGCGATGTCGCATACTCACAGCCCGTGTGATACCGAACATCCAACTCCTCTACAAATCTGTTTCACAAAGCTAGTTTGTAAAACTCTTGTGTTCGAGGAATAGCCTCAGTGAGTGGATCCGCCCTGATGTTTTCTTTCTATGTCTCTCTTAATCTCAAGTTCGTGGAGAAAACCATCTCCCTAATCGAGTAATATCTGTCTTAGAATATGTCTGAATATCTGATGGGACCAGTTCATAAATGAACTCCAAATCCAAACTTCTTAGACTGTATTGATAACTGAACCTAATCAGTATCCAGCACCATGCCTCCCACAGTATTCTCTTGGACCACCTGTCCCTCATCATAGGGAAAAACTATAACTCTGACAATCACTCTGTGATCCATGTCACCTTGGAAGCCTGGAATTATAACCGTCTCCCGAAGGAGGCTGCCGTCATCATATCCGTAGAACATGCACTTATGTTCTAAAACTGCTTCCTCATGTTTCTTCAGGATTGGATTAATATAAACTTATCGCATCTAGTGCAAAAACAACATCTGGTGTGGTACTTGACATCTCATGATTGACTCAATTGTCTAAGCAAGTGATCTGCCAATCATGCACATCCCTCTCCCCTTTAGTCTGTAAGGAACCTTTAGAGAGGGAGACTCCATCACCTGCAGGTACACCACCATGCCAAGAGTCAACTATTCTAAATACCAATAGAATACTGTCAAAGTACCCACATTGTGAAACTACCCAAATCCAGATCTAAAAACCATAGATCTAGTTACCAGAATGTCTGATATTATATCCATGTTCTTTGTGAAGAAACAACTGTGTAACAACCAAAGTACAACCGATCGTAGTATCGGAATTTTACTTCCTACTCTGTTATGTCATCCAAATACCAGGACATCACACCCTACTACCTTCTCAACAGATCCATCCTATATTCTGATGAAGTCAAAACCATGACTGTTTTATCAAAATTAGATGATCTAATCTCTGCTATATCTGCTTAAGCCTATAAATAGACATGAGCTACTTGCCCACTATACTTCCGCTGCTCCCACTGACTACGACAATCCTCTGGCAGAATAATATACACGTACACTTCTAAAGCTAGTTTAGAACGACACTATACTTATCCTCTTGCCGGGTTTCATACTATGGAACAACAATAGTGTCAAGTCTGGGTAAACAAGAACCTCCCTGTCACCGTCCTTGAGGCTACCGGAGTACCTCTCGGGTGTCTGAGGTTACCCACTATATCTGTGGAGTGGCTAATGGAATGTCAAACCTGATTGAATATATGGGTCCTATTAAATTTTCCGTAATCGTTTGCGGTTCTGGAATCACTTCCAGTTCTACCATACTCCCACTACTGTTTTTCTGAAAAAATCCATTTCACTAAAACTGTGGCGAGTCGAGAACAATATCACTATTGATCTTCCAGATGGTAGAAAGTCAACCCTCGTCAAAGCCAGGGTCAACCCACAAACTGCCATTACAGAAACGTGCCTAGAGTTATCCAGTGTCTGGTTTTAAGTATAAGCTGAACAACTCCCCGTATCCTAACATGGTTAAGATATGAACCATTCTATATCCAATATAGAAACAAAGGCACTAATTTAATTGGAACCAGATTCAAATCATGCAGCCGTCTTCAGTGCATAACAACTTAATGGAAAAAAGGCTAATCAGCATTACTCAACTTAGGAATCCATCCAATTATGAGTAACCTGAAAGAGAAACAAGTTTCTCAAAACCATTACTATCATCTGAATACTAATCACAAGAATCTATATCTTCAATCTCTTTGAAGAATCCTGATACTTGCGACATCTGGTTCTCTACTTTATTCTTATACCCATAACTTCTCAAAACTTAGACATTGTATTTCTACGAAACACTTGTCTAAAAACTAGAGAAGTCACAAGTAAACAGAACATAGTATGAGGACCTACCCCTCTGTCCTGACGGACACTGGACAACATACAATACTCTGTATAAGTCCGCTGAGTTGAATAACTCAAAACCTGTGCATCGTAGGTTGAAAACTGTACCCAGGTGATTTCCTCAAATATCACCAATTACAACGAATTCTGATATAATGAGGATGATCACCTAATTCCCAATAACTTACTCCCACTCATCATCTGTAAAAACCATACAGATATGAGAATGAAACCTGGTAAATACATACTCTGGAGTAAGTTCTAATCGGGAAAACAGTTTTCTTTTAACAATGCACTGAAACATGAAAAATGTCTCGTAGGGATATCATGGTATTCCTAGTAATGCCTCTTCCATAAATCAATTCATGACTCTAACCGTATATTTCATTGCTATCTCTCCAAATCCCTTTATTTGTCTTTAGTCGTTACCTTCTGTAACCTTCGTTAGGTTAAATGGTTTTCTTCCTTCCCTACCGTTCGGCATCAGCCTATGGTTTGGAAGAAAACTATCCAGTTAGCATAATAGGTGTACTCTCCTAATCCTAGGAGTACTCGCAACTTGAGAGAAGGTGATGATAAAAGACAATCTGAATAATACCTTATTCTATTTCCCCCGAACTGGGGAAAAGGCAAAGGTGAAATAGGAATAGCGATGAAGTACGCGGTTTGGTCGTGAATGATAACAGTCGCAATTTACTTTGCCCTCTTTTTAATCCCTTTTATTTTTGTCTTTACATATTACCTTGTGTACACCCTACTTAGGCTAATTGGTTTTCTTCATTCCCTACCTTTCGGCACCAGCCTATGGTTTGGAATAAGACTATCCAATAAGCGTAATAGGTGTACTCCCCTAAACGAAGGAGCTCTCGCAACCTGAGAGAAGGTGATAATAAAAGACAACTGAATAAACTAATTCTATTTCTCCTGAACCTGGATCCATCCTCGAAGAAGTCCCTCCGAGTTCGTATATAACCATACGATGGATTTATCTAATGGAAGTGGATATCCGTAGTAATACGGGGTGTTCTGAGAAATGCAAAGGGTAAAAGAAAGAGTTGCAATGACATATACAACTTAGACAATCCAAAAGCCAGTATTTTAGGAAGGTTCGGTCAACTTGGTCACTGAGTCAAAGTCTAGGGTCGGTCAATGGCCGCTGCCAAAGAGAGAGAGAGAAAAGAAACACTCTGCGTGCACTCTAACCTAGATCAGAATGGTTATCACTTTATCTAATCAGGAAACCTCCCACTGTTATCTCAAATTCTCCTCCAAACCAGAAAGAAGAATTAGTCGGGATCACCCGAAGAGTAAACCAATTCATCAGTGAGAATCGGGATCCAACTATCATTGTATGATAACTTGATGGAAGCCACTCAAGTTATCACACTCCAGAAGGTATGCGCATGCCTGGCAAGTTTCCTGTACGTTTGAAACTCCCGATATGATTTTTGCCCCATGCTCTTATGACCATGGCTAAGGGTCAAGTATGTCATAAGTCACTTGCCAAGTTCTATCCGTCACTATCCAGGTCAATTTGAACCCACCCGCACATACCCTTGACTAAGGGCCAAGTATGACAGAACGACTGTCCCAAACCAACGCATCTATCTATGCAAAAAATGAATACCCAGCAGCTACCAAACACTATGCCTTGACTAAGGGCCAAGCATGCATAGCTTGAATACTACTGAATACCCAAAAGAAATGACGGAGGGCTACGGCTGGTTTTCGGCGAAAAACCTTTAACGTAATGAACTTGATTTCGTTGAAGGAACCTGATAGCTTTTTATAAAAATATAGTGGCGAAAAACTTTTGCTAAAGAGGTCACTCCCGGTGAAGGGATCTCGGCTCTTTCTTCATGGAATGAGGTGCAGGATATTCCAACTGAATACCGCGATGCAAAGCAACTTGTAATCGACTATATTGAAGTTATTACCCTGACGTAAATTTCTGCACAAGGGGTCACTCCCGGTGAAGGGATCTCGGCCCTTGCCTCGTGGAATGAGGTGCAGGATATTCCAACTGAATACCGCTATGCAAAACAAAAGAAAACATCTTTGTAATAACACCTTATTAAAATTTGTTCCAACAACATCAAATATAGGTTTGTTTTATCCTTGCATTGATCAGAATCAATGCAGTCCCATCAATCAATCACACCAGAAAAGAACGAAAAATAAAATGTACGTATATGCCATCCGCATTCGCCACTGGGTCCCGTCATCACCCGTTAGGTTACTTAACTAACGACAGAGCGGAGGCTGGACTAGCGCGGGTGTAAAACATATACAACATCTAATAGTATATATACCAATATACATTAATCGCTCCAGGCGTGATAATATGCAACATTACAGAAAAGTAATAAGAATCACAGAATAATACAAATAATCTGGGATCCCCGAGTTTCACAGAGCCGCTGCTGAAACCCGACGTTCCCCTGGTCGTGTGGATAGCCTGTGCAATGAAACCTAGACCTCTACGGGTGCGGAAAGTTACCCGCCAAAACCTGAAGCGAGGTAGTCCCCACAGCATAGTGAATGGAACACCCGGCACTTCACGGAATCCGGTAAATTGAGCACCCTTCCTTGGGTCAACCTGTACCCCCTACGAGTGCGGCGAATAGTCTGCCAATTCTAGAGTGAGGTCCCTTTGCCTCTCAAAGCCATGAGATACGGTCCCGTTGCCCTCCAGAACCCGGCTATCCGTGCACTCCTTCGTGGGATGAACCTAGTACAGAAATTAAAATATATATACAACAGGTACATCGACCTCGACCCGGTCGTGCCCCAAAAGAATATTATACAAACAGGCAGTGACGGCAGTCCACATGTTGGACGCTCGCCCCACAATATCAAATGTACAAATAAATCTAAACTGCACTATCTTTGCACCCTGCTATCCACCACGACATATCCGCAATATCACAGCACAACACAGAACATCAACACGAATGTCACGTTCACATACCCGTCTAAAAGAACTATAGCAATCAGACACGGTTTACCGATCAAATGACATTCCCGGTCGGAGATATAATGTAAATACTGCATACTAACAAGCTTAAAATTTCGATCGAGTAAATTTCCCGAAGTGGGCCCCACGTATATCTGGTGTACAGTAATAAAAACAGGGCCGAAAAGAATATACCAAAAAACCATAATTTCCATCCAAGAAGTCACTGTGCAAATTTGGAGCACAGATCTCACAGAATGGCCGCGGATGCGCGGTCAAACCCTAGGTTTGACCGCGATTCCGCGGCGGTCTTGTAAGGTCACGTGACCAAATTTGTACGGTAAGCTTAGAAAACCCTGCTGAATTTTCTGTGATTTGTAGAATTATTTTTAGGCATTGTTTAAAATCAACAGAAACTCAGAACATGGAATTTTGTGGTTTTTGAAAATCCGTTCGATCGATATTTTAAACACGTTAGCACAAGTTAGAATAGCTTAATGGTGAGGCTCAGATACCACTGTAAGTCCACGGTAGCGCCCCGGCCGTCTAACAGACGCCAAATGCGGAACAAAAACTTTTTAGAAACTGGCGCTATCGTGTACCGTAACCCGGATCTGCCATTAAAGCTAAACTAACAAACTACAAAGTGGGTAGAAGAGTTATACCGAACGATCCGAGTCCTTCAGTCTTCAACCATCATCCCACGCTTGTTGCGGTTGCTCCGATCTTCTCGATCTCCAATCTTGTCGTCCAGGTGGCACCACGTCGACGGATCTATAACGGGCTCCCGCCTCTGAACCGAAGCAACTCGATCGTCAAGTTTGCCAAAAGAGACGACCAAGATGAATTAGAGAATGAGTAGAACACTTTGTCTCGTTACGTCCAAAACTATGGACGAACGGTTAATGAAGTTGCCATTTGAATCGGGTGATGGAAAAATGGAGCTATGAAATTTCCATACACATAAACTATATTCTTTTCTCAAATGAAATCAATCAACAACCATCACCAAAGAGGGGGAGGACGGCCACTTATAGGAGAGGAGGGAGGTGAGTGTAGGAGAGGATGGTGACCACAAGAATGATGAATCACCTTAACACCTAGTATGAAAGCATTTAAAGCATACATTGAACCTAAACCCTTAGTCATCAAGCATTAATTGCTCCATTAATGCACAAATGACTCACTAGCCTTGTCACCCTCTCTAGAACCTTCTAGAACACTGACTCACCTAATCAAGAAAAGATAAATCCGCATTTTAACCGAATGTCAAAATACGGCTGATAGAAAACTGGAAAATGGCAACTTCCAAAAGTGATCCTGAAACGAATTTCAGGATAACCCCGTATCAGTATAAACATACCCTCATTTGTATTACGACCGAATACAAATGCAACTGATACAAAGATATTATATCTATACAGTATAACACTGGGTTCCGGCTTAAACCAAAGCCTACTAGTATTATCTGCCCGAAAAACGACACGTGCGAAAACACACGTGCTTTTTCCGAACCTTCCCATAAACCCATACGGCCTCTACAACGTTTCGCCCGAACTTGGGAAAGTGTCTGTTGGGGGACTCTAATGACTCATCAACACACTGGGACTGGGTATAACCCCTAGCACGTCAGAGATACAAGCTGTACGTAACGGTTTGCCTATGTATTGATTAGAAGGGAAGCTGACGAGCGAACTCATCTATAAACCCTACTGAGCCTGACAGTGACAATGTATATACAGTCCGGTCCATTCGTCTAAAGAGTATCGCATATCGAGTCTAGGGGGGTGGATAAAGTCAGACCCCTAATAACGCGATAAATCGTGTCGGCATGAAGCCCATCACCTCCTGAGAAACTACTGATCCAAATCAGTAATTCTCCACTACCTCGGCCGAGGATTCCTAGTCATGGCCACCCGTGCACTGCGCGACATCAACCCCCAATACCGGGAGAGACGAATCCCCGACGATCCGCTCACTTGCATCCAATGTGGCTCGGGACTGTACCCAACTAAAACCTGTTTGCACAACTCCTTTGAGCGCGGTAGGGTAGTAATCTAAGCACAGTAGGAACTCACATGAGACAAATGACGATCTCAGGTCGATGAACTAACCTGTACACATGTTATCAGGGAATTGCCATCTGACGATATGTATAATACCAACTGGCAGATTCCCGGCGAGTCCTGTCTGGTGTACTCATAACCTAATGAGCACCTGTATACATCTTAGGTGAACCAACTAACACCAATGGCTTGTGAGACCGGCCATTGCCCCTCGTCGGGGTCTCGACTGTATACACTAGTCTACTCTGGAGTATCGATGCCCTGTCTCGAAACTCCCACGACTAGGGACACCTTAAGGATGTGCTTACAGACCCCAGCTCCCACATATATGATCGCCATCATACTACTGGTAGTCAAGCAAGAATCCTATGGGCTCTATCATCATGCAATAGTGAACTAAAGCATGTATACGATGATAAAGACAAACCAGATAGCATACTATCATCTCGAGCAAGACGGTCATATCGGTATAGGTCCTGCCTCAATCATTGCAATCATGTACCTGCGATCCAATAATTGACTTTGAGGGCACTATCTCCAACAATGACTACGAAATCTGGCAAATGGATGTTAAGACCGCTTTTCTAAAGGGTGATTTAGAAGAGTGCGTGTACATAACTCAGCCAGAGGGCTTCGTAGATAGTGGGAGCAGCGGAAAAGTGTGAAAACTGGTTAAATCCATTTATGGGTTAAAGCAAGCATCACGGTGTTGGAACATCTGCTTTGATGTTGTAGTCAAAGAGTTTAACTTCATCAAAAACGTAGATGAACCTTGTATTTATAAGAAGGTTGCAGAGAGTAAGATTGTCTTCCTCGTATTGTACGTCGATGACATACTCTTGATAGGAAATGATGTTCCTATGCTGCAATCAGTCAAGCTCTTCTTATCACAAAGATTCTCAATGAAAGATCTAGGTGATGCCTCCTGCATATTGGGAATTATGATCTATAGAGATAGATCTAAATGGATACTGGGATTGTCCCAATCCAGATACATTGACACCATACTAAAGAGTTTTAGTATGGAAGAATCCAAGCGTAGGAACCAACCTACGATCTCTGGACTCATTCTCTCCAAAGAGATGTCTCCCAAGACTGATTTGGAGAGAGATCGCATGCAAGGAATACCCTATGCTTCGGCAGTAGACTCTATCATGTATGCGATGCTATGTACGAGACCCGATGTAGTATACTCACTAAGTGTAGTGAGTCGGTATCAAGCAGATCGTGGAGAGAGTCACTGGACTGCTGTGAAGAACATTCTCAAGTACTTGCGAAGGACTAAAGAGATGTTCTTGGTGTATGGTAACGGAGAACTCCAGGTGGAGCCCGTTACCGATTCGAGCTTCCAAAGTGATAAGGACGACTCTAAGTCGCACTCGGGATTTGTCTTTACCCTCAATAGAGGGGCGGTATGTTGGAAGAGTTCCAAACAGGATACCCGTTACCGATTCGAGCTTCCAAAGTGATAAGGACGACTCTAAGTCGTACTCGGGATTTGTCTTTACCCTCAATAGAGGGGCGGTATGATGGAGGCTGAATACATCGCTGCCAATGATGCTGCCAAAGAGGCTGTCTGGATAAAGAAGTTCATTAGTGAACTTGGTGTGGTTCCATCCATTGAGCATCCAATACCTTTGTATTGCGATAACAATGGAGCTGTGGTTTTGGCCAAGGAACCCAGGTCCCATTAGATGTCCAGACATATTCTGAGGCGGTATCACCTGATCAGGGAGATAGTTGATCGCCGAGAGATCAAGGTCAGCAGAGTAGATACGAAGGACAACAGTGCGGATTCACTCACGAAGGCCATTACCCAGATACAGTTTGAGAGATTATTCAGGATGCTAGGTATGAGATACTACAACAGCTGCCTTAGTGCAAGTGGGAGATTGTTAGTTATGTATATACCCTAGAGGCCATTGTTGTACATATGATGTATATTATAATGGATGCTTGGATATATATAGAGAGGACTTTCTTGCTCGTCATGATAGTATGCTATTTGGTTTCACTTTATCTTAACATGTTGACTTATATTAGTTTATTATCTTACTCTCACATGTTGATAATGTAGGGTTCCTAGGCACTCTAGTGAGGTCTCACAAGGCATCGAACATGCCAATTTCAAAAATCTAGGTGCCGAGAGACCCGACTACGGATCGTTTGCTAGAAAACTAGGCGAAAAAGCTAACTAGTTAACATTTAACTATGAGAATACGGATATACAACCTTTGTAGATCCAGTGCTCCACCTCCATAGCTCCGCAACGAAGTCGTCTCCGCTGTCCAAAAGGAATCCGGGCTCTAGAGTCGGCTTCGACGGAGAAAAAGCGAGATAGGTCGTCGATGTCCATGCCGAAGATGATCTACGTCGAGGCATCGCTAAATCAAGCTCCGACTTCACCAAGTCAAGAAACTTGTGAAGAAAACACACTCTACTACTTGGCAAGAGGTAGAGGATGAAGAAATAGGAAGTGGGTAGACTTTAGAATTGGATTTCTCACTTGTTTTCATCAATCACCATTGATGAAGAATAGTTTTCTTCTTGAGTTCAAGGAAGAAGAAGAAGAAAATGATATATGATAAGTTAAATAAAAAGAATAGAAAAACAATCCTTATCATAATTCTAACTATGGTTATGTGTAGAGAATTAACCAAGGGTTAAAGGAATGGTTAGGGTTAAGGATGAGATAAGAATGATGGACAAAGTCAAAGCTTCATGAAGCTTCAACTGAACAACAAAAAAAGCCACCATTCTTTTCTCTTCTCATTTATTTTCCAAAATGAAATGGATAAATAAATAAGTGAATAAAACAAAACCCTAACCATAATCATGTAACCATGGTTTGATCTTTACACAAAAACCCTAGCATAACATGTATCATCAAACATGATACAATCAAGTGCACAAAAGTATATCACATATACAATGTGTACAATCCGAGTGAGAAAATCCATTTAAAGTGAACCAATACTAGTTAATGCAAAGTAATATATCAAATATATAATTATGCATTAAATCATTAAATCAACACTTGATTTAATGATCCGGTCATATCGCATATAACCGACTAATATCAACAGTAACAACTTATCGAATCAACACTTGATCCGATAACCCGGCTATAACGCATATAACCGATCAATGTCACAAATTGCGAGAATCGAATACAGTATCACATACTAGTATCATTCTCGGTCCCGCACATATCTCATATGCGCTCCTATTTCGTTTCGCTTGAGCCAGGAAACCTCTGTGTAGGACTCTAAAGACTCGTCAATACGCCGGCAGCGGATGATGATCATATCAAACATCCACAAGCCACAAGCGGTCTGCTAAACGTAACGGCCACCCGGGTATTGAGCGATCTGAAGATCGACGAGCAAGCCCGCTCACACTCCAGTGAATCCGACCAGTAACACTACCGTACAGTCCGGTCTGATCGTCTGATATGTCGCATATCTCGCCTAGGGGTGGTAAACGTCAGACCCCAATAGCTCGATAAGTCGTGTCGATATGAGGTCTATAACAATTCGAGAAACTACTGGTAACACTTACCAGTAAATCTCAGCAACCCTGGCCAGGGATTTCCTGTTATAGCCAATCGAACACAGCGCAACATCAACTCCCTATACCGGGAGAGACGAATCCCCTCCTATCGCTCATTGCCTCCATGTGACTCGGGACTGTACCCAAAAACCACTGTTTTGCACGCCCTCTTGGACGTGGTAAGATGGAAATCAAAGCACAGTGGGAACCACACAAGACTCTATGACGATCTCGGGTCAACAGACTACTCTGTACCAGTGTCACCAGAGAACTGCCATCTGACGTGAGGTATAATACCATCTGGGAGTTCTCGGCGAGTCCGTCCAGTGTACCCAGTCTCTACTGAGCACCCGTATATCATCTCTGATGTCAAACACCAATGGATATGGGATCATCCATCGCCCATCTGTATGGGTCGAGAAGGTACACGCTAGTCTACTCTGGTATATCGATGCCCCGTCTCGATACACCCACGACTAGGGACTTTGAAGGATGTACTTATGGACTACCATGTCCCCACTAGTATGATCCGCATCATAGTCCAGGTAGTCAAGTACAGATCCTAAGGGCTTTACCAACATGTAACAGAGAGACAATCAGCATACACGTTAAGGTAAAGGGTAACCAGATAGCATACTATCATGTCGAGCAAGAAATTCCTCCCTATATATGTCCCAGCATCCACTACAATATACATCCTATGTACAGTAATGGCCTCTAGGGCATACATATAACTAACAATCTCCCACTTGCACTAGGGCCATCTGTAGCAGTGGTTGCAGTATCTCATACTCAACCATCCCATAAAAATCTCTTTCTGGGAGTGGATCCGCTGTGTTGTCCTCTGAGTCTACTCTCCAAACCTAGATCACCGTGGAGATCATCCATCTCCATGATCAAGTGATACTGCCTTAGAATATGTCTGGATCACTGATGGGACCGGCGTTCCTTGGCATAAGCCACAACTCCATTGTCACACAATGGGAGGAACATAGTTCATCTCATGAACCAATATACACCCAAACAGCCTCTTTGGTAGCATCTAAAGTAGCGATGTATCGTGCCTTTATCGTCTAGTGTGTCACGGTATCTTGTTTGGAACTCTTCCAACATACCGTCCCTTTACTGAGGGTAAAGACAATGCCTGTGACTGACATTCAGTCGTCTTTATCACCCTGGAACCCTTCCAGTTATTCTCCCCAGGATCGGTTGATACCGTCTCACTACAACTAGTGAGAGTCCTAACATCCAATTAGATCTATCTCATAGATCTAAAAACCCAGGATTTAGGAGGTATCACTTTGATCCTATATGGAGAATCATTGTGATAAGCGGAGATTGATCGAGCATAGCATAGGAAACTCCTTCCCTATCAAGAGTATGTCATCCACGTACTCTACGAGGATCACCACCATACTCCCTACTACCTTTTTGTTTATACAAGGTTCATCTACCATTTTGATGATGTCAAACTCTTTGACTAATCCATCAAAACAGACGTTCCAACTCCGCGATGCCTGCTTTATCCTATAAAGCATCTTGCACACGTTTCCGCTGCTCCCACTGTCTACGAAGCCCTCTGGCTGTGTACTTATAGACGCTCTCTTCCAAATCATTATTTAGAAAAGCAGTCAAGACACCCAACCACCAGAGATCGTAGTCATGGTATGCAGCCGTGGTAAGTAGGATCTGGATGGACTTAAGCATAGCTACTTGAAAAGGTTTCATCATTATCCACACCTGGTCGATGACGAAAACCTTTAACAAGTCTAGCTTTGAAAGTCTCAAACTTTCCATGTACACCAAGTAATCTTCTCAAGATATACTTGCTCTTGATGGGGATTTAACCCTTCAGATATAGCAACTAAAGTCCATTTTTGTCGGTGTATAAGGATTCCATCTCAGATCACTAAGCATCCAGCCATTCTTATAGAGTCTTACTCCTGATGGCCAGCTCGAAACTAGTTGGGTCATCATCTCATGATGCAATCCTCGCTCCCACTGTCATAGAGAAACCGAAGTATCTCTTAGGTCGGTGAGGAACCCTACTAGATCGGCGGAGAGGCTGAGGTTCGTTGGTATCTATTGAATCCTTTGGTTCTACCAAATCATCTTCTATAGATTGCATAGCTGGAACCTTTCCAGTTGTACATAACAGATCTTGCCACGAGCTTGTCCTGATTTTGCTTTTAGACATAGGCCGGACAACCCCAAATCTTAACCAACTTAAGATATGGGCTCTTCCCTTTCCATATCACATATGAAGTGGTAGGCAACTGATTTGATTTGAACCCTATTCAATAGGTATGCAACTTCTCAAGTGCATAACTCCCTAAAGGAATTAGGTAACTCAGTAGTACTCATCATAGAGCACACCTTATCACATAGGGTGTGATTGCTCCGCCCCGATATACCATCGTGCTATGGTGTATTCGGAGGAGTAATGCTGAGAGAGAATCTCATTCTCCTTTAGAATAGTCCAGGATTTCCGTGCACAAGTATTCTCCTCCCTGATCTCATCATAGGACATAATACTTATACCCGTATATCTGGTTCTCCACTTTTAACTTATATTCTGTGAATATCTCAAAAGGTTCGGACTTGTGTTTCAACAGGAACATAGGTCTGAAACTCGAAAGATTATCAGAGAACGTAATGAAGTATAAAGAACCAGTCTTGGCATGTGTAGACAGGGGACCTACATACATCAACATGTATCATCCCATGAGTTTACTAACTCTTTCTCTGTTACCAATAAACAGAGCTGTGGTCATCTTATCTTTGTAACATGACTGGCGAGTTTCACAAGATGTAAATTCAAACTGATTTAAATATGCATCTACACGTAACTTCAGCTAGTCGGGTCGCATTGATATGACCTAGTCTACAATGCCTCAAGAAGGATTCGTTCATTTCTGAACTCTTCCTCTTGTGTGTGTTCCATATACTAAGAACTGTAGTTTGATTTAGAACATCAATGCTTTTAGATAACGTGCCTGAACTGATCAACCTTTGATATAGGAAATGTTCAAAACATTATCCAACAATACAAAATTTTATCATTTCTTTACTAATAAAGAGACTGATATGATTTTGTATATCAGGTTCGGTATCTAATAACATCGTTCAGAATCAATGTATTTGGAATACAGGGTGACAGTGACCGACAGACTTGGCTGCAACTCTTGCCCCGTTTTCTGCCTCATGAAACTTATCACCCGTTCTCAGTTCTCTACCTTTCTGTAGCCCTATGTAACAGATTACATATATGGGATCCTGATCTGGTATCACATACCCAGGACGAAGAGGATACAGAGAAACAGTTCTTTGTAATGAACACACCCGAAGATGATGCATCAACATGCACTGTCTTCGTTTGGGCGGCACGGGAATTCTGGTAATCCCCAATTTCCTGCTCTGTCTTATAACAATTATAAGTTGGAGCGGGACCAACGTTCCCCAGCTCAGTATAACAAGCGGGTTCGGTCAATATTCCGTATTATTATCTTGATTAAGGCGTGATATGGTCGCTACCAGGAGAGAGAGAGAAGAAAAAACTCAGCGTGCGCTCTTGCAAGAATAGATTGGTTATTATTTTATCTAATCAGGATGGCTCCCACTGCTTTTTATCAAATCTTCCTTCAAACCCTAAAAGGAAAGACTAGCCGGGATTAATTACACACTACAAGTTCGCCAATCTTTCAGCCAGGCCAGTGTCGGTACTTTGAGGGAGGTCCCCCGTGCTTTCGCACGAACCTAATTAATGTAAACCTCATTTTCCCAGAGGCGTAACCTCGTTAACACCTTTCTAGACACCTACTTTATCGGCTAATTGTGTAAGTCCATATTGCGACCCCCGGTTCTTACGGGGAGGCGGAAACGGTATAAAAAACAAATTTTTATCGCAAGAGGCAACATGGACTAAACTAGGTCGGGATCGTTCCCTAAACTAAAACTAGCAAACTAAGCTAAAGAGATTTAGCTACTCGGATAGAGATGGTTATACCTAAACTTGAACTCCTTCTTCTTCAAGCTTTATGGAGGTTGATGGTTCTCTTCTCTTGTCGCCTTCTTCCGTCGAAGATGGATCCACCTCGAAGGCTCGACCTTTGGGCTCTTTCTCGTACTTGGAGTGAACTAGAATCGCCGGCTTGCTAGACCCTTGATCCTAGAGTGAGTAGAGAGTGTCTAAGGGTTGCTTTTGTTTTTCAAGAGAAGGATTCTCAACTCATGAGAAGGTTTCTCTTGACTAGAGGAAGAAGAAGATGAAGAGAGGAGAGAGAATGAGAATGATAGAATGAGCTATATTTTTTCTTTCTTGCAACCATAATGCAAAAGAAAAGAATTATCTAATAATAATAATTGAAAATGAGAATAGTTGATGGCAATTTGGAATGACCACAACCATGCTTCATTTAAAAATGTAAGCATAAATCAAGGAAGACTTTTGAAGCATGATGGTGGTCAACTTTCAACCATGGTCAACAAGTCAACCATGGTCAACAAGTCAACAATATCAACCATAACAAAATTCTCATTTAATTACTATTATAAATAGATAATCCATAAATCCATTAGGGTTTGGAAAAAGATAACTGTCAACTGTGCATACGCACCCGTTCCGAAACCCTAATGAAATACCTCATCCTCCGCCTCAAGCAACTGTGCATACACACCTGCATTCTCGTTCCGAGGAACAAGAATACCAAGATATAAAAGCAACCCCAAATATATATATACCAGTATCTGGCTCAAACCAGAGCCTGCCAGTATAATCCGTCCGGACTCCAAACGTGCACAAGTACGCGGATGAGAACGAACCCTGTCGCAAAACCATGCGACCTCTACTCTGTTTTGCCCAGAGGTGAATACCCTCTGTGTGGGACTCTAAAGACTCGACACTACGCTGGCAGTGGGTTTAACCACAGACCGCAAGCGGCACTAGCTGTGCGTAACGGTCCCCAGGTAGATGCCGACAAGAAGGCTGACGAGGTGAAACCCCATCTGAACTCCTACTGAGTCTGAATGTGACAGTCTCCGTACAGTCCGGTCTGTTCGTCTGATACATCGCATGGCGGGCCTAGGGGGTGGTAAACGTCAGTCCCCCAATAGCGGTACAAGTCGTGCCGGAGCGAAGCCCAAAACACCCTGAGATAACACTGGAAACCTACCAGTATATCTCGATTGCCCTGGCCAGGGACTACTCGTGTAATGGCTCTCCTAGACACAGCGCGATGTCAACCCCCAATACCGGGAGAGACGAATCCTGTCTAACCGTCACTGCCTCCAAGTGCTTCGGGACTGCACCCAACCGCCACCTGTTTGCACGACTCCTTTGAGCCGTGGTAGGGTAGTGATCAAAGTGCAGTGGGAACACACTTGAGGCGAAGTGCCAGTGTCAAGTCAGCGGACTAAGCTGTACTCATGTCACCTGGGAACTGATAACTGACGATAGGTATAATACCAACCTGTCAGTTCCCGACGAGTCCTGTCCAGTGTACTCATAACCCAACGAGCACCCGTATACTATCTCCAGTACGACGTACTGATGGCTGTGGGACAGACCATCTCCCACACTGGGATGAGAAGCGCATACGCTAGTCTACTCCGGAGTATCGATGCCCTGTCTCGATAGTCCTGCGACTAGGGACCTGTATAAGGATGTGCCTATAGATTACCCAGCCCCCACTAGTGTGACTGCCATCACAACGCTGGTAATCAAGCAAAGATCCTAAGGGCTCCACTAATGCGTATAAGTGATATACTGAAATAAACACAAGTACACATTGAAGTAGAAACAAACCAAGTAGCATACTACTATTTTGAGCAAGATTGTATATACAAGGTGAATATCCCAAGCATCCATTAAGTAATATACAAACTAGTATGATACAGTAATGGCCTCTAGGGCATATACACTAACAATCTCCCACTTGCACTAAGGCCATGTACTGGCGTATCGAAGACCTATCATCTCGATCAGCCGCTCGAACTGAGTCTGGGGTAGGGCCTTGGTGAATGGATCTGCAGTGTTCTCTTCTGAAGCAACCCTCCGAACCTCGATCTCCTTGCGATCCACGATCTCCCTGATCAGGTGATACCGCCTCAAGATGTGCCTGGATCTCTGATGGGACCTGGGTTCCTTCGCTAAAGCTATAGCCCCGTTGTTGTCGCAATACAGAGGTATTGGGTCAACAATGGACGGAACCACCTGAAGTTCCTTCAAGAACTTCCTCATCCAGACAGCTTCTTTTGCGGCATCAGATGCAGCGATGTATTCCGCTTCCATCGTCGAGTCTGCAACGGTTTCCTGTTTGGAACTCTTCCAACACACCGCCCCTCCATTGAGGGTGAAGACAAAACCCGACATGGACTTGGAATCATCCTTGTCACTCTGGAAGCTGGAGTCAGTAAAGGCCTCGATCTGGAGGTCTTTTCCGCCATACACCAAGAACATCTCCTTAGTCCTCCTCAGGTACTTGAGAATGTTCTTTACTGCTATCCAGTGTTTCTCCCCAGGGTTAGACTGATACCGGCTTACCACACTCAGTGCATAAGCTACATCCGGTCTGGTACACAACATCGCATACATTATAGAGCCTACCGCAGAAGCGTAGGGTATAATAGACATGCGATCCCTCTCCAAATCAGTCTTGGGAGACATCTCTTTAGAGAGGGTGATCCCGTGACAAGCCGGTAGGTTACCGCGCTTGGAATCTTCCATACTGAATCTTTTCACTATGGTGTCGATGTACCTGGACTGAGAAAGTCCCAATATCCTATTGGATCTATCACGATGGATCCGGATCCCCAGGATGTATGAGGCATCACCCAGGTCTTTCATGGAGAACCTTTGTGACAAGAATCCCTTGACAGATTGTAGCATAGGAATGTCATTTCCTATCAAGAGAATGTCATCCACGTATAAAACGAGGAATACTACAGTTCTCGCTACAAATCTACTATAGATGCATGGTTCATCTGGATTTTTGATAAAGCCAAATTCTTTGACTGTCTCATCAAAACAGATGTTCCAACTCCGCGATGCCTGCTTTAGTCCATAAATGGACTTAAGCAACTTGCACACCTTTCCGCTGCTCCCACTCTGAATGAAACCCTCTGGCTGATCCATATAGACACACTCCTCTAAATTTCCATTTAGAAAAGCTGTCTTTACGTCCATTTGCCAGATCTCATAATCGTGGAAGGCAGCAATGGCAAGAAGGATCCGAATGGATTTCAGCATGGCTACTGGAGAAAAGGTTTCGTCGTAGTCCAAGCCAGGTCTTTGACGAAAACCCTTTGCTACCAGCCTAGCTTTATAGGTCTCAACCTGTCCATCTACACCAATCTTCCTTTTGAAGATCCACTTGCATCCTACGGGTTTTACCCCGTCTGGAGCAATGTCCAACGTCCATACCTTGTTGGTGTACATGGACTCCATTTCGGTCCGCATTGCATCCAGCCATCTCACTGAGTCAACGCTCTGAACGGCCTGCTGGAAGCTAGTAGGCTCATCATAATCTATGATGCAATCCTCTCGATCCCCGTCTATGAGAAAACCGTAGTATCTCTCGGGCGGATGAGACTGCCTACTACTCCTGCGGAGCGGCGTAGGAATGTCCTGTTCTGTTGAACCCTCTGGTTCCACCAAGCTTTCAGTAACAGTCTGTGGTTCTGGAATTTCTTCCAGCTCTACTGCGCTCCCACTTATTTCTTTTTCTATGAACTGGTGTTCTAGAAAGTGGGCATGACGAGAAACAAGAACTTTTTGTTCCTCTTCACAGTAGAAGAAATATCCCTTGGAATTCTTTGGATATCCCACAAACTTGCACAGTACTGAGCGTGCCTCGAGTTTGTCCGCATGCTGCTTTTTGACAAAAGCTGGACTTCCCCATATCTTAATGTGATTAAGATGGGGTCTCTTCCCACACCACATCTCAAATGGCGTGGTAGGCACAGTCTTAGTGGGGACTCGGTTCAAAAGGTATGCGGCTGATTCTAGCGCATATCCCCAGAATGATCGCGGTAACTCAGCGTTACTCATCATGGACCGCACCATATCCAATAGGGTGCGGTTCCGTCTCTCCGATACACCGTTATGTTGCGGGGTGTAAGGAGGAGTAAGCTGAGAGAGAATTCCGTTCTCTTTTAAATAGTCCAGGAATTCGGCACTTAAGTATTCTCCACCTCGATCCGATCTTAGAATCTTAATACTTTTGCCGGTCTGTTTCTCTACTTCATTCTTATACTCCTGGAATTTTCCAAAGGCCTCGGACTTATGTTTCATTAAGAAGACATAACCGTACCTTGAGAAGTCATCCGTAAAAGTAATGAAGTAAGAATGTCCGCTTCGGGCATGTGTAGACATTGGACCGCACACGTCACTGTGTACGAGTCCCAAGAGCTCGCTCGCTCTTACTCCATGTCCAGTAAACGGAGTCTTTGTCATCTTTCCTTTGAGACAAGATTGACAAGTGGCATATGATTGATATTCGAACGCATTCAAATATCCTTCTGTATGCAACTTAGTCAACCTTCTCTCATTGATGTGACCCAATCTACAATGCCATAAGAAAGTCTGATTTATTTCTGGAGACTTTCTTTTGTGCGTATTCTGGACATTGAAAATCTGTGGTTGGTTTAACACGTATATACCATTACTCAGAGTACCTGACCCAATCAATACTTGATTAAGGTGAATGTTTACAACATTACTTACAAACGCAAATTCATAACCTTCTTTAGAAACTAAAGATACAGAAATGATATTACAAGTTGCGTTGGGTACAAAAAAGCAATTACGCAAAACCAAAACATGTCCATCTGACATTCCCAGGTGATAGTCCCCCACGGCTTTAGCATCCATGCTAGCTCCGTTCGCAACTCTGAGGGTCATGTCACCTGCCTTCAAATCCCTACGGTTTCTCAACGCCTGCAAAGAATTACAGATATGAGATCCTGATCCGGTATCCAATACCCAGGAAGTAGAGTTTATTGAAAGACAGTTTTCAATAACATACACACCTGAAGCTGAAGCTGCAACCTGCTTCAATTCCTGTGTTCTGGCCTTCCAGGCCCTGCAATCATTCTTCCAGTGTCCTTTCTTATGACAAAAGAAGCATTCTTCCTTATCCACAAGCTTCCCCGCTATCTTTGTTGCTTTACCTTTTCCCTTCGTATCCACTTTACTAACACCGCCCCTTGGTTTGGCGGGGGCCTTCTTCTTCTTTCCCTTGGCTTTCGCCTTGGACCTAGAAGAAGATGATCCTCCTACAAACAAAGTGGATGTATCCCTACTTTTCTGTAGGGTGCCCTCTGCGCTCCTCAGCATGTTGAGGAGCTCTGATAGTTCAACCTCTTTTTCTTGTAGGTTGAAGTTCAGTATAAACTGGGCGTAAGTGGAAGGAAGGGACTGGAGAACTATATCCGTATATAGCTCACTCTCCAATGTGATCCCTAGGTCAGCGAGCTCCTCAATGTAGCCGATCACCTTTAGCACGTGCTCGGCTACTGATGATCCGACGGCCATCTTTGTCGAAAACAACTTTTTCGACGCTTCGTATCTTGCGATACGTGATTGCTCTCCATACAGTTCTTTTGTATGGAGCAATATGGACTCCATGTCCATATTCTCATGCCTCCTCTGATGTTCGTTGTCCATCGAGGCAAGCAGGAGGCACTTGGCCTTCGCGCTATCAATCTCCCAAGTCTTGCGGATTTCCTTATCCGCGACGCTGGAAGTTGGACCAGGGACAGGGGGAGCTTTGGTGGTAAGAAGATACCCCAGCTTGTCATAAGTGATTGCTATCTTGACATTCCTGAGCCAATCTTTGTAGTTTGGCCCTGTTAGTTTGTTTTTATCTAGGAGTAACTTAAGTCCAGTCATGTTGATTGGTCGCTGCAATTAGGAGAGAGAAGAAGAAACACTCAGCATGATGCTCTTGCAAGTTTAGAGTGGTTTTTAGTTTGTCTAAACAGGATGGCTCCCACTGTTTCTCGAATCCCTCCTCAAACCATAAAGGAAGAATTAGTCAGGATCAATCCCACCGTACAATACTTGCTTAACCGTTCAGCCAGGCCGGTGTTGGTACTTCGAGGGAGGTTTTCCAACGCTTTCGCGAAGTTCCTTAATTAAAGAACCTCTTTTCCCTGGGGGCGTAACCCCGCTAACACCTTTCTAGGCACCTACTAGGTTTATAGCATTGATCGTTAAGTGAGAAATTTCCCGAGGAGTAGCATATACTCACAGTAGGATCGGGATCCAAATATCATCGCGTGACGAAACTGAAGGAATCCTACCAGAATCGCCACACTCCAAATGGTATGCAAATCTAGCAAGTTTCAGTACTTATGAAACTCCCGATGTGGATTTTTGCCCCATGCTCTTATGACCTTGACTTTGGCCAAAATATCATAAGTCACATGTCAAGTTCTGCCCGTCACTATCCAGGTTAATTTGGATCCATCCGTACCTACCCTTGACTTTGGCCAAAATGGCAGCACGACTGTCCCAAACCAACGCATCTATCTATGCTACACATGAACACCCAACAGCTACCAATCACTATGCCTTGACTTTGGCCAAAATACATAGCTTGAATACTATTGCCTATTCATGCGAAGCGACGGAGGGCTACGAATGGTTTTGGCGAAACCGTGAACGTAGTGAACTTGATTTAATCGATGGAACGAGATAGCTTTTAGAAGGAGTGGCTCAATCTCCGCATTTAAAAGTTAGTTTTGAAAAGAACCGAGTGGTTTTTCGTAAGTGTTCCATCGACTTAAACTTGGTTTATTATCTTGCATTAGTTCTTTTAATGCGTGATATTCTTGCATTAGTACTTTTAATGCGTCCCATCATTTAATCCTACCATTGCAGAAAACAACCAAAATATGACGTACGCTTATGCCATTCGCATTCGCCACGGGGCCCCGTCATTACCCGTTAGGTTACTTAACTAACGACAGAGCGGGGGCTGGGCTAGCGCGTCTGTAAAACATAAGCAACGCCTAAATAGAAAGCAATGATAGACATTTCAGATCACAGATAAATACATTGGATATACTAGCAATCTGTAATTTGTACGAGCCTGTAACAAAAACAGATAACACGGTCGCGGTGAATAGCAAATACCCCACCCAAGACCCCTACGGGTGCGGCAAACTACCCGCCAAGTCCTCGGTAGTTTGTGCACCCCTCCATGGGTCTATCCTAGGAGCAAAAACAGTAAAAAGAATTATACAATGACGGCTACAACCCCGACCCGGTTGTGCGGCCAAACAAATAATATAATTACATCAATTTACATTTACAATGAATTGCAAGAAAAGAAAACTCTCGTCTCACAACCCCCGGCTATTCACCCGCGACAATCCAACATATTTATATACACATTCCAGCACATTACAGATCATGTATAACCCCGACTAATCGTCTTATAGCGATTAGCCGACGTTCAATACATGCAAACATCACAGATATAACCAACATAGCCAAAGTGCAGTGAAGTTCGGAAAAAATACGGAATTATAGGACCCCAAAAGTGAATTTCAGTTCTGGAAAATCTGGGTACATATAATATATCTTAAAAATCCCAAAACCAACACAGAAGAACACTGCACGAAAAACGATGCAAAGATGACACCAACTTGCGGCGGTTCCGCGGCCAGATGAGTAGCTAAGGCCGCGGAAGGGCGGCGGTTTTGATGAAACATGCTATCGTTTTTCTTGTGTGTTCTTAGAAAACCCTGAGACAATTTTACAAGTATAAAGTTTTTCATTTTGAGCAGAAAAAATTTCAACAGAAACTCAGGTTTTGTAATTTATCCGGTTTTGTGATTTTTCGTTTCCGAACTTCGTTACACTTCACTACCAAGCTAGTTTAAGTTTAGTTAGGCTTTGATACCACTGTAAGTCCTTATTGCGACCCCCGGTTCTTACGGGGAGGCGGAAACGGTATAAAAAACAAATTTTTATCGCAAGAGGCAACATGGACTAAACTAGGTCGGGATCGTTCCCTAAACTAAAACTAGCAAACTAAGCTAAAGAGATTTAGCTACTCGGATAGAGATGGTTATACCTAAACTTGAACTCCTTCTTCTTCAAGCTTTGTGGAGGTTGATGGTTCTCTTCTCTTGTCGCCTTCTTCCGTCGAAGATGGATCCACCTCGAAGGCTCGACCTTTGGGCTCTTTCTCGTACTTGGAGTGAACTAGAATCGCCGGCTTGCTAGACCCTTGATCCTAGAGTGAGTAGAGAGTGTCTAAGGGTTGCTTTTGTTTTTCAAGAGAAGGATTCTCAACTCATGAGAAGGTTTCTCTTGACTAGAGGAAGAAGAAGATGAAGAGAGGAGAGAGAATGAGAATGATAGAATGAGCTATATTTTTTCTTTCTTGCAACCATAATGCAAAAGAAAAGAATTATCTAATAATAATAATTGAAAATGAGAATAGTTGATGGCAATTTGGAATGACCACAACCATGCTTCATTTAAAAATGTAAGCATAAATCAAGGAAGACTTTTGAAGCATGATGGTGGTCAACTTTCAACCATGGTCAACAAGTCAACCATGGTCAACAAGTCAACAATATCAACCATAACAAAATTCTCATTTAATTACTATTATAAATAGATAATCCATAAATCCATTAGGGTTTGGAAAAAGATAACTGTCAACTGTGCATACGCACCCATTCCGAAACCCTAATGAAATACCTCATCCTCCGCCTCAAGCAACTGTGCATACACACCTGCATTCTCGTTCCGAGGAACAAGAATACCAAGATATAAAAGCAACCCCAAATATATATATACCAGTATCTGGCTCAAACCAGAGCCTGCCAGTATAATCCGTCCGGACTCCAAACGTGCACAAGTACGCGGATGAGAACGAACCCTGTCGCAAAACCATGCGACCTCTACTCTGTTTTGCCCAGAGGCGAATACCCTCTGTGTGGGACTCTAAAGACTCGACACTACGCTGGCAGTGGGTTTAACCACAGACCGCAAGCGGCACTAGCTATGCGTAACGGTCCCCAGGTAGATGCCGACAAGAAGGCTGACGAGGTGAAACCCCATCTGAACTCCTACTGAGTCTGAATGTGACAGTCTCCGTACAGTCCGGTCTGTTCGTCTGATACATCGCATGGCGGGCCTAGGGGGTGGTAAACGTCAGTCCCCCAATAGCGGTACAAGTCGTGCCGGAGCGAAGCCCAAAACACCCTGAGATAACACTGGAAACCTACCAGTATATCTCGATTGCCCTGGCCAGGGACTACTCGTGTAATGGCTCTCCTAGACACAGCGCGATGTCAACCCCCAATACCGGGAGAGACGAATCCTGTCTAACCGTCACTGCCTCCAAGTGCTTCGGGACTGCACCCAACCGCCACCTGTTTGCACGACTCCTTTGAGCCGTGGTAGGGTAGTGATCAAAGTGCAGTGGGAACACACTTGAGGCGAAGTGCCAGTGTCAAGTCAGCGGACTAAGCTGTACTCATGTCACCTGGGAACTGATAACTGACGATAGGTATAATACCAACCTGTCAGTTCCCGACGAGTCCTGTCCAGTGTACTCATAACCCAACGAGCACCCGTATACTATCTCCAGTACGACGTACTGATGGCTGTGGGACAGACCATCTCCCACACTGGGATGAGAAGCGCATACGCTAGTCTACTCCGGAGTATCGATGCCCTGTCTCGATAGTCCTGCGACTAGGGACCTGTATAAGGATGTGCCTATAGATTACCCAGCCCCCACTAGTGTGACTGCCATCACAACGCTGGTAATCAAGCAAAGATCCTAAGGGCTCCACTAATGCGTATAAGTGATATACTGAAATAAACACAAGTACACATTGAAGTAGAAACAAACCAAGTAGCATACTACTATTTTGAGCAAGATTGTATATACAAGGTGAATATCCCAAGCATCCATTAAGTAATATACAAACTAGTATGATACAGTAATGGCCTCTAGGGCATATACACTAACAAATTGTAATGTATAAAACTCTCCCAGGAGTAACTCTTACTCGCAGCGGGTATCGGGATCCAACTATCTCATAGAAGGTATGCAATCTCATTGCAAATTTCAACACTTGAAATTCCCGATAATATTTTGCCCCTAGCGTCCTATGACCTTGACAGAGGTCAACAAACCATAGGCTGCTAGTCAAGTTCAACCCGTCATTTCCTGATTGAAGTAAACCCACCCGCACGACCCTTGACAGAGGTCAACAAGGTCGCACGAATACCCTAAATCAATCACATCATATGCTTATGCAGATAAGCACTAATCAGCTACCGCACACTACGCCTTGACAGAGGTCAACAAACGCAGCACGAATACTAACCAGTACATATCTGAAATGACGGAGGGCTACGACAGGTTTTTCTGAAAACCTATTGCGTAATGAACTTGATATCGTTGTAGAATCAAATGATTTTAAAATGGAGTGCTTTTGAGGCTTTTCTAGTTTTGCTAAAGGAGTCAATCCCGGTGAAGGGATCGTCGGTCCTTTCCTCGTCGAATGAGGTGCGGGATATATCATATATATCACTGTGCAAAGCAAAACCTCTTAAAAGCAATCAAAAGACAAACCGATGGTGTAGCATCGACCAGTTATTGCTAAAGGAGTCACTCCCGGTGAAGGGATCTCGGTCCTTTCCTTATCGAATAAGGTGCAGGATATATCACATATACCGCTGTGCAAAGCAAGAACTGTAGCTACCTGTTTTATTTTGAAATTCGATTCTACAACATCTTAGGTTTCTTTTATTTCATTAATCACATTAATGAAGTCCCATCATTTAAAATGTACCTAAACATCACAGATAAATACGACGTACACTTATGCCATCCGCATTCGCCTCGATGTCCCCTCGTGCACCGTTAGGTTAGGTAACTAACGGCAGAGCAGGGCAGGGCTAGCGCGGGTGTAAAACATAAGTAACTTCTATATAATATAACATATATACTATATACTGTATCTATCACAGAACATCTCATGATCACATCACAGATATCGCAGCAGAAGAATCATATGAAATATTGGATATACTAGGACGTCCGTGTTTTCAATACAAGCCATATAAAACACGGATTCCACGGTCGTGATGAATAGCCAAACCCACACCCCTAGACCCCTACGAGAGCGGCAAGCAACCCTACCAATTCTGGAGTTAGGAGACCCGACCTCGACTCCTCGAGTTGGTCTCCCACTGGACTCCAGAACCCGGTTACTTGTGCCCTCCTCCTTGGGTCTATCCTAGTGCGGAAAAGTAAATAATATACAAAAGGTGACTACTTCCGCAACCTGGAAGCGCCCCAATAAAAGAATATTACATACAAGTTTTTACATGAATGAAAATGAAAAACACTCATCACACATAAAAACCCCCGGCTATTCAAACACGATGATCCAATATAACATATCCAGCAACACATAACATCACATGTCATCAACGTAAGTAAATATGTCCATCCCAATTGTCGTTGACATATAGCAACGAAACCGGCGATATCACATATTACACTTACGGTCACAGAAAAGAAAGTGTAAAACTACAACAGTTGGAATCCGCAACCACCTCAGACATCGCATGCCTGACCAAATGAATTACTTAGACATCGCATGCCTTACAATTATAAACCCCGCATTTTAGTCTCATAATCGAAAACACTTTTCAATATCAAGTCGGGCAATTCAACAAGATTCCCGACATCCTGATCGAATACTCGTCGCAAACTTCAGTAGACGGCTGCACCCCCGATACCGTCGACGAAGTGCACCAAGGCGGAACACCGCCACCGCGAGCACCCGGACGGATGCTTTCGGCGACGGGGTTCTCCTACAGTCACTTGGTCGGGGCAATGGCGTGAGGCTGTCTATTAAGTTTACCCGGCGAGTATCCGCGTACGCTACATGATTGCGACGGACTTTTGATCACATCAAAATTCCGTGGCAACCGATCAAGTGAGACTAAAGTGCTATGTTTATAACATTCATTTAGTTATCACATAACTATTGTGAATTCCAATTATTGTATCCCATTCCAGATAAATAGAAAATGTTAAACTTTCCGATCGAAGAATCGAACACCCAAGTTTTCCCGATACAGATCAACACATGAAATAAGTCTAACAACATTCAGTTCGTGCCTCAGTACCAACGGTCCAGCCGTATAAGGGTCAAGCCAACGCCTCACATGTGGCACGCCGTACTGCCCCAAACCCGAAGGTTCAAAGGGCAGTTCAAGACGGTCACATAATCGAGTTAAGGTTTGTTGTCTTCTAGAGGGACCATCGCCTTACTTGCACTACTTAGAACGTCGTTAAACTACGGAAAAATCCAACACTTGGAAATTTCCCGACAGGGGAAAAATTGGGTATTTATATCCGGTCGAACTTTTTAACATATTCTAAAATTTATCCGGAAAGCCACACAGACAAAATTTGATAATCCGATCGAACATACGAATCCCCAAAACAACTCCTGAAAATTAAAACTCTGGAAAAATATCAAAAATACCCAGGAAAAATAGCACTGCATATTATGAATTACTGTGCAAATTTGGATCCCAGAAAAGACAAAACGGCCGCGGATCCGCCGCACGAGGCAAGCTCGTGCCGCGGAAACGCGGCTCATTGAAGGAATTGGGTGCACGAATTTTACAGTATCCCTTAGAATTGCCTGCTGATTTTTCTGCGTATTTTTAATGTTGAAAAATCCCAGATTTTAGAAAAAGGACAGATAGCTATTTTGGGTTCGTGTTTTCGGTTCGTCCGGGTTTCAAACTCCGTCTAGACTTCGCCTAAGGCTCTAGCTAGGCTATGATACCACTGTAGGGTTCCTAGGCACTCTAGTGAGGTCTCACAAGGCATCGAACATGCCAATTTCAAAAATCTAGGTGCCGAGAGACCCGACTACGGATCGTTTGCTAGAAATCTAGGCGAAAAAGCTAACTAGTTAACATTTAACTATGAAAATACGGATATACAACCTTTGTAGATCCGGTGCTCCACCTCCATAGCTCCGCAACGAAGTCGTCTCCGCTGTCCAAAAGGAATCCGGGCTCTAGAGTCGGCTTCGACGGAGAAAAAGCGAGCTAGGTCGTCGATGTCCATGCCGAAGATGATCTACGTCGAGGCATCGCTAAATCAAGCTCCGACTTCACCAAGTCAAGAAACTTGTGAAGAAAACACACTCTACTACTTGGCAAGAGGTAGAGGATGAAGAAATAGGAAGTGGGTAGACTTTAGAATTGGATTTCTCACTTGTTTTCATCAATCACCATTGATGAAGAATAGTTTTCTTCTTGAGTTCAAGGAAGAAGAAGAAGAAAATGATATATGATAAGTTAAATAAAAAGAATAGAAAAACAATCCTTATCATAATTATAACTATGGTAATGTGTAGAGAATTAACCAAGGGTTAAAGGAATGGTTAGGGTTAAGGATGAGATAAGAATGATGGACAAAGTCAAAGTTTCATGAAGCTTCAACTGAACAACAAAAAAAGCCACCATTCTTTTCTCTTCTCATTTATTTTCCAAAATGAAATGGATAAATAAATAAGTGAATAAAACAAAACCCTAACCATAATCATGTAACCATGGTTTGATCTTTACACAAAAACCCTAGCATAACATGTATCATCAAACATGATACAATCAAGTGCACAAAAGTATATCACATATACAATGTGTACAATCCGGGTGAGAAAATCCATTTAAAGTGAACCAATACTAGTTAATGCAAAGTAATATATCAAATATATAATTATGCATTAAATCATTAAATCAACACTTGATTTAATGATCCGGTCATATCGCATATAACCGACTAATATCAACAGTAACAACTTATCGAATCAACACTTGATCCGATAACCCGGCTATATCGCATATAACCGATCAATGTCACAAATCGCGAGAATCGAATACAGTATCACATACTAGTATCATTCTCGGTCCCGCACATATCTCATATGCGCTCCTATTTCGTTTCGCTTGAGCCAGGAAACCTCTGTGTAGGACTCTAAAGACTCGTCAATACGCCGGCAGCGGATGATGATCATATCAAACATCCATAAGCCGCAAGCGGTCTGCTAAACGTAACGGCCACCCGGGTATTGAGCGATCTGAAGATCGACGAGCAAGCCCGCTCACACTCCAGTGAATCCGACCAGTAACACTACCGTACAGTCCGGTCTGATCGTCTGATATGTCGCATATCTCGCCTAGGGGTGGTAAACGTCAGACCCCAATAGCTCGATAAGTCGTGTCGATATGAGGTCTATAACAATTCGAGAAACTACTGGTAACACTTACCAGTAAATCTCAGCAACCCTGGCCAGGGATTTCCTGTTATAGCCAATCGAACACAGCGCAACATCAACTCCCTATACCGGGAGAGACGAATCCCCTCCTATCGCTCATTGCCTCCATGTGACTCGGGACTGTACCCAAAAACCACCGTTTTGCACGCCCTCTTGGACGTGGTAAGATGGAAATCAAAGCACAGTGGGAACCACACAAGACTCTATGACGATCTCGGGTCAACAGACTACTCTGTACCAGTGTCACCAGAGAACTGCCATCTGACGTGAGGTATAATACCATCTGGGAGTTCTCGGCGAGTCCTTCTAGTGTACCCAGTCTCTACTGAGCACCCGTATATCATCTCTGATGTCAAACACCAATGGATATGGGATCATCCATCGCCCACTTGTATGGGTCGAGAAGGTACACGCTAGTCTACTCTGGTATATCGATGCCCCGTCTCGATACACCCACGACTAGGGACTTTGAAGGATGTACTTATGGACTACCATGTCCCCACTAGTATGATCCGCATCATAGTCCAGGTAGTCAAGTACAGATCCTAAGGGCTTTACCAACATGTAACAGAGAGACAATCAGCATACACGTTAAGGTAAAGGGTAACCAGATAGCATACTATCATGTCGAGCAAGAAAGTCCTCCCTATATATGTCCCAGCATCCACTACAATATACATCCTATGTACAGTAATGGCCTCTAGGGAATACATATAACTAACAGATAAAGCCCTTAGGATATGAACTCGACTGCTGGGACTATGATGAGATCATACTAGTGGGGTCAGAGTAGTCGATGAGTATATCCTATAACTGTTCCTAGTCGAGGGTGTATCGAGACAGGGCATCGATACACCAGAGTAGACTAGCGTATACGCATCTTGACACATATGATGGGCGATGGATGATCCCATATCCATTGGTGTTTGACATCAAGGATGGTGTACGGGTGCTAAGTGTAGACTGGGTACACTGGACGGGCTCGCCGAGAACTCCCAGATGGTATTATACCTCACATCAGATGGCAGTTCTCCGGTGACACTGGTACAGGGTAGTTTGTAGACCCGAGATCGTCATAGAGTCTTGTGTGATTCCCACGGTGCTTTGATTTCCACCTTACCACGTCCAATTGGGCGTGCAAAATGGTAGCTTTTGGGTATAGTCCCGAATCACATGGAGGCAATGAGCGATAGGAGGGGACTCGTCTCTCCCGGTATAGGGAGTTGATGTTGTGCTGTGTTCGATTGCCTATAACTGGAAGTCCCTAGCCAGGGCTGATATAGAGATATACTGGTAAGTGTTACCAGTAGTTTCTCGACCTGTTATGAGCCTCATATCGACACGACTTATCGGTTACTAGGGTCTGACGTATACCACCCCTAGACTAGATATGCAACATATCAGATGAAGAGACCGGACTGTACGGGAGTGTTACTGTTTGGATTCACAGGAGAATGTACAGGCTTGCTTGTTGATCTTCTGATCGCTCAATACCTGGGTGGCTGTTACGTTTAGCTGACCGCTTGAAGCTTGTGGGTGTTTGATATGATCATCACCCGCTAACGGCGTATTGACGATTCTTTAGAGTCCTATACAGAGTTTTCTTGACTCAGGAAAAACGGAGTAGGAGCATATATGATATGTGCAGGACCGAGGATAATACGATATGAGATACCGTATTATATTCTCGCGATATTTCGATATGAGCCGGGTCATCGGATCAAGTGTTGATTCGATGAATCGGTATATGATATATTAGTCGGTTATATTGGATATAGCCGGATTGTCGGATCAAGTGTTGATTCAATAATTTAATGTATAATTATATATATGATATATTACATTACATTATCTAATATTGGCTCACTTTATTGATTCATTTTCTCACCGGGTAATATATTGATATATATGCGATATATGTTAATTGTATTATTTTCTTTTGTTACAAAATATATTATATATGTGATATATAATATTGTAACATGTTATAATTACTAATGCAACATGATTAGTGGAGATTAAATATGGTTAGGGTTTGATTTGGGTTAGTTCTTTCATGAAGCTTCTAGAAGCTTTTCTTTTGTTTCTTGCAAAGATATTATGATGGATATTTCGTGAGACATATTCCTAACCCAAACCACACCCTTAACCCTAGTTAACTCTCTACAATGGTTTTCCTTGTCATCTTTGACCATGGTTGCTTTTGTAATCATATAATCTTTTTCATTATTCATCACAAAAGGATTATTCATTTATCTTCTTCTTCTTCCTCCATGCAAAGCTTTCTAGCTTTGAGATTTGTGATGAATTAGTGTGAGAATTTGGTAATAAAAGATAGCATAAATCCTACTTCATCATCCTCATCTAATCTAGCCAATTAGATTAGGGCGTTCACCTCATTAGTGAGAAAGAGCTTGAGTTAAAGGAACTTCAATGTAGATCATCATTGAAAAGGAAGACTTCAAGCAAGCATGGATCGTTCGGGTTGTGGTGCCTCTCTTGAGTCCGGGAGATCATGGATCGTGTCGAAGGGGCTTCTACTCGGAGCTTATGAAGCGAAGGAGCGGACTACAAAGGTTGTAATCCTTCTCTCTTAGTTGTAAAGATGTTTACTTGCATGTGTAACCCTCAAAGATCCTAGTTTTGGGTTGTTAGGCACGTCTAATTTTTAAATCGGGCATGGTTGATGCCTTATAGACCCCTGTATGAGTTCCTAGGAACCCTACACAGTTTTCTTCATGTGAGAATGAGACTAAGCAAGTAAAGAAAAGAAAAATGAGCAAGGAAACTCTAGAATGGTGGCTGCCCCCCCTCCCGCTCTCTCTCTCTCAATCATCCAAAAAATATCTCATCTCTTTTTCAAATAAACAAATGAGAGCCATGCCTCTCTAGATGCCAAAACCCATGCTCATGCCAACTCACCCTCCACCTAATTCGTAAAAAAAATGAATTTCCAGAAAGGAAAATCATACAAATGAGGTGTCCATTTCGAGAAGCTATTCCGTATAAATACGGAATACTTCCCGGTACACGTATCGAAATACATATATGCGTATTCGTACAAAAATACGAATAGCCAAGAGAGAAAATGAATAGTGAACAATAATACTAGAATATATATATATATATATACATATTTAAATTATTAAATCAAAACCTGATTTAATTATCCGACTCAGTCTTAAGCCGCTAGTAATATCAACCGTCCGACTAAAGTCTGTGCAGCCTGTACACATATTTAATCGGACACCTATATGTACCGACATACGTCATCTACACCATATCGCCTGAACCGTGAAAACCCTTTGTATGGGACTCTAAAGACTCATCAATATGCTGGCAGTGGATTTAACCACAAGCACGTCAGCGACACTATCTGTACGTAACGGCTACCCAGGTATTGATCGAAAGGAAGGACGACGAGCAAACTCATCCAAACCCCTACTGAGCCTGACAGTGACAATATCCGTACAGTTCGGTCTGTTTGTCTAAGAGTATCGCATATTGAGTCTAAGGGAGGTGGATAAAGTCAGACCCCTACTGACGTGATAATTCGTGTCGATATGTAACCCATCACCACCAGAGAAGCTATCAATCCTGGATCAGTAATTCTCGTCTACCCCGGCCGAGGATTTCTTGTAATGGCCACCCGTGCACAATGCGACATCAACCCCCAATACCAGGAGAGGCGAATCCCCGACAATCCGCTCACTGCCTCTATATGGCTCGGGACTGTACCCAACTAAAACCTGTTCGCATGACTCCTTTGAGCCATGATAGGGTAGTAATCAAAGAACAGTGGAAACTCACACGAGACAAATGACAATCTTAGGTCGACAAACTAACCTGTACACATGTCACCTAGGAACTGCTATCTGACAATAGGTATAATACCAACTAACAGGTTCCTGGCGAGTCCGTCCAGTGTACTCATAACCCATGAGCACCTGTATACTATCTTAGGTGAACAAACTAACACCAATGGCTTGTGAGACCTAGACACTACCCCTCGTCGTGGTTTCGATCAGTATACACTAGTCTTCTCTGGAGTATCGATGCCCAATCTCGAAACTCCCACGACTAGGGACATTTAAGGATGTGCTTATAGACCCCCAGCTCCCACGTATATGATCGCCACCATAATGCGGGTAGTCAAGAAAGAATCCTATGGGCTCTATCAACATGTAATAGTGATCTTTAATACCACATAAAGCATGTACACGATGATAAAGACAAACCAGATAGCATACTATCATCTCCAGTAAGAGCGTTCTACCGGTATAGGTCCTCACTCAATCATCATAATCACCTGCCTACGACTATGATAATTGCCTTGAGGGCACTATAGCCAACAATCTCCCACTTATACTCAAGGCCAATTACTGCAGTGTCGCATACTCACAGCCCGTGTGATATCGAACACCCAACTTCGCTACTAATAAGCTTCGCAGAGCCCGTTTAGGAAACTATTGCGTTCGAGAAATAGGCTCAGTGAGTTGATCCGCTCCTGTGTTTCTTTTTGTTTCTCAACTTCGCGGAGAAAACTATCTCACGAAATTTAATCAGTTAGTGCAAAAACTGATGGGACCCAGATCATAAATAAACTCCAAATCTAGCAAACTTCTTAAATAAACTCCTGACATATTCTAAGACTAGGGAGAAAACTATCTTAGAATATGTCAGGATATCATGACATATCCGAAATGAGCAATACCTGTCTTAGAATATGTCAGGATATCTGATGGGACCCAGTTCATAAATAAACTCCAAATCCAGCATTCTTAGACTGTATTATCCACTAAATTTAATCAGTTTCCTGCGCCATGCCTTTCTCAGTATCCGCTTGGGCCACCTGTCCAACATACTGTCCCTCAAAAGTGAGAAAAACTATAACTCAGACAGCCACTCTGTCATCTAAGTCACTTTGGAAGCCTGAAATGATAACCGTCTCTTGAAGGAGGCCGCCATTACCATATCCCTAGAACATCCATTTATGTTCATAAACCGCTTCACTACATTTCTCCAGGATTGGATTAATAAATGTTTATTGCAGCTAGTGAAAAACAACATCTGGTGTGGTACTTGACATTTCATGATTAACTCAATTGCCTAAACAAGTGATATGCTAATCATGCAGATCCCTCTCCCCTTTAGTCTATAAGACACCATTAGAGTGGGTGACCCCATCACCTGCAGGTACACCACCATGCCAGAAGTCGTCCATTCTAAAACACTTTAGAATAGTGTCAAGTACCCAAATTGGGACACTTACCAAATCAATATCTAAAACCAGAAATCTAGTAACAAGAAATCCTGATATTATATCCATGTCCTATGTGGAGAAATAACTGTGTGACAACCACAGTATAATCGATTGTAGTATAGGAATTTCACTTCCTATAAAGTGCATGTCATCCCAAATACTAAGACATCACACCCTACTATCTTCTTAACAGATCCATCTCCTATTTTGATGAAGTCAAAGCCTATGATTGTGACATAAAAAATAGATGATCTATTTCCTCTATACCTGCTTTAGTCTATAAATAGACATAAGCTACTTGCCCACTATGCTTTCGCTGCTCCCACTAACTACAACAACCCTCTGGCAGGGTCATATACAAGTGCACTTCTAAAGCTAGTTTAGAACGACGTTAAACTCATCCTCCTGCCGGGTCTTATAGTCTAGAACAACAGAAATGGAAAGTCTGGTAAACAAGAACCTCCCTGTCACCGTCTCTGAGAAGACCGAAGTACCTCTCCGGTGCCTGAGGTTACCCACCAAATCTGCGGAGTGGCTAATGGAATGTTAAATCCAATTGAATCCTCAGGTTCTATTAAATCTTCAGTGATCGTTTGTGGTTCTGGAATTACTTCCAGTTCTACCATACTCCCACTTTTGTTTTCTGAAAAAATCCATTTTACTAAAACTGTGGCGAGTCAAGAAAAATATCACTATTGGTCTTCCTGATGGTAAAAAGTTAACCCTCGTCAAAGCCCGGGATAACCCACAAACTGCTATTACTGAAACGTGCCTCGTGTTTATCCGGATTCTGGTTTTAAGCATTGGCCAGACAACTCGCTATACCTTAACATCGTTAAGATATAAATTGATTCTATATATATCCAATATAGAAAAAAGCACTAATTTAATTGGAACCAGATTCAAAATCATGCAGCTTCTCCAGTGCATATGAACCAAATGGAATGAGGCATATCAGCATTACTCATCAAGGAGTGTATCTATATATGAGTAACCTGAAAGAGAAGTAAGTTCTCAAAAACATTACTATCAACGGAATACCAAACACAAGTATCTACATCTTCGACTACTTTGAAGAATCCTGATACTTCCAATGAATGGTTCTCTACTTTATTCATATACCTATAACTTCTCAACATCTGGACCTTGCATTTCAATGAAATACTTGTCTAGAACTGGAGAAGTCATGAGTTAACAGAATATAGTATGAGTACCAATCTCTTTATCCTAATGGACACCGGACAACATACTATAGGGATCCTAGGCACACTAATGAGGTCTCACAAGGCATCAACCATGCTAATTTCAAATTTTACATGTGCCGAGAAACCCTAAAATGGATCGTTGACTAGAATATTAGGCGAAACATGCAACTAGTTAACAACTTAACTAAGTGAAAGAGACTACAACCTTTGTAGATCCGGTCCTCCACCTCCATAGCTCCTCCGTAACGATGTCCCCTCGCTGCGATCATCGAATCCCGGACTCTAGCGTCGGCTTCATCGGAGAAATGATCGGGCTAGGTCGTCGACTTCGATGTCGAAGATGATCTACGTCGAGGCAACACAAGATCAAGCTCCAACTTCACCAAGTTATGAAACTTATGAAGAAAACACCCTATACGACTTGGCAAGTGGTAGAGGATGTAGAAATAGGAAGTGGGTTCACTTTAAAATTGGATTTCTCACTCTTTTTATCAATTTTCCATTGATGGAGGCAAGCTTTCTTCCTTTTTGAAGATGAAGAAGAAGAAGAAGAAAAGAATATGATAAGAATTATTCTAAAAAGAAAATAAGTTGATTCTTATCATATAGCAACCATGGTTTAGTGTAGAGAATAAACTAGGGTTAAGTTGAATGGTTAGGTTAAAGGAAACAAACAAAATGGTCAAGCTTTCAACACTTCATGAAGTTTCATGAAAGAAACAAAATAAGCCGCCATTCTATTTATCCTTCAAAATGAATAAATAAATAATTGAATAAGTAATTAAAAACCCTAACCATTAACATAACCATGGTTTAAACTAAACATACACCCAAACATGCATGTATCATCAAACATGATACAATCTTGTGCACAAAAGTATATCACATATACAACTTGTGTACATCAAGTGAGAAAATCCATCTTAAGTGAACCAATACTAGTTAATGCAAAGTAATATATATCAAATATATAATTATACATTAAATCATCAAATCAACACTTGATTTAACGATCCGGTCATATCGCATATAACCGACTAATATCCAATGTATCGGCATATCGAATCAATCCTTGATTCGATAACTATGTTATATCACATACAACCATTCGATACATTCATCGCAAGAATAGAATACAGTATCACATACACGCATTATTCTCGGTCCCGCACATATCTCATATGCGCTCCTATTTCGTTTCGCTTGAGCCAGGAAAGCTCTGTGTAGGACTCTAAAGACTCGTCAATACGCCGGCAGCAAATTATGATCATATCAAACACCCACAAGCCGCAAGCGGTCTGCTAAACGTAACGGCCACCCGGGTATTGAGCGATCAGAAGATCGACGAGCAAGCCCGCTCACACTCCTGTGAATCCAACCATTAACACTTACCGTACAGTCCGGTCTGATCGTCTGATATGTCGCATATCTCGCCTAGGGGTGGTAAACATCAGACCCCAGTAGCTCGATAAGTCGTGTCGATATGAGGTCTATAACAGTTCGAGAAACTACTGGTAACACTTACCAGTAAATCTCAGCAACCCTGGCCAGGGATTTCCGGTTATAGCCAATCGAACACAGCGCAACATCAACCCCTTATACCGGGAGAGATGAATCCCCTCCTATCGCTCATTGCCTCCATGTGATTCGGGACTGTACCCAAAAACCACCGTTTTGCATGCCACTTGGACGTGGTAAGGTGGAAATCAAAGCACAGTGGGAACTACACAAGTCTCTATGACGATCTCGGGTCAACAGACTACTCTGTACCAGTGTCACCAGAGAACTGCCATCTGACATAAGTTATAATACCATCTGGGAGTTCTCGGCGAGTCCGTCCAGTGTACCCAGTCTCTACTGAGCACCCGTATATCATCTCCGATGTCAAACACCAATGGATATAGGATCATCCATCGCCTATCTGTATGGGTCGAGAAGGTATACGCTAGTCTACTCTGGTATATCGATGCCCCATCTCGATACACCCACGACTAGGGACCTTGAAGGATGTACTTATGGACTACCATGTCCCCACTAGTATGATCCGCATCATAGTCCAGGTAGTCAAGTACACATCTTAAGGGCTTTACCAACATGTAACAGAGAGACAATCAGTGTACACGTTAAGGTAAAGAGCAACCAGATAGCATACTATCATGTCGAGCAAGAAAGTCCTCCCTATATATGTCCAAGCATCCACTACATTATACATCCTATGTATAGTAATGGCCTCTAGGGCATACATATAACTAACAATCTCCCACTTGCACTAGGGCCATCTGATAGCAGTGGTTGTAGTATCTCATACTCAACCATCCCATAAAATTCTCTCTCTGGGAAAAGGCCTTTGTTAGTGGATCCGCCGTGTTGTCCTCTGAATCAACTCTCCTTACCTCGATCACCCTAGAAATCTACCATCTCCATGATCAGGTGACACTGCCTTAGAATATGTCTGGATCACTGATGGGACGGACGTTCCTTGGCATAAGCCACAACTCCATTGTCTCACAATGGTAGGAACGAAGTTCATCTCATGAACTAATATACACCCAGACTGCCTCTTTGGTAGCATCTTAAGTAGCGATGTATTCAGCCTTTATCATCTAGTATACCACGATATCTAGCTTAGAACTCTTCCAACATACCGTCCCTTTACTAAGGGTAAAGACAATACCTGTGATTGACATTCAGTCGTTCTCATCACCCTGGAACACTTCCATTGATTCTCCCCAGGATCATTTGATACCATCTCACTTCAACTAGTGAGAATCCTAACATCCATTTAGATCTATCTCATAGATCCAAAACCCAGGATTTTGTAGGTATCACTTTGATCCTATGTGGAGAATCACTGTGATAAGCGGAGATTGATCGAGCGTAGCATAGGAAACTCCTTCCCTATCAAGAGTATGTCATCCACGTACTCTACGAGGATCGTCACCATACTCCCTACTACCTTTTTGTTTATACAAGGTTCATCTACCATTTTGATGATGTCAAACTCTTTGACTACTTCATCAAAATAGACGTTCCAACTCCGCGATGCCTGCTTTATCCTATAAAGCATCTTGTACACGTTTTCGCTGCTCCCACTGTTTACGAAGCCCTCTGACTGTGTACTTATAGATTCTCTCTTCTAAAACATCATTTAGAAAAGCAGTAATGACACCCAACCGCCAGATATCATAGTCATGGTATGTAGCCGTGGCAAGTAGGATCTGGATGGACTTAAGCATAGCCACTTGAAAAAGGTTTCATCATTTTCCATGCCTGGTCGATGACGAAAACCTTTAACAAGTCTAGCTTTGAAAGTCTCAACCTTTCCATCTACACCAAGTAATCTTCTCAAGATATACTTGCTCCTGATGAGGATTTAACCCTTTAGATATAGCAACCAAAGTCCATACTTTATTGGTGTATAAGGATTCCATCTCAGATCGCTAAGCATCCAGCCATTCTAACAGAGTCACACTCCTGATGGCCAGCTCGAAACTAGTTGGGTCATCATCTCATGATGCAATCCTCGGTCCCACTGTCATCGAGAAACCGAAGTATCTCTCAGGTGGGTGAGGAACCCTACTAGATCGGCGGAGAGGCTGAGGTTCGTTGGTCTCTACTGAATCCTTTGGTTCTCCCAAATCATCTGCTGTAGTTTGTATAGCTGGAACCTTTCCAGTTCTACATAACTGACATTGCCTCGAGCTTGTTCGGATTTTGCTTTTAGACATAGGCCGGACAACCCCAAATCTTAACTAACTTAAGATATGGGCTCTTCCCTTTCCATATCACAAATGAAGTGGTAGGCAACTGATTTGATCGGAACCCTATTCAATAGGTATGCAACTACTCAAGTGCATAACTCCCAAAAGGAAATAGGAAACTCAGTAGTACTCATCATAGAGCACACCATATCACATAGGGTGCTATTGCTCCGTCCCGATATACCATCGTGCTATGGTGTATACGGAGGAGTAATGCAGAGAGAGAATCTCATTCTCCTTTTAGAATAGTCTAAGAATTCCGTGCTCAAGTATTCTCCTCCTTGATCACATCAAAGGACATAATACTTATACCCGTTTTGGTTCTCTACTTCTAACTTATATTCTATGAATATCTCAAAAGGTTCGGACTTGTGTTTCAACAGGAACATATGTCTGAATCTTGAGAGATTATCAGAGAATGTAATGAAATACAAAGAACTAGTCTTTGGGTATGTAGACAGGGGACCTACATACATCAACATGTATCATCCCAAGAGCTCACTAACTCTTTCTCTGTTTCCAGTAAACAGAGTTATGGTCATCGTATCTTTGTGACATGACTGGCAAGTTTCATAAGATGTAAATTCAAACAGATTTAAAAATGCATCTAAATGTAACTTCAGCTAGCCAGGTCGCATTGATATGACCTAGTCTACAATACCTCAAGAAAAATTCGTTCATTTCTGAACTCATCCTCTTGTGTGTGTTCTGTATACTAAGAACTGTAGTTTAATTTAGAACATTAACGCTTTTAGATAACGTGCCTGAACCGATCAACTTTTGATATAGGAAATGCTCAAAACATTATCCAACAATACAAAATTTTATCGTTTCTTTACTAATAAAGAGACATATATGATTTTGTATATCAGGTTCGGTATCTAATAGCATTTATTCAGAATCAATGTACTCAGGTAATACGGGGTGACAGTGACCAACAGACCTGGCTGCAACACTTGCACCGTTTTCTGCCTCATGAAAATTATCACCCGTTCTTAGTTCTCTACCTTTCTGTAGCCCTATATAACTGATTACATATCTGGGATCCTGATCCGGTATCAAATACCCAGGACGTAGAAGATACAGAGAAATAGTTCTTTGTAATGAACACACCCGAAGGAGATGCATCAACATGCACTTTCTTCGATTGGGCGGCACGGGAATTCTGGTAATCCCCTATTTCCTGCTCTGTCTTATAACAATTATAAGTTGGAGCGGGACCAACGTTCCCCAGCTCAGTATAACAAGCGGGTTCGATCAATAATCCGTATTATTATCTTGATTAAGGCGTGATATGGTCGCTATCTGGAGAGAGAGAGAAGAAAACACTCAGCGTGCGCTCTTGCAAGATCAGATTGGTTATTATTTTATCTAATCAGGATGGCTCCCACTGTTTTTATCAAATCTTCCTTCAAACCCTAAAAGGAAAGACTAGCCGGGATTAATTACACACTACAAGTTCGCCAATCTTTCACCCAGGCCAGTGTCGGTACTTTGAGAGAGGTCCCCCGTGCTTTCGCACGAACCTAATTAATGTAAACCTCGTTTTCCCAGAGACGTAACCTCGTTGACACATTTCTTGACACCTACTTGATCGGCTAATTGTAATGTGTAAAACTCTCCCAGGAGTAACTCTTACTCGCAGCGGGTATCGGGATCCAACTATCTCATAGAAGGTATGCAATCTCATTGCAAATTTCAACACTTGAAATTCCCGATAATTTTGCCCCAAATGATCTATGACCTTGACAAAGTCAACAAACCATAGACCGTAAGTCAAGTTCAACCCGTCATTTCTTGATTGAATCAAACCCACCCGTACGACCCTTGACAAGGTCAACAAGGCCGTACGACAACCCTAACCCAATCTGCATCATATGCATGAGCAGATAAATACTGGTTAGCTACCGCACACTGCGCCTTGACAAGGTCAACAAACGCAGCACGAATACTAAACAGGACTTATCTGAAATGACGGAGGGCTACGACAGGTTTTTCTGAAAACCTATTGCGTAATGAACTTGATATCGTTGTAGGATCGAATGAATTTTGAAAAGGAGTGTTTTTTAGGCTTTTCTAGTTTTGCTAAAGGGGTCACTGTAGGGTTCCTAGGCACACTAGTGAGGTCTCACAAGGTATCGAACATGCCATTTTCAAAAATTCTAGGTGCCGAGAGACCCGACTACGGATCGTTTGCTAGAAAACTAGGCGAAAAAGCTAACTAGTTAACACTTAACTAGAAGATACGGAAATACAACCTTTGTAGATCCGGTGCTCCACCTCCATAGCTCCGCAACGAGGTCCTCTCCGCTTTCCAAATCAAATCCGGGCTCTAGCGTCGGCTTCGTCGGAGAATGGGCAAGCTAGGTCGTCAAAGTCCATGCCGAAGATGATCTACGTCGAGGCATCGCTAAATCAAGCTCCGACTTCACCAAGTCAAGAAACTTGTGAAGAAAACACACTCTACTACTTGGCAAGAGGTAGAGGATGAAGAAATAGGAAGTGGGTAGACTTTAGTTTTGGATTTCTCACTCATTTCCATCACTTGCCATTGATGGGGCAAGCTTTCTTCACTTGAAGAAAATGGAAGAAGAAGAAGGAAATTGTTATGATAAGTTAATTAGAAAATAGAAAATAAAAGAATACTTATCATCAACAACCATGGTCAAGTGTAGAGATTAAACTAGGGTTAATGGAGTGGTTAGGGTTAAGCATGAGACAAAATGGTCGCTTTGGTCAAAGTCTTCATGAAGCTTCAACAAGCTTCCAAATAAAGCCACCATTTTGCTTTATGTTTATCATTTTCCAAAATGAATAAACAAATAAATAAATAGATATGAAAATGAAAACCCTAACCATTACATAACCATGGTTTAAACTTTACACAAAACACAAGTTAGCATGCATCATCAAACATGATACATACAAGTGTACAAAAGTATATCACATATACAATGTGCACAAAACAAGTGAGAAAATCCGTTTAAAGTGAACCAATACTAGTTAGTGCAAAGTAATATATCAAATATATAATTATGCATTAAATCATTAAATCAACACTTGATTCAATGAACCGGTCATGTCGCACACAACCGACTAGTATTCAATATATCGGTTTATCGAATCAACGCTTGAATCGATAACTAGGTTATATCGCATACAACCTTTCCGATACATTCATCGCGAGAATGGAATGCGGCATCACATACACGCATTATTCTCGGTCCCGCACATATCTCATATGCGCTCCTATTTCGTTTCGCTTGAGCCAGGAAACCTCTGTGTAGGACTCTAAAGACTCGTCAATACGCCGGCAGCAGGTGATGATCATATCAAACACCCACAAGCCGCAAGCGGTCTGCTAAACGTAACGGCCACCCGGGTATTGAGCGATCTGAAGATCGACGAGCAAGCCCGCTCACACTCCAGTGAATCCGACCAGTAACACTACCGTACAGTCCGGTCTGATCGTCTGATATGTCGCATATCTCGCCTAGGGGTAGTAAACGTCAGACCCCAATAGCTCGATAAGTCGTGTCGATATGAGGTCTATAACTGTTCGAGAAACTACTGGTAACACTTACCAGTAAATCTCAGCAACCCTGGCCAGGGATTTCCTGTTATAGCCAATCGAACACAGCGCAACATCAACCCCCTATACCGGGAGAGAAGAATCCCCTCCTATCGCTCATTGCCTCCATGTGACTCGGGACTGTACCCAAAAACCACCATTTTGCACGCCCTCTTGGACGTGGTAAGATGGAAATCAAAGCACAGTGGGAACCACACAAGACTCTATGACGATCTCGGGTCAACAGACTACTCTGTACCAGTGTCACCAGAGAACTGCCATCTGACGTGAGGTATAATACCATCTGGGAGTTCTCGGCGAGTCCGTCCAGTGTACCCAGTCTCTACTGAGCACCCGTATATCATCTCTGATGTCAAACACCAATGGATATGGGATCATCCATCGCCCATCTGTATGGGTCGAGAAGGTATACGCTAGTCTACTCTGGTATATCGATGCCCCGTCTCGATACACCCACGACTAGGGACTTTGAAGGATGTACTTATGGACTACCATATCCCCACTAGTATGATCCGCATCATAGTCCAGGTATTCAAGTACAGATCCTAAGGGCTTTACCAACATGTAACAGAGAGACAATCAGCATACACGTTAAGGTAAAGGGTAACCAGATAGCATACTATCATGCCGAGCAAGAAAGTCCTCCCTATATATGTCCCAGCATCCACTACAATATACATCCTATGTAAAGTAATGGCCTCTAGGGCATACATATAACTAACAATCTCCCACTTGCACTAGGGCCATCTGTAGCAGTGGTTGCAGTATCTCATACTCAACCATCCCATAAAAAAAATCTCTCTTTGGGAACAGGCCTTTGTGAGTGGATCCGCTGTGTTGTCCTCTGAGTCTACTCTCCTAACCTCGATCACCCTGGAGATCAACCATCTCCATGATCAAGTGATACTGCCTTAGAATATGTCTGGATCACTGATGGGACCGGTGTTCCTTGGCATAAGCCACGACTCCATTGTCTCACAATGGTAGGAACGTAGTTCATCTCATGAACTAATATACACCCAGACTGCCTCTTTGGTAGCATCTTAAGTAGCGATGCATCCTGCCTTTATCGTCTAGTATGTCACGGTATCTAGCTTGGAACTCTTCCAACATACCGTCCCTTTACTGAGGGTAAAGACAATGCCTGTGACTGACACTCAGTCGTCTTTATCACTCTGGAACCCTTCCAGTGATTCTCCCCAGGGTCGATTGATACCTTCTCACTACAACTAGTGAGTATCCTAATGTCCAATTAAATCTATCTCATAGGTCCAAAATCCAGGATTTAGAAGGTATCATTTTGATCCTATATGGAGAATCCATGTGATAAGCGGAGATCGACCGAGCGTAGCATAGGAAACTCCTTCCCTATCAAGAGTATGTCATCCACGTACTCTACGAGGATCACCACCATACTCCCTACTACCTTTTTGTTTATACAAGGTTCATCTACCATTTTGATGATATCAAACTCTTCGACTACTTCATCAAAACAGATGTTCCAACTCCGCGATGCCTGCTTTATCCTATAAAACATCTTGCACACGTTTCCGCTGCTCCCACTGTCTACGAAGCCCTCTGGCTGTGTACTTATAGACGCTCTCTTCCAAATCATCATTTAGAAAAGCAGTCAAGACACCCAACCACCAGATATCGTAGTCATGGTATGTAGCCGTGGTAAGTAGGATCTGGATGGACTTAAGCATAGATCCTTAGAAAAGGTTTCATCATAATCCACGCCTGGTCAATGACGAAAACCTTTAACAAGTCTAGCTTTGAAAGTCTCAACTTTTCCATCTACACCAAGTAATCTTCTCAAGATATACTTGCTCCTGATGGGGATTTAACCCTTCAGATATAGCAACCAAAGTCCATACTTTATTGGTGTATAAGGATTCCATCTCAGATCGCTAAGCATCCAGCCATTCTTACAGAGTCTCACTCGTGATGGCCAGCTCGAAACTAGTTGGGTCATCATCTCATGAGGTAATCCTCGCTCCCACTGTCATAGAGAAACCGAAGTATCTCTCAGGTGGGTGAGGAACCCTACTAGATCGGCGGAGAGGCTGAGGTTCGTTGGTAACTATCAAATCCTTTGGTTCTTTTAAATCATCAGCTGCAGTTTGTATAGCTGGAACCTTTCCAGTTCTACATTACTGACCTTGCCTCGAGCTTGTCCGGATTTTGCTTTTCAGATATAGGCCGGACAACCCTAAATCTTAACTAGCTTAAGACATGGGCTCTTCCCTTTCCATATCACATATGAAGTGGTAGGCAACTGATTTGATTCGAACCCTATTCAATAGGTATGCATCTTCTCAAGTGCATAACTCCCAAAAGGAAAAAGGTAACTCAGTATTACTCATCATAGAGCACACCATATCAAATAGGGTGTATCTGCTCCACCCCGATATACCATCGTGCTATGGTGTATACGGAGGAGTAATGCTGAGAGAGAATCTCATTCTCCTTTAGAAAAGTCCAAGAATTTCGTGCCCAAGTATTCTCCTCCTTGATCTCATCATAGGACATAATATTTATACCCGTATTTTGGTTCTCTACTTCTAACTTATATTCTGTGAATATCTCAAAAGGTTCGGACTTGTGTTTCAACAGGAACATATGTCTGAATCTAAAGAGATGATCAGAGAACGTAATGAAGTATAAAGAACCAATCCTGGCATGTGTAGACAGGGGACCTACATACATCAACATGTATCATCCCAAGAGTTTACTAACTCTTTCTCTGTTTTCAGTAAACGGAGCTATGGTCATCTTATCTTTGTGACATGACTGGCGAGTTTCACAAGATGTAAATTCAAACTGATTTAAATATGCATCTATATGTAACTCTAGCTAGTCGGGTCACATTGATCTGACCTAGTCTACAATGCCTCAAGAAGAATTCGTTCAGTTCTGAACTCTTCCTCTTGTGTGTGTTCCGTACACTAAGAACTGTAGTTTGATTTAGAACGTCAATGCTTTTAGATAACGTGCCTGAACCGATCAACTTTTGATATAGGAAATGTTCAAAACATTATCCAACAATACAAAATTTTATCATTTCTTTACAGATAAAGAGACTGATATGATTTTGTATATCAGGTTCGGTATCTAATAACATTCGTTCAGAATCAATGTATTTATAATACAGGGTGACAGTGACCAACAGACTTGGCTGCAACTCTTGCCCCGTTTTCTGCCTCATGAAACTTATCACCCGTTCTCAGTTCTCTACCTTTCTGTAGCCCTATGTAACAGATTACATATCTGGGATCCTGATCTGGTATCACATACCCAGGACGTAAAGGATACTGAGAAACAGTTCTGTATATTGAACACACCCGAAGATGATGCATCATCATGCACTCTCTTCGTTTGGACGGCACGGGAAATCTGGTATTCCCCAAATTCCTGCTTTGTCTTATAACAATTATAAGTTGGAGCGGGACCAACGTTCCCCAGCTCAGTATAACAAGCGGGTTCGGTCAATAATCCGTATTATTATCTTGATTAAGGCGTGATATGGTCGCTACCTGGAGAGAGAGAGAAGAAAACACTCAGCGTGCGCTCTGTCAAGAATAGATTGGTTATTATTTTATCTAATCAGGATGGCTCCCACTGCTTTTTATCAAATCTTCCTTCAAACCTTAAAAGGAAAGACTAGCCGGGATTAATTACACACTACAAGTTCGCCAATCTTTCAGCCAGGCCAGTGTCGGTACTTTGAGGGAGGTCCCCCGTGCTTTCGCACGAACCTAATTAATGTAAACCTCGTTTTCCCAGAGGCGTAACCTCATTAACACCTTTCTAGACACCTACTTGATCGGCTAATTGTAATGTATAAAACTCTCCCAGGAGTAACACTTACTCGCAGCGGGTATCGGGATCCAACTATCTCATAGAAGGTATGCAATCTCATTGCAAATTTCAACACTTGAAATTCCCGATAATATTTTGCCCCTAGCTCGCTATGACCTTGACGCATGCCAAACAACCCATAGTATGCTAGTCAAGTTCAACCCGTACATTTCTTGATTGAATTAAACCCACCCGCACGACCCTTGACGCATGCCAAACAACGCCGTACGAATACCCTAATCCAATCGCATCATATGCTAGCAGATAAGCACTAGTTAGCTACCGTACACTACGCCTTGACGCATGCCAAACAACCGCAGCACGAATACTAACTAGTACTTATCTGAAATGACGGAGGGCTACGACAGGTTTTTCTGAAAACCTATTGCGTAATGAACTTGATATCGTTGTAGAATCAAATGATTTTTAAAATGGTGTGTTTTTGAGGCTTTTCTAGTTTTGCTAAAGGAGTCACTCCCGGTGAAGGGATCGTCGGTCCTTTCCTCGTCGAATGAGGTGCGGGATATATCATATATATCACTGTACAAAGCAAAACATTTAAAAGCAATCAAAAGACAAACCGAGTGTGTAGCATCTGCCAGTTATTGCTAAAGGAGTCACTCCCGGTGAAGGGATCTCGGTCCTTTCCTCATCGAATAAGGTGCAGGATATATCATATATACCTCGGTGCAAAGCAAGAACTGCAGCTACCTGTTTTATTTTGAAATTCGATTCTACAACATCTTAGGTTTCTTTTAATTTCATTAATCACATTAATGAAGTCCCATCATTTAAGTACCTAAACATCACAGATAAATACGACGTACACTTATGCCATCCGCATTCGCCTCGATGTCCCCTCGTGCACCGTTAGGTTAGGTAACTAACGGCAGAGCGGGGCAGGGCTAGCGCGGGTGTAAAACATAAGTAACGCCTATATAATATATCATATATACTATATACTGTATCTATCACAGAACATCACATGATCACATCACAGATATCGCAGCAGAAGAATCATATGAAATATTGGATATACTAGGACGTCCGTGTTTTCAATACGAGCCAGTATAAAACACGGATTCCACGGTCGTGATGAATAGCCAAACCCACACCCCTAGACCCCTACGAGAGCGGCAAGCAACCCTGCCAATTCTAGAGTTAGGAGACCCGGACTCGACTCCTCGAGTTGGTCTCCCACTGGACTCCAGAACCCGGTTACTTGTGCTCTCCTCCTTGGGTCTATCCTAGTGCGGAAAAGTAAATAATATACAAACGGTGACAACTTCCGCAACCTGGAAGCGCCCCAATAAAAGAATATTACATACAAGTTTTTACATGAATGAAAATGAAAAAACACTCATCTCACATAAAAACCCCCGGCTATTCAAACACGACAATCCAATATAACATATCCAGCAACACATAACATCACATGTCATCAACGTAAGTAAACATGCGTATCCCAATTGTCGTTGACATATAGCAACGAAACCGGCGATATCACATATTACACTTACGGTCACAGAAAAGAAAGTGTAAAACTACAACAGTTGGAATCCGCAACCACCTCAGACATCGCATGCCTGACCAAATGAATTACTTAGACATCGCATGCCTAACAATTATAAACCCCGCATTTTAGTCTCATTATCGAAAACACTTTTCAATATCGAGTCGGGTAATTCAACAAGATTCCCGACAGTCTGATCGAATACTCGTCGCAAACTTTAGTAGACGGCCGCACCCCCGATACCGTCGACGAAGTGCACCAAGGTGGAACACCGCTGCCGCGAGCACCCGAACGGATGCTTTCGGCGACGGGGTTCTCCTACAGTCACTTGGTCGGGGCTATGGAGTGAGGCTGTCTATTAAGTTTACCCGGCGAGTATCCGCGTACGCTACGTGATTGCGACGGACTTTTGATCACATCAAAATTCCGTGGCAACCGATCAAGTGAGACTAAATTTCTATGTTTATAACATTCATTCAGTTATCTCATAACTCCTTGTGAATTCCAATTATTGTATCCCATTCCGGATAAACAGAAAATGTTAAACTTTTCGATCGAACAATCGAACACCCAAGTTTTCCCGATACAGATCAACACATGAAACAAGTCTAACAACATTCCGTTCGTGCCTCAGTACCAACGGTCCAGCCGTAGAAGGGTCAAGCCAACGCCTCACATGTGGCACGCCGTACTGCCCCAAACCCGAAAGTTCAAAGGGCAGTTCAAGACGGTCACATAATCGAGTTAAGGTTTGTTGTCTTCTAGAGGGACCATCGCGTTACTTGCACTACTTAGAACGTCATTAAACTGCGGAAAAATCCAACACTTGGAAATTTCCCGACAGGGGAAAAATTGGGTATTTATATCCGGTCGAACTTTTTAACATATTCTAAAATTTATCCGGAAAGCCACATAGACAAAATTTGATACTCCGATCGAAACACCGAATCCCCAAAAACACAGCAGAAAAATTCAACTCTTGAATAAATATTAAAAATTCCCAGAAAACTCAGCTCTTTGAACTAGGAATTACTGTGCAAAGGAACAGGGCTGACGTCATCAAGGGGCCGCTGATCCGCCGCAGAAGCCATGCTTCTGTCGCGGATCCGCCGCGAAATTTACTGTTCACCAGAAACTTTTTGCACCGTAATTCTTATTTTTCCCTGCTGAATTTTTTAGCAATTTTTAATACTGAAAAATCCCTGTTTTTAGAAAAAGTACAGAGAGCACATTTGAGTTGGGATTTCGGGTTCGTTCGGGTTTCAAACTTCGTCTGGACTTCGCCTAAGGCTCTAGCTAGGCTCTGATACCACTGTAGTGTTCCTAGGCACACTAGTGAGGTCTCACAAGGCATCGAACATGCCATTTTCAAAAATTCTAGGTGCCGAGAGACCCGACTACGGATCGTTTGCTAGAAAACTAGGCGAAAAAGCTAACTAGTTAACACTTAACTACAAGATACGGAAATACAACCTTTGTAGATCCGGTGCTCCACCTCCATAGCTCCGCAACGAGGTCCTCTCCGCTGTCCAAATCAAATCCGGGCTCTAGCGTCGGCTTCGTCGGAGAATGGGCAAGCTAGGTCGTCGATGTCCATGCCGAAGATGATCTATGTCGAGGCATCGCTAAATCAAGCTCCGACTTCACCAAGTCAAGAAACTTGTGAAGAAAACACACTCTACTACTTGGCAAGAGGTAGAGGATGAAGAAATAGGAAGTGGGTAGACTTTAGTTTTGGATTTCTCACTCATTTCCATCACTTGCCATTGATGGGGCAAGCTTTCTTCACTTGAAGAAAATGGAAGAAGAAGAAGGAAATTGTTATGATAAGTTAATTAGAAAATAGAAAATAAAAGAATACTTATCATCAACAACCATGGTCAAGTGTAGAGATTAAACTAGGGTTAATGGAGTGGTTAGGGTTAAGCATGAGACAAAATGGTCGCTTTGGTCAAAGTCTTCATGAAGCTTCAACAAGCTTCCAAATAAAGCCACCATTTTGCTTTATGTTTATCATTTTCCAAAATGAATAAACAAATAAATAAATAGATATGAAAATGAAAACCCTAACCATTACATAACCATGGTTTAAACTTTACACAAAACACAAGTTAGCATGCATCATCAAACATGATACATACAAGTGTACAAAAGTATATCACATATACAATGTGCACAAAACAAGTGAGAAAATCCGTTTAAAGTGAACCAATACTAGTTAGTGCAAAGTAATATATCAAATATATAATTATGCATTAAATCATTAAATCAACACTTGATTCAATGAACCGGTCATGTCGCACACAACCGACTAGTATTCAATGTATCGGTTTATCGAATCAATGCTTGAATCGATAACTAGGTTATATCGCATACAACCTTTCCGATACATTCATCGCGAGAATGGAATGCGGCATCACATACACGCATTATTCTCGGTCCCGCACATATCTCATATGCGCTCCTATTTCGTTTCGCTTGAGCCAGGAAACCTCTGTGTAGGACTCTAAAGACTCGTCAATACGCCGGCAGCAGGTGATGATCATATCAAACACCCACAAGCCGCAAGCGGTCTGCTAAACGTAACGGCCACCCGGGTATTGAGCGATCTGAAGATCGACGAGCAAGCCCGCTCACACTCCAGTGAATCCGACCAGTAACACTACCGTACAGTCCGGTCTGATCGTCTGATATGTCGCATATCTCGCCTAGGGGTGGTAAACGTCAGACCCCAATAGCTCGATAAGTCGTGTCGATATGAGGTCTATAACTGTTCGAGAAACTACTGGTAACACTACCAGTAAATCTCAGCAACCCTGGCCAGGGATTTCCTGTTATAGCCAATCGAACACAGCGCAACATCAACCCCCTATACCGGGAGAGACGAATCCCCTCCTATCGCTCATTGCCTCCATGTGACTCGGGACTGTACCCAAAAACCACCGTTTTGCACGCCCTCTTGGACGTGGTAAGATGGAAATCAAAGCACAGTGGGAACCACACAAGACTCTATGACGATTTCGGGTCAACAGACTACTCTGTACCAGTGTCACCAGAGAACTGCCATCTGACGTGAGGTATAATACCATCTGGGAGTTCTCGGCGAGTCCGTCCAGTGTACCCAGTCTCTACTGAGCACCCGTATATCATCTCTGATGTCAAACACCAATGGATATGGGATCATCCATCGCCCATCTGTATGGGTCGAGAAGGTATACGCTAGTCTACTCTGGTATATCGATGCCCCGTCTCGATACACCCATGACTAGGGACTTTGAAGGATGTACTTATGGACTACCATATCCCCACTAGTATGATCCGCATCATAGTCCAGGTAGTCAAGTACAGATCCTAAGGGCTTTACCAACATGTAACAGAGAGACAATCAGCATACACGTTAAGGTAAAGGGTAACCAGATAGCATACTATCATGCCGAGCAAGAAAGTCCTCCCTATATATGTCCCAGCATCCACTACAATATACATCCTATGTACAGTAATGGCCTCTAGGGCATACATATAACTAACAGTCACTCCCGGTGAAGGGATCGTCGGCCCTTTCCTCGTCGAATGAGGTGCGGGATATATCATATATATCACTGTGCAAAGATAAATTATAGAAGCAGTCAAAAGACAAACCGAGGGGTATAGCATCTGCCAGTTATTGCTAAAGGAGTCACTCCCGGTGAAGGGATCTCGGTCCTTTCCTTATCGAATATGGTGCAGGATATATCATATATACCGCTGTGCAAAGCAAGAACTGTAGCTACCTGTTTTAATTTTGAAATTCGATTCTACAACATCTTTAGGTTTCTTTTATTTCATTAATCTCATTAATGAATTCCCATCATTTAAATACCTAAACATCACAGATAAATACGACGTACACTTATGCCATCCGCATTCACCTCGATGTCCCCTCGTGCACCGTTAGGTTAGGTAACTAACGGCAGAGCGGGGCAGTGCTAGCGCGGGTGTAAAACATAAGTAACGCCTATATAATATATTATATATACTATATACTGTATCTATCAAAGAACATCAAATGATCACATCACAGATATCGCAGCAGAAGAATCATATGAAACATTGGATATACTAGGACGTCCGTGTTTTCAATACGAGCCAATATAAAACACGGATTCCACGGTCACGATGAATAGCCAAACCCACACCCCTTGATCCCTACGAGAGCGGCAAGCAACCCTACCACTTCTAGAGTTAGGAGACCCGGACTCTACTCCTCGAGATGGTCTCCCACTGGACCCTAGAACCCGGTTACTTGTGCTCCCCTCCTTGGGTCTATCCTAGTGCTGAAAAGTAAATAATATATAAAGGGTGACATCATCCGCAACCTGGAAGTGCCCCGATAAAAGAATATTACATACAAGTTTTTACATGAATAAAAAAGAAAAACACTCATCTCACATAAAAAAATCCCGGCTATTCAAACACGACGATCCAATATAACATATCCAGCAACACATAATATCACATGTCATCAACGTAAGTAAGTATGCATACACCGATTGTCGTCGACGTATAGCAACGATAATCGGCAATACCACTACATACTACACTTACGGTCACAGAAAAGAAAGTGTAAAACTACAACAGTTGGAATCCGCAACCTCTTTAGACATCGCATGTCTAATCAAATGAATTCCTTAGACATCACATGCCTAACAATTATAAACCCCGCACTCCAGTCTCTTTATCGAAAACTCTTTTCAATATCGAGTCGGGAAATTCAACAAGATTCCCGACACCCGGTACGAATGCTCGTCGCAAACTTTAGTAGACGGCTGCACCCCCGATACTGTCGACGAAGTGCACTAAGGCGAAACACCGCTACCGCGAGCACCCGAACGGATGCTTTCGGGGACGGGGTTCTCCTACAGTCACTTGGTCGGGGCTATGGGATGAGGCTGTCTATTAAGTTTACCCGGCAAGTATCCGCGTACCCTATGTGATTGCGATGGACTTTTGATCACATAAAAATCCCGTGGCAACCAATCAAGTGAGACTAAACTGCTATGTTTATAACATTCATTCAGTTATCTCATAACTACTTGTGAATTCCAATTATTGTATCACATTCCAGATAAAATAGAAAATGTTAAACTTTCCGATCGAACATTCAAACACCCAAGTTTTCCCGAAACAGCTCAACACATGAAACAAGTTTAAAAACATTCACTTCGTGCCTCAGTACCAACGGTCCAGCCGTAGAAGGGTCAAGCCAACGCCTCACATGTGGCACGCCGTACTGCCCCAAACCCTAAGGTTCAAAGGGCAGTTCAAGACGGTCACATAATCGAGTTAAGGTTTGTTGTCTTCTAGAGGGACCATCGCGTTACTTGCACTACTTGGAACGTTATTAAACCACGGAAAGATCCAACACTTGGAAATTTCCCGACAGGAGAAAAGGTGGGTATTTATATCCAGTCGAACCTTTTTAACATATTCTAAAATTACCCGGAAAAGCTCATAGACAAAGTTTGAAATTTCCGATCGAATCATCGAAGCTCCAAAACACCCCAGAAAACTCAATTCTTGAGTACAAATTAAAAATTCCCAGAAAACTCAGCACCTGAATAAACAAATTACTGTGCAAAAATTATTGGCTAATCTCAGAATTTGGCTGCGGTTCCGCCGCTCTTTAGACACATCATTAGGTAATTTTTTCACCGTAATTCTTAGAATTCCCTGCTGAATTTTTTAAGCATTTTTAATCTGGAAAAATCCGAGTTTTGTAAAAATGTACAGAGAGGTGTCATTTTTAGGGTTTCGGGGTTCGATCCGAATTCTAACTTCGTCAACACATCGCCTAAGGCTCTAGCTAGGCTCTGATACCACTGTAGGGATCCTAGGCACACTAATGAGGTCTCACAAGGCATCAACCATGCCAATTTCAAATTTTACAAGTGCCGAGAAATCCTAAAACGGATCGTTGACTAGAATTTTAGGCGAAACATGCAACTAGTTAACAACTTAACTAAGTGAAAGAGACTACAACCTTTGTAGATCCGGTCCTCCACCTCCATAGCTCCTCCGTAACGATGTCCCCTCACTGCGATCATCGAATCCCGGACTCTAGCGTCGGCTTCATCGGAGAAATGATCGGGCTAGGTCGTCGACTTCGATGCCGAAGATGATCTACGTCGAGGCAACACAAGATCAAGCTCCAACTTCACCAAGTCATGAAACTTGTGAAGAAAATACCCTATACTACTTGGCAAGTGGTAGATGATGAAGAAATAAGAAGTGGGTTCACTTTAGAATTGGATTTCTCACTCTTTTTCTCAAGTTGCCATTGATGGAGGCAAGCTTTCTTCCTTTTTGAAGATGAAGAAGAAGAAGAAGAAGAAAAGAATATGATAAGAATTATTCTAAAACGAAAATAAGTTGATTCTTATCATATAGCAACCATGGTTTAGTGTAGAGAATAAACTAGGGTTAAGTTGAATGGTTAGGTTAAAGGAAACAAACAAAATGGTCAAGCTTTCAACACTTCATGAAGTTTCATGAAAGAAACAAAATAAGCCACCATTCTATTTATCCTCCAAAATGAATAAATAAATAAATGAATAAGTAAATAAAAACCCTAACCATTAACATAACCATGGTTTAAACTAAACGTACACCCAAACTTGCATGTATCATCAAACATGATACAATCTTGTGCACAAAAGTATATCATATATACAACTTGTGTACATCAAGTGAGAAAATCCATCTTAAGTTAACCAATACTAGTTAATGCAAAATAATATATCAAATATATAATTATACATTAAATCATCAAATCAACACATGATTTAACGATCCGGTCATATCGCATATAACCGACTAATATCCAATGTATCGGCTTATCGAATCAATCCTTGATTCGATAACTAGGTTATATCACATACAACCATTCGATACATTCATCGCGAGAATAGAATACGGTATCACATACATGCATTATTCTCGGTCCCGCACATATCTCATATGCACTCCTATTTCGTTTCGCTTGAGCCAGGAAACCTCTGTGTAGGACTCTAAAGAATCGACAATACACCGGCAGCAGATGATGATCATATCAAATACCCACAAGCCTTAAGCGGTCTGCTAAACGTAACGGCCACCCGGGTATTGAGCGATCAGAAGATCGACGAGCAAGCCCGCTCAAACTCCTGTGAATCCAACCTGTAACACTTACCGTACAGTCCGGTCTGATCGTCTGATATGTCGCATATCTCGCCTAGAGGTGGTAAACGTCAGACCCCAGTAGCTCGATAAGTCGTGTCGATATGAGGTCTATAACAGTTCGAGAAACTACTAGTAACACTTACCAGTAAATCTCAGCAACCCTGGCTAGGGATTTCCGGTTATAGCCAATCGAACACAGCGCAACATCAACCCCCTATACCGGGAGAGACGAATCCCCTCCTATCGCTCATTGCCTCCATGTGATTCGGGACTGTACCCAAAAATCACCGTTTTGCACGCCCTCTTGGACGTGGTAAGGTGGAAATCAAAGCACAATGGGAACCACACAAGACTCTATGACGATCTCGGTGTTGGAGATAGTGCCCTCAGAGTCAATTATTGGATCACAGGCACGTGATTGCAACGATTGAGGGAGGACCTGTCCCAGTAGGACAGTCTTACTCGAGATGATAGTATTCTATCTGGTTTATCTTTATCATCGTGTACTGCTTTAGGTGACCTGACATGTCGCTATTACACGTTGATAGAGCCCTAGGATTCTTGCTTGACCACCAGCAGTATGAGGGCGATCATATAAGTGGGAGCTGGTAGTCTATAAGTACATCCTTAAACGGTCCCTAGTCGTGGGAGTTTCGAGACAGGGCATCGATACTCCAGAGTAGACTAGTGTATACAGTCGAGACCCCGACGAGGGGCGGTGGCCGGTCTCACAAGCCACTGGTGTCAGTTGGTTCACCTAAGATGTATACAGGTGCTCATTGGGTTATGAGTACACCGGACAGGACTCGTCGGGAACATGCTAGTTGGTCTTATACCTGACGTCAGATAGCAGTTCCCTGGTGAAATGTGTACAGGTTAGTTCATCGACCTGGGGATCGTCATTTGTCTCGTGTGAGTTCCCACTGTACTTTGATTACTACCCTACCACGCTCAAAAGAGACGTGCAAACAGGTTTTAGTTGGGTACAGTCCCGAGCCGCATGGAGGCAGTGAGCGGATCTTCAGGGGTTCGTCTCTCCCGGTATTGGGGGTGAGGTCGCGCTGTGTCTAGGAGAGCTATTTGTCACGACCCGTAAGTACGGAACGTGACCGGCACTTAGATTACGAAGCGTCTAGAGGCGCCACGTAACCTAAGTAAGCCGAAGCCCAGAAATCTAAACCATAGAAGAAGAAGAAGAAGAAGAAGAAAAAGAAAACAAGTTTAAAAGCATCAGCAATTTTCCCAAAAATTTCGGCAGAGTCTCCTCTGTAAAAACTGGCCCCCAAACGGGTACAACAAGTATAATATACATAAACAATAAAAAGCATCCCCAAACGGGAGCTAGCATCAACGCCAACAGGCGGAAACAACCACAGCAAGCACAATAATATACAACGCCAATAGGCGAGGCTCAAAACTCAAAAGAAAACAAAACCACCAGATCTGAATAACACATGCGCGACTCTAAGGTCGAAATAAACAACTGGTCCAATAAACTTATCAAGTAATACAAATATGGTTGATGGAGCTTACTAGATACAAATGAATGAATAAAAGTACAATGGTGGTTCGGATACAAGTGAACCAACCTACCGTGCAAATCACCCTGAAGAAAAGATGTGCCAACAAGCTGCCACGGAAACCTGTACATCGAACCTGTAAAGAATTTGGCACAACGGGGGTGAGTTGCCAACTCGTGACTAGAAGACATCTACGAAAAGAAATCGAATGCACGACGCTATCCTAGGTCATAATAATACACTACTATATCCCAAACATCTAGTAATAGCAGGGTAATACTACGTGTAAGTGCAAATACTCCGTGTCGTGTCAGTGCCTCATATAGTACTAAGTCATATGAAATGAAATGCATGCACCATGAATGTAAAGTCACAAATCCTGAAATCCAGATATAAATGTATGAGAACCTTTAGCCGTTATCATAGTAAAGTGTGTATAAGCATCTGAAATCTCAACAATGAAATCCATGGAAATCCGTGTCAAGCATCGACACAACACATGTAACCTCAAGTATCAATATGTCGGGCTCCGTCAGTCCGGATCGGCCCATATCATCAAATCCCACGACAACGGTCGGTATCCTCCGGATATCCGCCGCGCCAGACATCACCGGTAGGTGGCCTTTCCCTGCCAGGCTCATCGTCTACAACTCGATCTTCTTGCCCCGGGGTACCATACCGGGCCCACCATGTACCCGAGACGGTTCATCCACTCCTCGAATCGGGTCTCGAAATCCATCAGAAAACATGAAATACTCATGGTGGACGACACATACATCATGAGAAAACCGCATCTTATTTTAAAAAAAGAGAAGAGGAGAGAGAGAGAAGTTTTTATATATTTTTGCGGTTTTCCCCAAAAATCCAGAAATCTCATAGAAATCCAAATCTCAAAATCATGAGTACTATATGATAAGTGTCGGCATATGCCCATAATACTGCATGATAACACGAAAATATGAATGCATGAATGTCTAAGTAATGAATGTCATGTCTTATACTTAACATCAGAGAGTGATCACAATACTACATCGGTTTAGTTGTTAACTGATTCTATCAATAAAAGATAATATGATCTAAAGTGTACGTGACATAGCAATTACCGATGATGATGTGTGTGAGCCGGCAAATAAGTGTGCGTGGAACATGCGCATCATCGGTAATAGTGCTGGTGTCCTAACAGGTAAAGTTTATACTGATTATAGTAACATATAAAAGAACATGCACCATGATGATTACAGTATGAATGTAAATACAGATGTGCATTATCCACTCCTCTGCGAGATACGGGTACAACTACCACTATGTGAGTCGAACCTAAACCAGTGTCCATCTAACATCCTAAGGAATTAAACCTAATAGACTAGTCAGTAAGAAACTAGAGTCTACCTAAGGTCTTAATCAATATCTCTAATAGTCGGCGATCCCGCCTCAATAGCGTCACGTACGTAGTACGGCTTCCTCGAATCAAGAGTACGGATCAATCATCAAATCTAAGCCTCGTACGGTAAAATCCATCGTACGGCATCCCAATATCGGGGTACGGTCAAGTATCTCCTAGGTGTCTCCTCATTCGTATAATGTCATCATCAGCACATCTCATGATCAAGGTGTTAAACTGTGATCGCATACATCAATCATATATCATTGCCATCATGATAAGCATCATTAGTTTATCCTCAGAAATATCATGTCGTAATCAAGTTATACATATATCATATCGTGATCAGTCACCAGTTACAGTCCGGGTACTATTCTAGCGTCCCATGTACATCAATATCACCACCACTCTTTATAATTTATAAATGTATGTTCATTATCTCATTCTCTAATGATCCGCTAACACTTTATTACGACTGTATAGTCAAGAATCACGGCATCAAGCCCAGTTATACTGTTTCATCATACCTCGGATATCATATCACATCAATGAATCCTATATATGTGTGGTGTATATATATACACCTATACCTAGTTTTATATATATATACACACATATACGTATACGCCAAGTCAAGTTTTAGTGTGTGCGTGTATGTTTCTATCAGAAACCTACGAACCTTTCCCAAAGTATTCATCCTCAGGTATGGTTTTCCTAAATCAGTCTAGTCCCGCCTAGGGTCATTACTAGGGTCCTGCTCGGTAAGAATCTAGGGTCACATCGGGTTTCCTAATGTCACTAAGTACTATTCCTATTCTACGTTGCGGGGGTGCTAAACGCCATCCACCCGACTTCCCCCCGTAGATATACATCTACTCACCTGGTCCATGTCTGCCGAAGACAGTGTCGCCATCCTCCTCTTCATCGCCCGCAGTCTACGTGAGGGGTACCTAGACGCAAACATTTAAATAGTATCGTAAACTGAATCACATACAAAAGTCAAACGATACAAAGAACAAGCATAGGTTAAAACCTATGTCCCGTCCACGCAAAAGAACCAAATACCGCTCGATATCGGCGTACAAACTCCGATGGATCGAGATAACATCATCAAACAACTTGTAGTTTAAAAACACATTACTTATACCATAAAACACGATTAAATCCATCGAAACCCTAAAATCTATCAAACTGTCCAATTTCGCAAAAACCCGAAAATGCCAATATACCGTTTTTCATCAAAACTTGACATTTAAATGAAACTAATGGTCATAAAACTCATTAAATAGCATTACTAGACTATACAAACCATTACTATATTTTTATTACACAAATTTATATAAATTTGAAATTTCTAGTTTACAACATTTAACAATTTTCAACATTTTCCAAGCAAAATACCACAATTCCACCTCAAAACATGATTTTGCATAAATTAATGACTTAAACCACAATTTATGATGATAATGATATAATTAAACCAATATTATATTTTAAATCCCTTTTATTTAGAATTTTCCAAAATCTAGTTAATAAAATAATAGCATTTTATTACTATTTTCCAATTATCAATTGAATCTAGTGATCAAACTAAGTTTTTCTTCCCATTAACATGTTAATATGCTCACTAAAACTACAATCTAATGATAGAAATCTTAATTGGAATTTTATATTACCCATAAACATATTTTATAAAAAACTAGTTTGCTAAAAAGTATAATTAAATCAATTTTAGGTTAACAATTTACAACATATCATCCCTATAAGAATTTCCACTTCTAAATATGTTAAACTAGTGATTATAACCCTCATTAATTAATAAAAATCACAACTTGATTTTTCAAACCCTAACTTGAATTTTAAAAGTAGTAAATAGAATTAATAGATTAAATCTAATTAAACTTTAAAAGAAATATCTAATAGAAATAAAATAAAAGAGAAGGATTTATACCTCCACAACCTCATGTCCAAACTTGAAAATGAGCCTCAAAAATACATGCTTTCCCACTCAAAATTCCATGTAAAGAAGAGTAGAGAATAAAGGGTATGAAAATATATATGATTTTGTGGAATTTTAATTGAATTTTTGATGTATTTTTGATGATTTTTGAATAAAAATGAGGTGGAAAATGGGGGGGCTGCCATGGATGAGTTGTGTCCGGCCATGGGGAGGGAGAAAGAGAAAAGAGTGAAGAAAAGTGTGGAAGTTTCAAGAAAGAATCATCATTTAAAGTCTTTTCATGGTTTAATTAATTATTTATTTATTTATTTACTATAGCAACTCAAGAAAGCTCTAGAAATTAGGAAAAATTTGCAAATAATTTTTGCATGATACACACTAAATTCTAATATGCCATGGTTCATTTTTACAAATTAAAACCATTTAAATTTGTAATTTACACTAATTTAGTGTAAAAATAAAGCTTATGTTAATATTTAAAATAATTAATTTAGGAAAAATATTTTATTAAACCAAAAATTTATAAGTGGCTAAATAAACACTATTTACTAGTAATTTCATAATTAAAATAGATATTTTTAAATTTATAGTTAAAAACAATCACGGTTTGGTTTTACGAAAAATACATTTTACTTTACCGAAAATCCTAAAATTCACTTAAACACTTTTATTCATTTAATTATTTATTTAATTATTTTTAAAATGTTACACTATTACACGAAGCCTTCGGCCGAGGCAGGAGATTTACTGGTAGGTATTCCAGTAGTATCTCAGGGTGTTCTGGGCTACACTCCGACACGACTTGTACCGTTTTTGGGGGTCCGACTTTTACCAACCCCCTAGGCCCGCCATGCGATGCTCATAGACGAACGGACCGGACTGTACGGATATTGTCACTGACAGGATCAGTAGGGTGTCAGGATGAGTTCGCTCATCGACGTCCCTTTTGGTCAATGCCTGGTAGCCCGTTACGTATTGGCTTATACCTCTGACGTGCTAGTGGTTAAATCCATAGCCAAGATGTTGACGAGTCTTTAGAGTCCTCCACATTCTGTTGCTCAAGTTTTCGGGCGAAACGCTGTAGAGGCCGTATGGAGATATGGCAGGGTCCGATCAGATACGTGCGGTATTGCACGGATCAGGATCGGACGGATAATACTAGCCGGCTTTGGTTTAAGCCAGATCCTAGTATAGTACAGTGTAGATTTGTCTCATTGCATTTGTATTCGGTCGGAATACAAATGTGGGTATGTATACACAGTATCGGGGTTTTCCTGTAATTTATTACGGGACCAGTTTTCTGGAGTTGCCAGTTTTCTTTCCGTCTCGGCCATTTTCATTTGTATCTTTCAATGGCCGAAGATTGGTGGAGGAGGGCTTATTTGCATTTGTGCAAATAAGTATTTGTGGAGGGTGTTCTTTGCATATTCTTGTATCATGATTATTCCTCCACCATTTGACTTCTTCTTCTTCTCATCATGGCTTGACTTTTGAGTCATCATGGTTGTTGATGATTAGCTTGTTGGAGTGTTGGTTTTGGTGCAATCATGGTTGTTGATGATGGTTGTTTTGGAGTGTGGGTTTGTTTGTGATCATTTCCCTTCATGATTATCTTTATTCCCTTGCATTATGGTTGTGGTTCTATGATCCATTGACCACTCTCTCATTCTCACCCTCCGCTCACTTTGCATGGCCGGCCACTCCTCATGGGGCTGTCCCAATTTTTGGGCAAGGGAATTACACTCATTTGGCTTCACAAAATCCCATTGTTCCACCTCCAAAGAATAGTTCAATTCCTCCACCATTATGGCAACCTCCATGAACCCCAACGTGAGACATGGTTCTACACACATTCTACAGCAAACCTTGGACACGTCGGCTCGCCAACATCGTGCCCGAGTTGCCTCGGTATAGAGGTGGGAGCCCGTAAAAGAAGCAGGCGACGTGGTGCCCTTCCGGCGAGGAGGTGGAGAATGGACATTCCGCGGGAGATCGGGACAACGGCGAGAAGACCGGAGGACACGGATTGCTCGGTATATCTCTCTTCCCCATCTAGTAGTTAGCTAGGACTAGTTAATGGCCCGATCCGGGTTTTTAGTGCACGGTGGTGCCGGTTTGAAATTTAAAGCTAACCATCGCTTCCGCATTTGGCCTCGGGATGGAGGCCGGGGCGCCGCCGTGCAGTTACAGTGGTATCAGAGCCTCGCCATTAATATAGTCTAGCTTTGTCTAATGTGTTTTACATTTCCGATCGAACAATTTTCCAAAAACCGTATTTTTCTTCACATTAGTTTCTGTCGAAATTTTTTGAAGTCCAAAAATTTTTCAGGTTGTTTCAGAATGATGTGTAGGACATTCTAAGAGTTCTGTGAAAATTTGGGCTCGTGAACAGTCCAAACCACCGCGGAACCACGGCCAAACCCTTGCTTGGGTCGCGGTTCCGCCGCTACTTGAACTGTTCAGTCCCCCAAATTTTTACAGAATGCTCCAGAGTGGAAAATAGGGGTTTTGGAATATTAATTTTGGGCCCAGAATTTCTTGATGTGCTACAGTAGTACTTGGGGGCCCACTTGTTAAAATTTGATCGATCGAATATTTTAAAGACATTAGTTCACAGTATTTACATTATATCTGCGACCGTGAATGTCACTTGATCGGTAAATCCTGTCTAACTGCTATAGCCCGGTTAGACGGATTTGCAAACGTGACTTTCACGTTGATGTTCTGTGTATTGCTGGGATGTTGCGGTTCGGTCGTGGGGATAGCTTGGTTGCAGTGGTAGTACAGTTTTGTTGTATTATGTACATTTGATATTGCGGGGTGAGCGTCCGACATGTGGACTGCCGTCATTGCCTTTTTGTATTATTCTTTTGGGGCACGACCAGGTTACGGTTGATGTACCCATTGTATGTATATTTTACTTTCTGTACTAGGATTGCCCCGCGGAGGGGTGCACGGATAGCCGGATTCTAGAGGGCAACAAGCCTGCATCTTATGGCATTGAGACGGAGGGGGCTTCACTCTAGGATTGGCAGGCTATTCGCCGCACTCGTAAGGGGTACAGGTTGACCCAGGAAGGGTGCCCAAGTTACCAGATTCCGTGAAGTGCTGGGTGGTCCATTCACGTTGCTGAAGGGGGCTGCCTCGCTTCAGGTTTTGGCGGGTAACTTGCCGTGCCCGTAGGGGTCTAGGATTTCTTTGCACAGGCTATCCACACGACCAGGGGAACGTCGGGTTTCAGTAGTGGCTCTGTGAAACCCGGGGATCCCAGATATCTGTGATGCTGTACATTTCTGTGATGTTGCATTTTATCACGCCTTGAGCGAAATATTTTATATTGATATATATATATATATATATTAGTAGATGTTGTATATGTTTTGCATCCGCGCTAGTCCAGTCGCCGCTCTGTCGTTAGTTAGCTAACCTAACGGGTAATGAAGGGACCCAGTGGCGAATGCGGATGGCATATACGTGCGTCATATTATTTTCGTTCTTTATGGTGTGATCAATTGATGGGACTGCGTTGATTCGGATCAATGCAAGTTAAAAACAAACCTTATCTGATGTTGTTGGAACACTTTTCAAAAAGCCGTTATTGCAAGGACGTTCACTTTTGTTTTGCATCGTGGTATTCAGTTGGAATATCCTGCTCCTCAGTCGACGAGGCAAGGGCCGAGATCCCTTCACCGGGAGTGACCCCTTGGACAAAAAGTTTGCGTCAGGGCAATGACTTCATTATAGCCGATTACTTTTGCTTTGCACCGTGGTATTCAGTTAGAATATCCTGCACCTCATTCTACGGGGAAAGAGCCGAGATCCCTTCACCAGGAGTGACCTCTTTAGCAACGGTTTTCGTCACTATATTTCTAAAAGCTATCCGTTCCTTCAACGATATCAAGTTCTTTACGTTAAAGGTTTTCTCCAGAAACCATTCGTAGCCCTCCGTCGTTTCATATGGGTGGTCAATAGTATTCAAGCTGTGTTTGTTGGCCAAAGTCAAGGCACAGTGTTTGGTAGCTATTAGGGTATTCATATGCAGCATAGATAGATGCGTTGGTTTGGGGCAGTCGTACAGCCTTGTTGGCCAAAGTCAAGGGCTTGTGCGGGTGGGCTCAAATTAACTTGGAGAATGACGGGTAGAACTTGACATGTGACTTATGATTTGTTGGCCAAAGTCAAGGTCATAAGAGCATGGGGCAGAAATCACATCGGGAGTTTCAAAAGAACTGAAACTTGCCAGATATGCGCATACCTTCTGGAGTGTGACACCGTGAGCGGATTCCGTCACGTTATCATGCGATGATAGTTGGATCCCGATTCCCACTGATGAGTTAGTTTACTCCTCGGGTGACCCCGACTAATACTTCTTTCAGGTTTGGAGGAGAATTTGAGGTACAGTGGGAGGTTTCCAGATTAGATAAATTGGTAACCATTCTGATCTAGGATAGAGTGCACGCTGAGTGTTTCTTTTCTCTCTCTCTTTGGCAGCGCCCATTCACCCGACCCTAAGACTATGACTCAGTGACCAAGTTAACCGAACCTTCTTAAACACTGGCTTTTGGATTTTCAGAGTTGCAGACCTCATTGCCACTCCTACTTTTACCCTTTTCTCCAGGACACCCCGTATTACTACGAACGTCCACTTCCATTGGACAAAACCATCGTATGGTTAGATACGAACTCGAAAGAATTTATTCGAGGATGGTTTCAGGTTCTGGAGAAAACGGATAGGACTATTCAGTTGTCTTTTCCTTTTACCTTCTCTCGGGTTGCGAGTACTCCTTGGTTTAGGAGATAGTACACCTATTACGCAAATTGGATAGTCTTCTTCCAAACCTTAGGCTGGTGCCGAACGGTGGGGAATGAAGAAAAGCAATTAACATAACAATGGTGTGCAGAAGGTATTAAGTTAAGACAAAGCAAGTGATTAGTAAGAGGGAAAAGTAAATTGCAACTGATATTCATGACCAAACCAGGTATTTCATTACCACTCCCAAATCACCTTTGTATTTCTACAGGACACTCCGTATCACTACGAAGATCCACAGTTTATTGGATAATCCATCGTATGGTTATATACGAACTCGAAAGGAACTTGTTCCAGTTCGGGGATGGATTCTGGTTCAGGAGAAATAGGAATAAGATTTATTCAGGTGTCTTTTATCTTCACCTTCTCTCGCATTGCGAGTGCTCTTAGGATTAGGAGAGTACACCCATTACGCTTATTGGATAGATTTCTTCCAAACCATAGGCTGGTGCCGAACGGTAGGGAAGGAAGAAAACCATTTGGCCTAAGGGGTGTGCAGAAGGTAGTGACTAAAGACATATAAAGGGATTTGGAGAGGTGGAAAAGAATTATACGGTTACAGTCGTGAATCTGGAAGAAGCATTACTAGGAATACCAGGATACCCCATCGAAACATTTCAATGTTTCAGTTTCACTGTGTACTGTTAAAGGAAAATTGATTTCCCGATTAGATACTTACTCCAGAGTATGTATTTACCAGGTATGATTCTCACATCTGTATGGTTTTACAGATGATGAGTGGGAGTAAATTACTGGGAATTAGGTGATCTTCCTCATTATATCGGAATTCGTCATAATTGGTGATAGTTGAGGAAATCGCCTGGGTTGTTTGCCGGTCGGCAAATATTTGGTTTTGAATATCCGCTGTTATGCACCAATTTCAAATCGATATATCTGTACGTCTATTTTCATAGAGTGAGATATACCTTTTTGAAATTATGTCTATGACATTTACCTATATCAATGGATGGTTAGGTAAGGAGCATTAAACAGCGGTGTAATTCTTCTTAACCATAAGTACAGTTTTCAACCTACGACACACAGTGAATGAGTTATCAGACTCAAGGGACTTATACAGAGTATTGTATGTTGTCCAGGGTCCATCAGGACAGAGGGGTTGGTCCTCGTACTATATTCGGTTTACTTATGACTTCTCTAGTTTTTAGACAAGTGTTTCGCGGAAACACAGGGTCTGAATTTTGAGAAGTTATAGGTATTTGAATAAAGTAGAGAACCAGGTGTTGCAAGTATCGGGATTCTACAAGTTGATCGAAGATGTAGATTCTTGTGTATGGTATTCAGTTGATAGTAATGATTAAGAGATCTTGCTTCTCTTTCAGGTTACTCATGATTGGAAGCATTCCTAAGTTGAGTAACGCTGATCGGCCTTCTTCCATTTAGTTGACATGCACTGGAGACAGCTGCATGATTTGAATCTGGTTCAATTAAATCAGTGCCTTTGGTTCTATATTGGATATAGAACAGTTCATATCTTAACGTTGTTAAGGTACGGGGAGTTGTCCGGCTTATGATTAAAACCAGACTTTGGATAACTCAAGGCACGTTTCTGTAATGGCTGTTTGTGGGTTGACCCAGGCTATGACGAGGGTCGACTTTCTACCATCTGGAAGATGAATAGTGATATTGTTCTAGACTCGCCACAGTTTTAATAAAAATGGATCTTTTCAGAAAACAGTAGTGGGAGTATGGTAGAACTGGAAGTGATTCCAGAACCACAAATGATTACTGAAGATTTTATAAGAACCTAAAGATTCAAACTGGTTTGACATTCCATTGGCCACTCCGCAGATAAGGTGGGTAACTTCAGGCACCCGAGAGGTACTCCGGTAGCCTCAAGGACGGTGACAGGGAAGTTCTTGTTTACCCACACTTGCCATTGCTGTTGTTCGAGGTTGCGGGACCCGGCGGGAGGATGAGTATAGCGTCATTCTAAACTAGCTTTAGAAGTGTACGTGTATATGACTCTGCCAGAGGGTTGTCGTAGTCAGTGGGAGCAGCGGAAGCATTGGTGGACAGGTTGCTTATGTCTATTTATAGACTAAAGCAGATATAGCGGAGATAGATCATCAATTTCTGATGTGACAGTCATAGGTTTGACTTCATCAGAATAAGGGATGGATCTGTTGAGAAGGTAGTAGGGAGTGATGTCATGGTATTTGGATGACATACACAGAATAGGAAGTGAAAGTCCTATACTACGATCGGTTATACTTTGGTCGTCACACAGTGGTTTCTCCACAAAGGAAATGGATTTTATATCTGACATACTGGTTACTAGATCTATGGCTTTAGATCTAGATTTGGGTGGTTTCCCAATCAGGGTACTCAGACAGCATTCTAAGAGTATTTAGAATGGACGACTCCTGGCACGGTAGTGTACCTGCAGGTGATGGAGTCACCCTCTCTAAAGGTGTCTTACAGACTAAAGGGGAGAGGGATGTGCATGATTGGCAGATCACTTGCTCAGGCAATTGAGTCAATCATGAGATGTCAAGTACCACACCAGATGTTGTTCTTGCACTAGATGCAATAAGTTGACATTGATCCTATCCTAGAGAAACAGTCGGAAGCAGTTTTAGAACATAAGTAGATGTTCTAGGGATATGATAATGACAGCCTCATTCGGGAGACAGTTATCATTCCAGGCTTCCAAGGTGACCTGGACGACAAGGAGGTTGTCAGAGTTATAGTTTTTCCTTCTGACGAGGGGCAGTATTTTGGACAGGTGGTCCAAGACAATACGGAGGGAGGCATGGCGTAGGAAACTGATTGAGTTCAGTTGACGATACATTCTAAGAAGTTTGGATTTGGAGTTCATTTATGAGCTAGGTCCCATCAGACATCCAGACACATTCTAAGACAGGTATTGCTCATTTCGGGAGATGGGTTTCTCTGCGAACTTGAGATATAGAGAAACATAGAAAGAGACATAAAAGAGGATCCACTCACTGAGGCTATTCCTCGAACGCAATAGTTTCGTAAACGAGCTTTGTGAGACTGACTAGTAGAGGAGTTGGATATTCGGTATCACACGGGCTGTGAGTATGCGACATCGCAATAATTAGTCTTGAGTGCAATTGGGAGATTGTTGGAGATAGTGCCCTCAGAGTCAATTATTGGATCACAGGCACGTGATTGCAATGATTGAGGGAGGACCTGTCCCAGTAGGACAGTCTTACTCGAGATGATAGTATGCTATCTGGTTTATCTTTATGATCGTGTACTGCTTTAGGTGACCTGACATGTCGCTATTACACGTTGATAGAGCCCCTAGGATTCTTGCTTGACCACCAGCAGTATGAGGGCGATCATATAAGTGGGAGCTGGTAGTCTATAAGCACATCCTTAAAAGGTCCCTAGTCGTGGGAGTTTCGAGACAGGGCATCGATACTCCAGAGTAGACTAGTGTATACAGTCGAGACCCCGACGAGGGGCTGTGGCCGGTCTCACAAGCCACTGGTGTTAGTTGGTTCACCTAAGATGTATACAGGTGCTCATTGGGTTATGAGTACACCGGACATGACTCGCCGGGAACATGCTAGTTGGTCTTATACCTGACGTCAGATAGCAGTTCCCTGGTGACATGTGTACAGGTTAGTTCATCGACCAGGGGATCATCATTTGTCTCGTGTGAGTTCCCACTGTACTTTGATTACTACCCTACCATGCTCAAAGGAGACGTGCAAACAGGTTTTAGTTAGGTACAGTCCCGAGCCACATGGAGGCAGTGAGCGGATCTTCAGGGGTTCGTCTCTCCCGGTATTGGGGGTGAGGTCGTGCTGTGTCTAGGAGAGCCATTACACGAAGCCTTCGGCCGAGGTTGGAGATTTACTGGTAGGTATTCCATTAGTATCTCAGGGTGTTCTGGGCTACACTCCAACACGACTTGTACCGCTTTTGGGGGTCTGACTTTTACCAACCCCCTTGGCCCGCCATGCGATGCTCATAGACGAACGGACCGGACTGTACGGATATTGTCACTGACAGGCTCAGTAGGGTGTCAGGATGAGTTCGCTCATCGACGTCCCTTTTGGTCAATGCCTGGTAGCCCGTTACGTATTGGCTTATACATCTGACGTGCTAGTGGTTAAATCCACAACCAAGGTGTTGACGAGTCTTTAGAGTCCCCCACATTCTGTTGCTCAAGTTTTCGGGCGAAACGCTGTAGAGGCCGTATGGAGATATGGTAGGGTCCGATCAGATACGTGCGGTATTGCACGGATCAGGATCGGACGGATAATACTAGCCAGCTTTGGTTTAAGCCGGATCCTAGTATAGTACAGTGTAGATTTGTCTCATTGCATTTGTATTCGGTCGGAATACAAATACGGGTATGTATAAACAGTATCGGGGTTTTCCTGTAATTTATTACGGGACCAGTTTTCTAGAGTTACCAGTTTGCTTTCCGTTTCGGCCATTTTCATTTGTATCTTTCAATGGCCGAAGATTGGTGGAGGAGGGCTTATTTGCATTTGTGGAGGGTGTTCTTTGCATATTCTTGTATCATGATTATTCCTCCACCATTTGACTTCTTATTCTTCTCATCATGGCTTGACTTTTGAGTCATCATGGTTGTTGATGATTAGCTTGTTGGAGTGTTGGTTTTGGTGCAATCATGGTTGTTGATGATGGTTGTTTTGGAGTGTGGGTTTGTTTGTGATCATTTCCCTTCATGATTATCTTTATTCCCTTGCATTATGGTTGTGGTTCTATGATCCATTGACCACTCTCTCGTTCTCACCCTCCCCTCACTTTGCATGGCCGGCCACTTCTCATGGGGCTGTCCCAATTTTTGGGCAAGGGAATTACACTCATTTGGCTTCACAAAATCCCATTGTTCCACCTCCAAAGGATAGTTCAATTCCTCTACCATTATGGCAACCTCCATGAACCCTAAAGTGAGACATGGTTCTACACACAATCTACAGCAAACCTTGGGCACGTCGGCTCGCCTACTTCGTGCCGGAGTTGCCTCGGTATAGAGGTGGGAGCCTGTAAAAGAAGCAGGCGACGTGGTGCCCTTTCGGCGAGGAGGTGGAGACTGGACATTCCGCTGGAGATTGGGACAACGGCGAGAAGACCGGAGGACACGGATCGCTCGGTATATCTCTCTTCCCCATCTAGTAGTTAGCTAGGACTAGTTAATGGCCCGATCCGGGTTTTTAGTGCGCGGTGGTGCCGGTTTGAAATTTAATGTTAACCATCGCTTCCGCATTTGGCCTCGGGATGGAGGCCGGGGCGCCGCCGTGCACTTACACTCGGGTCAACAGACTACTCTGTACCAGTGTCACCAGAGAACTGCCATCTGACGTAAGGTATAATACCATCTGGGAGTTCTCGGGGAGTCCGTCCAGTGTACCCAGTCTCTACTGAGCATCCGTATATCATCTCCGATGTCAAACACCAATGGATATGGGATCATCCATCGCCCATCTGTATGGGTCGAGAAGGTATACGCTAGTCTACTCTGGTATATCGATGCCCCGTCTCGATACACCCACGACTAGGGACCTTGAAGGATGTACTTATGGACTACCATGTCCCCACTAGTATGATCCGCATCATAGTCCAGGTAGTCAAGTACACATCCTAAGGGCTTTACCAACATGTAACAGAGAGACAATCAGTGTACACGTTAAGGTAAAGAGCAACCAGATAACATACTATCATGTCGAGCAAGAAAGTCCTCCCTATATATGTCCAAGCATCCACTACCATATACATCCTATGTATAGTAATGGCCTCTAGGGCATACATATAACTAACACATACAATACTTTGTATAAATCCACTTAGTTTAATAACTCAAACCCTGTGAATCGTAGGTTGAAAACTCTACTATGGTTAAGAAGAATTAGACCGCTATTGAATGCACCTTACCTAATCAACAACTGATATGGGTAAATATCATAGACATAATTTCAAAAACTTATATCTCACTTTATAAAATAAACATACAGCTATATCAGTTTGAAATTAGTGCATAACAATGTGTTGGAGATAGTACCCTCAGTGTCAATTATTGGATCACAGGCACGTGATTGCAATGATTGAGGGAGGACCTATCCCGGTAGGACAGTCTTACTCGAAATGATTGTATGCTATCTGGTTTACCTTTATCATCATGTACTGCTTCAGGTGACCTTACAGGTCGCTATTACACGCTGATAGAGCCCCTAGGATTCTTGCTTGACTGCCAGCAGTATGATGGCGATCATATACGTGAGAGCTGGTAGTCTATAAGCACATCCTTAAAAGGTCCCTAGTCGTGGGAGTTTCGAGACAGGGCATCGATTCTCCAGAGTAGACTAGTGTATACAGTCGAGACCTCGACGAGGGGCGGTGGCCGGTCTCACAAGCCGCTGGTGTCAGTTGGTTCACCGAAGATGTATACAGGTGCTCATTGGGTTATGAGTACACCGGACAGGACTCGCCGGGAACATGCTAGTTGGTCTTATACCTGATGTCAGATAGCAGTTCCCTGGTGACATGTGTACAGGTTAGTTCATCGACCTGGGGATCGTCATTTGTCTCGTGTGAGTTCCCACTGTACTTTGATTACTACCCTACCACGGCTCAAAGGAGTCGTGCAAACAGGTTTAGTTGGGTACAGTCCCGAGCCACATGGAGGCAGTGAGCGGATCTTCAGGGGTTCGTCTCTCCCGGTATTGGGGGTGAGGTCGCGCTGTGTCTAGGAGAGCCATTACACAAAGCCCTCGGCCGAGGCAGGAGATTTACTGGTAGGTATTCCTGTAGTATCTCAGGGCGTTCTGGGCTACACTCCGACACGACTTGTACCGCTTTTGGGGGTCTGACTTTTACCAACCCCCTAGGCCCGACATGCGATGCTCATAGACGAACGGACCGGACTGTACGGATATTGTCACTGACAGGCTCAGTAGGGTGTCAGGATGAGTTCGCTCATCGACGTCCCTTTTGGTCAATAGCAGGTGGCCCGTCACGTATTGGCTTATACCTCTGACGTGCTAGTGGTTAAATCCACAACCATAGTATTGACGAGTCTTTAGAGTCCACCACACTTTCAGTTACTCAAGTTTTCGGGCGAAACACTGTAGAGGCCGTATGGAGATATGGCAGGGTCCGATCAGATACGTGCGGTATTGCACGGATCAGGATCGGACGGTTTGTACTAGTGGCCGTATGGATATATGGCAGGGTCCGATCAGATACGTGCGGTATTGCACGGATCAGGATCGGACGGACATTACTAGCCGGCTTTGGTTTAAGCCGGATCCTAGTTTAGTACAGTGTAGATTTTGTCTCATTGCATTTGTATCCGGTCGGAATACAGATGCGGGTGTGTATGCACAGTATCGGGGTTTTCCTGTAATTTATTACGGGACCAGTTTTCTGGAGTCGCCAGTTTGCATTCCGTTCCGGCCGGTTTTTCTTTGTTCTTTCCCGGCCGGACTTTTCCGATGGAAGGGGGTTATTTGCAAGTTTGCAAATAACCATTTGTGGAGGGGTTCTTTGTATTTGTGGCATTATGAAAGATTAAGCATCTTTGCTTTTCATGATGGCTTGCTTTTTGAGATTAGAAGTGATTAGAAATTGATTTGAGAGAATGATCATTACCTTTTGATGTGAAGCTTACTTTTGATGTGGTCACCCTTTTGCATCTCCTACGCTCACCTCCCTTCTTGTTATTTGATTGTATTTCATTCCTCCACCATTCTAGAGAGAGAGAGGAGAGGCTTCACTTGAGAGAAAAAGAATGAGAGAGTTCATTTTTGTTATGTGAGAAATTCTTCATCTCATCTTGTTCTTGCTAGAAAATTGAAAGCACCAATTTTCTTTACCTCTTCCTCCATCCATCAATGGCAACTACATAAACTCCACGAGACAAAGTTTCTACACTACATTCTACAGCAAATCTTGGGCATGTCGACTTGCCGGCTTCATGCCCGAGTTGCCTCGGTATTGAGGCGGGAGCCCGTAAAAGACGCAGGTGATGTGGTGCCCTTCCGGCGAGGAGGCGACGATATTGAAACATGACTTTCCGTGGGAGATCGGGACGATGACGAGAAGACCGGAGGACTCGGATCACTCGGTATACCTCTCACCCTTTCTCTTGATAGCTAGTATCGGTTAATGGTTACGATCCGGGTATATTGTCCGCGGTAGCGCCAGTTTAAAGTTAAGAAAAATTTTGATTCCGCATTTTGGCCTCGGATGGACGGCCGGGGCGCTGCCGTGGCGCAACATGGTATCAGAGCCACGCCATTAACCTTGTCTAGCTTTGTCTAATGTGTTTTACATTTCCGATCGACCAAAATTCCAAAAATACGCGTTTTCTTTACATCAGTTTTTTGTTGATTTTTTCCTTGCTCAAATTTTTTTTCAGGTTGCAGAAAAGTGATGTAGTGGAAAATATAAGGCTGCTGTAGAAATTCGACAGAGTGATTCCATAGTGGGAGCGCGGAACCGCGGCCAAACCCCCCTTTGGGCCGCGGTTCCGCTGCACTATGGTCAGATCACTGTGTCGTTTTTCTTCAGTTGCTTTCTGGGCTGATTTTAGGGGTTTTGGAACATTAATTTTGGGCCCAGAATTTATTGATGTGCTACAGTAGTACTGTAGGGTTCCTAGGAACTCTCAAGAGGTCTCACAAGGCATCAACCATGCCAATTTCAAAATTTATGGGTGCCGAGAAACCCTAATACGGATCGTTAACTAGAAATTTAGGCGAAACAACGAGCTAGTTAACAACTTAACTACAAGAATACGGAAATACAACCTTTGTAGATCCGGTTCTCCACCTCCATATCTCCGCAATGAAGTCTCCTCACTGTCCATATCAAATCCTGGGCTCTAGCGTCGGCTTCTTCGGAGAAAGAGCGGGCTAGGTCATCGACGACGTGCCGAAGATGATCTACGTCGAGGCATCACTAGATCAAGCTCAACCTTCACCAAGCCATGAAAACTTGTGAAGGAAACACCCTATACTACTTGGCAAGAGGTAGAGGATGAAGAAATAGGAAGTGGGTTCACTTTAGAATTGGATTTCTCACACTTTTCATCAATCCACCATTGATGAAGTGAAGCTTTCTTCATTGAAGAAGATGAAGAAGAAGAAGAAAGTGTTACGATAAGTTAATTAAAAATAGAATAGAAAATCAATACTTATCATAATATTAACTATAGTTATGTGTAGAGAATTGACCAAGGTTAAAGGAATGGTTAGGGTTAAGCATGAAGACAAGAATGGTTACAAAGTCAAAGCTTCATGAAGCTTCAACTAAACTACAAAACTAGCAACCATTCTTTTCTCATCTATTCAAAATAAATAAATAAATAAGTAAGAAAAGAAAACCCTAATCATTAGTTTAACCATGGCTTAATTCATTACACTTAACTATAGTTAAACATGTATCATCAAACATGATACAATCAAGTGCACAAAAGTATATCACATATACAATGTGAACATCCGAGTGAGAATATCCATCTAAAGTGAACCAAAACTAGTTAATGCAAAGTAATATATCAAATATATAATTATGCATTAAATCATTAAATCAACACTTGATTCAATGATCCGGTCGTATCGCATATAACCGACTAGTATCCAATGTATCGGCTTATCGAATCAACCCTCGATTCGATAGCTAGGTCATATCGCATATAACCATTCGATACATTCATCGCGAGAATGGAATACGGTATCATATACACGCATTATTCTCGGTCCCGCACATATCTCATATGCGCTCCTATTTCGTTTCGCTTGAGCCAGGAAACCTCTGTGTAGGACTCTAAAGGCTCGTCAATACGCCGGCAGCGGATGATGATCATATCAAACATCCACAAGCCGCAAGCGGTCTGCTAAACGTAACGGCCACCCGGGTATTGAGCGATCAGAAGATCGACGAGCAAGCCCGCTCACACTCCAGTGAATCCAACCAGTAACACTAACCGTACAGTCCGGTCTGATCGTCTGATATGTCGCATATCTCGCCTAGGGGTGGTAAACGTCAGACCCCAATAGCTCGATAAGTCGTGTCGATATGAGGTCTATAACAATTCGAGAAACTACTGGTAACACTTACCAGTAAAACTCAGCAACCCTGGCTAGGGATTTCCTGTTATAGGCAATCGAACACAGCGCAACATCAACTCCCTATACCGGGAGAGACGAATCCCCTCCTATCGCTCATTGCCTCCATGTGACTCGGGACTGTACCCAAAAACCACCGTTTTGCACGCCCTCTTGGACGTGGTAAGATGGAAATCAAAGAACAGTGGGAACCATACAAGACTCTATGACGATCTCGGGTCAACAGACTACTCTGTACCAGTGTCACCAGAGAACTGCCATCTGACGTAAGGTATAATACCATCTGGGAGTTCTCGGCGAGTCCGTCCAGTGTACCCAGTCTCCACTGAGCACCCGTATATCATCTCTGATGTCAAACACCAATGGATATGGGATCATCCATCGCCCATCTGTATGGGTCGAGAAGGTACACGCTAGTCTACTCTGGTATATCGATGCCCCGTCTCGATACACCCACGACTAGGGACCTTAAAGGATGTACTTATGGACTACCATGTCCCCACTGGTATGATCTGCATCGTAGTCCAGGTAGTCAAGTACACATCCTAGGGGCTTTACCAACATGTAACAGAGAGACAATCAGTGTATACGTTAAGGTAAAGTGCAACCAGATAGCATACTATCATGTCGAGCAAGAAAGTCCTCCCTATATATGTCCAAGCATCCACCACAGTATACATCCTATGTATAGTAATGGCCTCTAGGGCATACATATAACTAACAATCTCCCACTTGCACTAGGGCCATCTGATAGCAGTGGTTGTAGCATCTCATACTCAACCATCCCATAAAAGTCTCTCTCTGGGAAAAGGCCTTTGTGAGTGGATCCGCCGTGTTGTCCTCTGAGTCTACTCTCCTAACCTCGATCACCCTGGAGATCAACCATCTCCATGATCAGGTGATACTGCCTTAGAATATGTATAGATCACTGATGGGACCGGCGTTCCTTGGCATAAGCCACAACTCCATTGTCACACAATGGGAGGAACGTAGTTCATCTCATGAACCAATATACACCCAAACAGCCTCTTTGGTAGCATCTTAAGTAGCGATGTATCCTGCCTTTATCGTCTAGTATGCCTCGGTATCTAGCTTGGAACTCTTCCAACATACCGTCCCTTTACTTAGGGTAAAGACAATGCCTGTGACTGACATTCAGTCGTTATTATCACCCTGGAACCCTTCCAGTGATTCTCCCCAGGATCAATTGATACCATCTCACTACAACTAGTGAGAATCCTAACATCCAATTAGATCTATCTCATAGATCCAAAACCCAGGATTTAGGAGGTATCACTTTGATCCTTTATGGAGAATCATTGTGATAAGCGGAGATTGACCGAGCGTAGCATAGGAAACTCCTTCCCTATCAGGAGCATGTCATCCACGTACTCTACGAGGATCGTTACAATACTCCCTACTACCTTTTTGTTTATACAAGGTTCATCTACCATTTTGATGATGTCAAACTCTTTGACTAATCCATCAAAACAGATGTTCCAACTCCGCGATGCCTGCTTTATCACATAAACCATCTTGCACACGTTTCCGCTGCTCCCACTGTCTACGAAGCCCTCTGGCTGTGTACTTATAGACGCTCTCTTCTAAAACATCATTTAGAAAAGCAGTCATGACACCCTACCACCAGATATCGTAGTCATGGTCTGTAACTGTGGCAAGTAGGATCTGGATGGACTTAAGCATAGCCACTTGAAAAGGTTCCATCATTATCCATGCCTGGTCGATGACGAAAAGCTTTAACAAGTCTAGCTTTGAAAGTCTCAACTTTTCCATCTACACCAAGTAATCTTCTCAAGATTTACTTGCTCCTGATGGGGATTTAACCCTTCAGATTTAGCAACCAAAGTCCATACTTTGTTGGTGCATAAGGATTCCATCTCAGATCGATAAACATCCAGCCATTCTTACAGAGTCTTACTCTCGATGGCCAGCTCGAAGCTAGTTGGGTCATCATCTCATGATGCAATCCTCGCTCCCACTGTCATAGAGAAACCAAAGTATCTCTCAGGTGGGTGAGGAATCCTACTAGATCGGCGGAGAGGCTGAGATTCGTTGGTAACTATTGAATCCTTCGGTTTTATCAAATCATGTGCTGTAGTTTGTATAGCTGGAACATTTCCAGTTGTACATAACAGACCTTGCCTCGAGCGTGTCCGGATTTTGCTTTTAAACATAGCCCGGACAACCCCAAATCTTAACTAACTTAAGATATGGGCTCTACCCTTTCCATATCACATATGAAGTGGTAGGCAACTGATTTGATCTGAACCATTTTCAATAGGTATGCAGCTTCTCAAGTGCATAACTCCCAAAAGGAAATAGGTAACTCAGTAGTACTCATCATAGAGCACACCTTATCATATAGGGTGTTATTGCTCCGCCCCGATACACCATCGTGCTATGGTGTATACGGAGGAGTAATGCTGAGAGAGAATCTCATTCTCCTTTAGAATAATCCAGGAATTCCGTGCTCAAGTATTCTCCTCCTTGATCACATCAAAGGACATAATACTTTTACCCGTATTTTGGTTTTCTACTTCTAAATCATATTCTGTGAATATCTCAAAAGGTTCGGACTTGTGTTTCAACAGGAACATATGTCTGAATCTTGAGAGATTATCAGAGAATGTAACGAAGTACAAAATACCAGTCCTGGCATGTGTAGACAGGGGACCTTAATACATCAACATGTGTCATCCCAAGAGTTTACTAACTCTTTCTCTGTTTCCAGTAAACAGAGCTATGGTCATCGTATCTTTGTGACATGACTGGCAAGTTTCATAAGATGTAAATTCAAACAGATTTAAATATGCATCTAAATGTAACTTCAGCTAGTCAGGTCGCATTGATACGACCTAGTCTACAATGCCTCAAGAAGGATCCGTTCATTTCTGAACTTTTCCTCTTGTGTGTGTTCCGTATACTAAGAACTGTAGTTTGATTTAGAACATCAAAGCTTTTAGATAACGTGCCTGAATCGATCAACTTTTGATATAGGAAATGTTCAAAACATTATCTAATAATACAAAATTATATCCTTTCTTTACTAATAAAGAGACTGATATGATTTTGTATATCAGGTTCGGTATCTAATAACATTCGTTCAGAATCAATGTATTGGTAATACAGGGTGACAGTGACCAACAGACTTGGCTGCAACTCTTGCCCCGTTTTCTGCCTCATGAAACTTATCACCCGTTCTCAGTTCTCTACCTTTCTGTAGCCCTATGTAACAGTTTACATATCTGGGATCCTGATCTGGTTTCACATACCCAGGACGTAGAGTTTACAGAGAAACAGTTCTTTGTAATGAACACACCCGAAGATGATGCATCAACATGCACTCTCTTCGTTTGGGCGGCACGGGAATTCTGGTAATCCCCAATTTCCTGCTCTGTCTTATAACAATTATAAGTTGGAGCGGGACCAACTTTCCCCAGCTCAGTATAACAAGTGGGTTCGGTCAATATTTCCGTATTATTATTTTGATTAAGGCGTGATATGGTCGCTACCTGGAGAGAGAGAGAGAAGAAAACACTCAGCGTGCGCTCTTGCAAGAATAGATTGGTTATTATTTTATCTAATCAGGATGGCTCCCACTGCTTTTTATCAAATCTTCCTTCAAACCCTAAAAGGAAAGACTAGCCAGGTTTAATTACACACTACAAGTTCGCCAATCTTTCAGCCATGCCAGTGTCGGTACTTTGAGGGAGGTCCCCCGTGCTTTCGCACGAACCTAATTAATGTAAACCTCGTTTTCCCAGAGGCGTAACCTCGTTAACACCTTTCTAGACACCTACTTGATCGGCTAATTGTAATGTATAAAACTCTCCCAGGAGTAACTCTTACTCGCAGCGGGTATCGGGATCTAACTATCTCATAGAAGGTATACAATCTCATTGCAAATTTCAACACTTGAAATTCCCGATAATATTTTGCCCCTAGTGTCCTATGACCTTGACGCAGGCCAACAAACCATAGTGCGCTAGTCAAGTTCAACCCGTCATTTCCTGATTGAATTAAACCCACCCGCACGACCCTTGACGCAGGCCAACAAAGTCGCACGACTACCCTAATCCAATCTGCATCATATGCATAAGCAGATAAATACTAGTTAGCTACCGCACACTACGCCTTGACGCAGGCCAACAAAAGTAGCACGAATACTAACTACCACTTATCTGAAATGACGGAGGGCTACAACAGGTTTTTCTGAAAACCTATTGCGTAATGAACTTGATATCGTTGTAGAATCAAATGATTTTTAAAATGGAGTGTTTTTGAGGCTTTTCTAGTTTTGCTAAAGGAGTCACTCCCGGTGAAGGGATCGTCGGTCCTTTCCTCGTCGAAGGAGGTGCGGGATATATCACATATATCACTGTGCAAAGCAAAAACTCTTAAAAGCAATCAAAAACCAAACCGAGTGTGTAGCATCTGTCAGTTATTGCTAAAGGAGTCACTCCCGGTGAAGGGATCTCGGTCCTTTCCTTATCGAATAAGGTGCAGGATATATCACATATACCTCTGCGCAAAGCAAGAACTTTAGCTACGGGTTTTATTTTGAAATTCGATTCTACAACATCTTAGGTTTCTTTTTATTTCATTAATCACATTAATGAAGTCCCATCATTTAAGTACCTAAACATCACAGATAAATACGACGTACACTTATGTCATCCGCATTCGCCTCGATGTCCCCTCGTGCACCGTTAGGTTAGGTAACTAACGGCAGAGCGGGGCAGGGCTAGCGCGGGTGTAAAACATAAGTAATGTCTATATAATATATACTATATACTATATACTGTATCTATCACAGAACATCACATGATCCCATCACAGATATCGCAGCAGAAGAAACATATGAAATATTAGATATACTAGGATGTCCGTGTTTTCAATACGAGCCAGTATAAAACACGGATTCCACGGTCGCGATGAATAGCCAAACCCACACCCCTAGACCCCTACGAGAGCGGCAAGCAACCCTACCAATTCTAGAGTTAGGAGACCCGGACTCGACTCCTCGAGTTGGTCTCCCACTGGACTCCAGAACCTGGTTACTTGTGCTCCCCTCCTTGGGTCTATCCTAGTGCGGAAAAGTAAATAATATACAAAGGGTGACAACTTCCGCAACCTGAAAGTGCCCCAATAAAAGAATATTACATACAAGTTTTTACATGAATGAAAATGAAAACACTCATCTCACATAAAAACCCCCGGCTATTCAAACACGACGATCCAATATAACATATCCAGCAACACATAACATCATATGTCATCAACGTAAGTAAATATGCACATCCCAATTGTCGTTGACGTATAGCAACGAAACCGGCGATATGACATATTACACTTACGGTCACAGAAAAGAAAGTGTAAAACTACAACAGTTGGAATCCGCAACCTCCTCAGACATCGCATGACTGACCAAATGAATTACTTAGACATCGCATGCCTAACAATTATAAACCCCGCATTTTAGTCTCATTATCGAAAACACTTTTCAATACCAAGTCGGGCAATTCAACAAGATTCCCGACATCCTGATCGAATGCTCGTCGCAAACTTTAGTAGGCGGCTGCACCCCCGATACCGTCGACGAAGTGCACCAAGGCGGAACACCGCTGCCGCGAGCACCCGAACGGATGCTTTCGGCGACGGGGTTCTCCTACAGTCACTTGGTCGGGGCTATGGAGTGAGGCTGTCTATTAAGTTTACCCGGCGAGTATCCGCGTACGCTACGTGATTGCGACGGACTTTTGATCACATCAAAATTCCGTAGCAACCGATCAAGTGAGACTAAACTGCTATGTTTATAATATACATTCAGTTATCTCATAACTCTTTGTGAATTCCAATTATTGTATCCCATTCCAGATAATTAGAAAATGTTAAACTTTCCGATCGAACAATCGAACACCCAAGTTTTCCCGATATAGATCAACACATGAAATAAGTCTAACAACATTCAGTTCGTGCCTCAGTACCAACGGTCCAGCCGTAGAAGGGTCAAGCCAACGCCTCACATGTGGCACGCCGTACTGTCCCAAACCCGAAGGTTCAAAGGGCAGTTCAAGACGGTCACATAATCGAGTTAAGGTTTGTTGTCTTCTAGAGGGACCATCGCGTTACTTGCACTACTTAGAACGTCTTCAAACCACGGAAAAATCCAACACTTGGAAATTTCCCGACAGGGGAAAAGGTGGGTATTTATATCCGGTCGAACTTTTTAACATATTCAAAAAATATCCGGAAAGCCACACAGACAAAATTTGATACTCCGATCGAAACACCGAATCCCCAAAACAACCCCAGAAAATTCAACTGTTGAATAAAATTTAAAAATTCCCATAAAATCCAGCATCAGAAAAGAGGAGTTACTGTGCAACAATGACAGTGAGATACGGCCGTACGGCCGCGGAACCGCCGCATGAGCCATGCTCATGCCGCGGAATCGCGGTGGTTTAGATGAATTAGGATGTCGTTTTGCACCATAACTCTTAGATCTTCCTGCTGAATTTTTTAAGAATTTTTAATCTGGAAAAATCCCAGTTTTTAGAAAAAGTCCAGAGAGCTATTTTGGGTTCTAATTTTCGGTTCGTTCGGATCTCAAACGTCGTCTAGACTTCGCCTAAGGCTCTAGCTAGGCTCTGATACCACTGTAGGGTTCCTAGGCACTCTCAAGAGGTCTCACAAGGCATCAACCATGCCAATTTCAAAATTTACGGGTGCCGAGAAACCCTAATACGGATCGTTAACTAGAAATTTAGGCGAAACAACGAGCTAGTTAACAACTTAACTACAAGAATACGGAAATAAAACCTTTGTAGATCCGGTTCTCCACCTCCATATCTCCGCAATGAAGTCTCCTCGCTGTCCATATCAAATCCCGGGTTCTAGCATCGGCTTCTTCGGAGAAAGAGCGGGCTAGGTCATCGACGACGTGCCGAAGATGATCTACGTCGAGGCATCACTAGATCAAGCTCCACCTTCACCAAGCCATGAAAACTTGTGAAGGAAACACCCTATACTACTTGGAAAGAGGTAGAGGATGAAGAAATAGGAAGTGAGTTCACTTTAGAATTGGATTTCTCACACTTTTCATCAATCCACCATTGATGAAGTGAAGCTTTCTTCATTGAAGAAGATGAAGAAGAAGAAGAAAGTGTTATGATAAGTTAATTAAAAATAGAATAGAAAATCAATACTTATCATAATATTAACTATAGTTATGTGTAGAGAATTGAACAAGGTTAAAGGAATGGTTAGGGTTAAGCATGAAGACAAGAATGGTTACAAAGTCAAAGCTTCATGAAGCTTCAACTAAACTACAAAACTAGCAACCATTCTTTTCTCATCTATTCAAAATAAATAAATAAATAAGTAAGAAAAGAAAACCCTAATCATTGGTTTAACCATGGCTTAATTCATTACACTTAACTATAGTTAAACATGTATCATCAAACATGATACAATCAAGTGCACAAAAGTATATCACATATACAATGTGAACATCCGAGTGAGAATATCCATCTAAAGTGAACCAATACTAGTTAATGCAAAGTAATATATCAAATAGATAATTATGCATTAAATCATTAAATCAACACTTGATTCAATGATCCGGTCTTATCGCATATAACCGACTAGTATCCAATGTATCGGCTTATCGAATCAACCCTCGATTCGATAACTAGGTCATATCGCATATAACCATTCGATACATTCATCGCGAGAATGGAATACGGTATCACATACACGCATTATTCTCGGTCCCGCACATATCTCATATGCGCTCCTATTTCGTTTCGCTTGAGCCAGGAAACCTCTGTGTAGGACTCTAAAGACTCGTCAATACGCCGGCAGCGGATGAAGATCATATCAAACATCCACAAGCCGCAAGCGGTCTGCTAAACGTAACGGCCACCCGGGTATTGAGCGATCAGAAGATCGACGAGCAAGCCCGCTCACACTCCAGTGAATCCAACCAGTAACACTAACCGTACAGTCCGGTCTGATCGTCTGATATGTCGCATATCTCGCCTAGGGGTGGTAAACGTCAGACCCCAATAGCTCGATAAGTCGTGTCGATATGATGTCTATAACAGTTCGAAAAAGTACTGGTAACACTTACCAATAAATCTCAGCAACCCTGGCCAGGGATTTCCTGTTATAGCCAATCGAACACAGCGCAACATCAACTCCCTATACCGGGAGAGACGAATCCCCTCCTATCGCTCATTGCCTCCATGTGACTCGGGACTGTACCCAAAAACCACCGTTTTGCACGCCCTCTTGGACATGGTAAGATGGAAATCAAAGCACTGTGGGAACCACACAAGACTCTATGACGATCTCGGGTCAACAGACTACTCTGTACCAGTGTCACCAGAGAACTGCCATCTGACGTAAGGTATAATACCATCTGGGAGTTCTCGGCGAGTCCGTCCAGTGTACCCAGTCTTCACTGAGCACCCGTATATCATCTCTGATGTCAAACACCAATGGATATGGGATCATCCATCGCCCATCTGTATAGGTCGAGAAGGTACACGCTAGTCTACTCTCGTATATCGATGCCCCGTCTCGATACACCCACGACTAGGGACCTTGAAGGATGTACTTATGGACTACCATGTCCCCACTGGTATGATCTGCATCATAGTCCAGGTAGTCAAGTACACATCCTAGGGGCTTTACCAACATCTAACAGAGAGACAATCAGTGTATACGTTAAGGTAAAGTGCAACCAGATAGCATACTATCATGTCGAGCAAGAAAGTCCTCCCTATATATGTCCAAGCATCCACTACAATATACATCCTATGTATAGTAATGGCCTCTAGGGCATACATATAACTAACAAGTACTTGGGGGCCCACTTGTTAAAATTTGATCGATCGGATATTTTAAACACATTGGTTCACAGTATTTACATTATATCTGCGACCGTGAATGTCACTTGATCGGTAAATCCTGTCTAACTGCTATAGCCCGGTTAGACGGATTTGCGAACGTGACTTTCACGTTGATGTTCTGTGTATTGCTGTGATGTTGCGGATCGGTCGTGGGGGACAGCCTGGATGCAATGTTAGTACAGTTTTGTTTTATATGTACATTTGATATTGCGGGGCGAGCGTCCGACATGTGGACTGCCGTCACTGCCTGTTTGTATTATTCTTTTGGGGCACGACCTGGCTGCGGTCGATGTACCCGTTGTATGTATATTTTACTTTCTGTACTAGGATTACCCCGCGGAGGGGTGCACGGATAGCCGGGTTCTAGAGGGCAACGGGCCCGCATCTCATGGCATTGAGACGGAGGGGGCTTCACTCTAGGATTGGCGGGCTATTCGCCGCACTCGTAGGGGGTACAGGTTGATCCAGGAGGGGTGCCCAAGTTACCGGATTCCGTGAAGTGCTGGGTGGTCCATTCACGGTGCTGAAGGGGGCTGCCTCGCTTCAGGTTTTGGCGGGTGACTTGCCGCGCCCGTAGGGGTCTAGGATTTCATTGCACAGGCTATCCACACGACCAGGGGAACGTCGGGTTTCAGCAGCGGCTCTGTGAAACCCGGGGATCCCAGATATCTGTATTGTTCTGTGATGCTGTACATTTCTGTGATGTTGCACTTTATCACGCCTTGAGCGAAATATAATATATTGGTATATATATTAGTAGATGTTGTATATGTTTTGCATCCGCTCTAGTCCTGTCCCCGCTCTGTCGTTAGTTAGCTAACCTAACGGGTAATGACGGGACTCAGTGGCGAATGCGGATGGCATATACGTACATCAGTATATTTTCGTTCTTTGTGGTGTGATCAATTGATGGGACTGCGTTGATTCGGATCAATGCAAGTTAAACAAACCTATTCTGATGTTGTTGGAACATTTTTTCAAAAGGCTGTTATTGCAAGGATGTTCACTTTTGTTTTGCATCGTGGTATTCATTTGGAATATCCTGCTCCTCAGTCGATGAGGCAAGGGCCGAGATCCCTTCACCGGGAGTGACCCTTTGGACAGAAGTTTGCGTCAGGGCATTAACTTCACTATAGCCGATTACTTTTGCTTTGCATTGTGGTATTCAGTTGGAATATCCTGCACCTCATTCTACGGGGAAAGAGCCGAGATCCCTTCACCGGGAGTGACCTCTTTAGCAAAGGTTTTCGTCACTATATTTTTATAAAAGGCTATGCAGTTCCTTCAACGATATCAAGTTCATTACGTTAAAGGTTTTTCGCCAAAAACCATTCGTAGCCCTCCGTCATTTCTTATGGGTATTATTTAGTATTCGTGCTGCGTTTATTGACTCCGTCAAGGCGTAGTGTACGGTAGCTAAGTGGTGCTTGTTTGTTGCATAAATGGGATTGGTTAGGACAGTCGTGCGGCCTTGTTGACTCCGTCAAGGGCACGTACGGGTGGGTTTAATGCAATCCAGATAATGACGGGTTGAACTTGACTAGGACTCTTTGATTTGTTGACTCCGTCAAGGTCACTTGAGTCCTAGGGGTAAAAACACACATCGGGAGTTTCTAAAGAAACTGAAATTTGCCAGGCATGCGCATACCTTCTGGAGTGTGGTGACTTGAGTGGATTCCGTCAAGTTATCATGCGATGACAGTTGGATCCCGATTCCCACTGATGAGTTGGTTTACTCCTCGGGTGATCTCGACTAATTCTTCTTTCAGGTTTGGAGGAGAATTTGACGGTACAGTGGGAGGTTTCCAGATTAGATAAAGTTATAACCATTCTGATCTAGGTTAGAGTGCACGCTGAGTGTTTCTTTTCTCTCTCTCTTTGGCAGCGACCGTTGACCCGACCCTAGACTATGACTCAGTGACCAAGTTGACCGAACCTTCTTAACACTGGCTTTTGGATTGTCAGAGTTGCAAACCTCATTGCCACTCCTACTTTTACCCTTTTCTCCAAGACACCCCGTATTACTACGAACGTCCACTTCCATTGGACAAAACCATCGTATGGTTATATACGAACTCGAAGGACTTCGAGGATGGTTTCTGGTTCTGGAGAAAACGAATAGGATTATTCAGTTGTCTTTTCTTTTCACCTTCTCTCATTGCGAGTACTCCTTGGTTTAGGAGATAGTACACCTATTACGCAAATTGGATAGTCTTCTTCCAAACCATAGGCAGGTGCCGAACGGTGGGGAATGAAGAAAACCAATTAGCATAACGATGGTGTACAGAAGGTATTAAGTTAAGACAAAGCAAAGGATTAGTAAGAGGGCAAAGTAAATTGCGAATGCTATTCACGACCGAACCAAGTATTTTTCGCCAATCCTAAATCACCTTTGTATTTCTCCAGGACACTCCGTATCACTACGAAGATCCCAAGTTTATTGGATAATCCATCGTATGGTTATATACGAACTCGAAAGGAACTTGTTCCAGTTCGGGGATGGATTCTGGTTCAGGAGAAATAGGAATATGGTTTATTCGGTTGTCTTTTATCTTCACCTTCTCTCGCATTCCGAGTGCTCCTAGGATTAGGACAGCACACCCATTATGCTTATTGGATAGTCTTCTTCCAAACCATAGGCTGGTGCCGAACGGTAGGGAAGGAAGAAAGCCATTTGGCCTAAAGGGGTGTGCAGAAGGTAATGACTAAAGACATATAAAGGGATTTGGAGAGATGGCAAAGAGATATAAGGTTACAAATGTGAATCTGGATAATGGAAGAAGCATTAGTAGGAATACCAGGATACCCCATCGAAACATTTCAATGTTTCAAGTTTCACTGTGTACTGTTAAAAGAAAACTGATTTCCCGATTAGACACTTGCTCTAGGGTATGTATTTACCAGGTTGGATTCTCACATCTGTATGGTTTTACAGATGATGAGTGGGAGTAAGTTATTGGGAATTAGGTGACCATCCTCATTATATCGGGATTCGTTGTAATTGGTGATATTTGAGGAAGCCACCTGGGTTGTTTGCCGATCGGCAAATATTTGGTTTTGAATATCCGTTGTTATGCACCAATTTCAAATTGATATATCTGTACGTCTATTTTTATAGAGTGAGATGTACCTTTTTGAAATTATGTCAATGACATTTACCTATATCAGTGGATGGTTAGGTAAGGAGCATTGAACAGCGGTGTAATTCTTCTTAACCATAAATACAGTTTTCAACTTACGACACACAGTGAATGAGTTGTTAGACTCGGGGACTTATACAGAGTATTGTATGTTGTCCAGTGTCCATTTGGACAGTGGGGTTGGTCCTCGTACTATATTCTGTTTACTTTTAACTTCTCTAGTTCTTAGACATGTGTTTCGTAGAAACACAAGGTCTGAGTTTTGAGGAGTTATTGGTATAAGAATAGAGTAGAGAACCAGGTATTGCAAGTATCGGGATTCTTCAAGGTGATTGAAGATGTAGATACTTGTGTATGGTATTCAGTTGATAGTAATGAGAACTTACTTCTCTTTCAGGTTACTCATAATTGGAAACATTCCTAAGTTGAGTAACGCTGATCGGCCTCCCTCCATTTAGTTGACATGCACTGGAGACAGCTGCATGATTTGAATCTGGTTTCAATTAAATCAGTGCCTCTGTTTCTGTATTGGATATAGAACAGTTCATATCTTGACATTGTTAAGGTACGGGGAGTTGTCCGGCTTATGCTTAAAACCAGACTCCGGATAACTCAAGGCACGTTTCTGTAGTGGCTGTTTGTGGGTTGACCCAGGCTATGACGAGGGTTGACTTTCTACCATCTGGAAGATCAATAGTGATATTGTTCTTGACTCGCCACATTTTTAAAAGAAATGGATTTTTCAGAAAACAGTAGTGGGAGTATGGTAGAACTGGAAGTGATTCCAGAACCGCAAACGATTACTGAAGATTTTATAAGAACCTAAAGATTCAATCTGATTTGACATTCCATTGGCCACTCTGCAGAAAAAGTGGGTAACCTCAGGCGCCCGAGAGGTACTTCGGTATGCTCAAGGACGGTGGCAGGGAGGTTCTTGTTTACCCAGACTTGTCATTGCTGTTGTTCCAGACTGTGAAACCCGGCAGGAGGATGAGTATAGAGTCGTTCTGAACTTGCTTCAGAAGTGTACGTCTATATGACTCTGCCAGAGGGTTGTCGTAGTCTGTGGGAGCAGCGGAAGCATTGGTGGACAGGTGGCTTATGTCTATTCATAGACTTAAGCAGATATAGCGGAGATGGATCATCTATTTCTGATGTGACAGTCATGGGTTTGACTTCATCAGAATAGGGGATAGATCTGTTAAGAAGGTAGTAGGGTGTGATGTCCTGGTTTTGGATGACACACACAGTGTAGGAAGTGATATTCCTATACTACGATCGGTTATACTTTGGTTGTCACACAGTGATTTCTCCACACAGGACTTGGATATTATATCAGACATTCTGGTTACTAGATCTATAGTTGGGTGGTTTCCTAATCTGGGTACCTTGACAGCATTCTATGAGCATTTAGAATGGACGACTCCTGGCACGGTAGTATACCTGCAGGTAAAGGAGTCACCCTCTCTAAAGGTGTCTTACAGACTAAAGAGGAGAGGGATGTGCATGATTGGCAGATCACTTGCTTAGGCAATTGAGTCAATCATGAGATGTCAAGTACCACACCAGATGTTGTTCTTGCAGTAAATGCAATAAGTTGATATTAATCTAATCCTGGAGAAACAGTCGGAAGCAGTTCTAGAACATAAGTTGATGTTCTAGGGAGGTGATAACGACAGCCTCTTTTAGGAGACGGTTATCATTCCAGGCTTCCAAGGTGACATGGATGGCAGAGTGGCTGTCAGAGTTATAATTTCTCCTTCTGACGAGGGGCAGTATTTTGGACAGGTGGTCCAAGGCAATACTGAGGGAGGCATGGCGCTAGTTACTGATTAAGTTCAGTTATTGATACAGTCTAAGATGTTTGGATTTGGAGTTCATTTATGAGCTAGGTCCCATCAGATATCTAGACATACTCTAAGACTGGTATTGCTCATTTCGGGAGATGGCTTTCTTTGCGAACTTGAGATATACAGAGACATAGAAAGAAACATCACAGCGGATCCACTCACTGAGGCTATTAATCGAACGCAATAGTTTCGCAAACGAGCTTTGTGAGACTGACCAGTAGAGGAGTTGGGTGTTCGGTGTCACACGGGCTGTGAGTATGCGACATCGCAATAATTAGCATTGAGTGCAAGTGGGAGATTGTTGGAGATAGTGCCCTCAGAGTCAATTATTGGATCACAGGCACGTGATTGCAATGATTGAGGGAGGACCTATCCCGGTAGGACAGTCTTACTCGAAATGATAGTATGCTATCTGGTTTACCTTTATCATCGTGTACTGCTTCAGGTGACCTTACAGGTCGCTATTACACGCTGATAGAGCCCCTAGGATTCTTGCTTGACTGCCAGCAGTATGATGGAGATCATATACGTGAGAGCTGGTAGTCTATAAGCACATCCTTAAAAGGTCCCTAGTCGTGGGAGTTTCGAGACAGGGCATCGATTCTCCAGAGTAGACTAGTGTATACAGTCGAGACCCCGACGAGGGGCGGTGGCCGGTCTCACAAGCCGCTGGTGTCAGTTGGTTCACCTAAGATGTATACAGGTGCTCATTGGATTATGAGTACACCGGACAGGACTCGCCGGGAACATGCTAGTTGGTCTTATACCTGATGTCAGATAGCAGTTCCCTGGTGACATGTGTACAGGTTAGTTCATCGACCTGGAGATCGTCATTTGTCTCGTGTGAGTTCCCACTGTACTTTGATTACTACCCTACCACGGCTCAAAGGAGTCGTGCAAACAGGTTTTAGTTGGGTACAGTCCCGAGCCACATGGAGGCCGTGAGCGGATCTTCAGGGGTTCGTCTCTCCCGGTATTGGGGGTGAGGTCGCGCTGTGTCTAGGAGAGCCATTACGCAAAGCCCTCGGCCGAGGCAGGAGATTTACTGGTAGGTATTCCAGTAGTATCTCAGGGCGTTCTGGGCTACACTCCGACACGACTTGTACCGCTTTTGGGGGTCTGACTTTTACCAACCCCCTAGGCCCGACATGCGATGCTCATAGACGAATGGACCGGACTGTACGGATATTGTCACTGATAGGCTCAGTAGGGTGTCAGGATGAGTTCGCTCATCGACGTCCCTTTTGGTCAATAGCTGGTGGCCCGTCACGTATTGGCTTATACCTCTGACGTGCTAATGGTTAAATCTACAACCATAGTATTGACGAGTCTTTAGAGTCCACCACACTTTCAGTTACTCAATCTTTCGGGCGAAACACTGTAGAGGCCGTATGGAGATATGGCAGGGTCCGATCAGATACGTGCGGTATTGCACGGATCAGGATCGGACGGTTTGTACTAGTGGCCGTATGGATATATGGCAGGGTCCGATCAGATACGTGCGGTATTGCACGGATCAGGATCGGACGGACATTACTAGCCGGCTTTGGTTTAAGCCGGATCCTAGTTTAGTACAGTGTAGATTTTGTCTCATTGCATTTGTATCCGGTCGGAATACGGAAGCGGGTGTGTATGCACAGTATCGGGTTTTCCTTGTAATTTATTACGGGACCAGTTTTCTGGAGTTTCCAGTTTGCATTCCGTTCCGGCCGGTTTTTCTTTGTTCTTTCCCGGCCGGACTTTTCCGATGGAAGGGGGTTATTTGCAAGTTTGCAAATAACCATTTGTGGAGGGGTTCTTTGTATTTGTGGCATTATGAAAGATTAAGCAACTTTGCTTTTCATGATGGCTTGCTTTTTGAGATTAGAAGTGATTAGAAATTGATTTGAGATAATGATCATTACCTTTTGATGTGAAGCTTACTTTTGATGTGGTCACCCTTTTGCATCTCCTACGCTCACCTCCCTTCTTGTTATTTGATTGTATTTCATTCCTCCACCATTCTATAGAGAGAGAGGAGAGGCTTCACTTGAGAGAAAAAGAATGAGAGAGTTCATTTTTGTTATGTGAGAAATTCTTCATCTCATCTTCTTTTTGCTAGAAAATTGAAAGCACCAATTTTCTTTACCTCTTCCTCCATCCATCAATGGCAACTACATAAACTCCAAGAGACAAAGTTTCTACACTACATTCTACAGCAAATCTTGGGCATGTCGACTTGCCGGCTTCATGCCCGAGTTGCCTCGGTATTGAGGCGGGAGCCCGTAAAAGACGCAGGCGATGTGGTGCCCTTCGGCGAGGAGGCGACGATATGGAGACATGACTTTCCGCGGGAGATCGGGACGATGACGAGAAGACCGGAGGACTCGGATCACTTGGTATACCTCTCACCCTTTCTCTTGATAGCTAGTATCGGTTAATGGTTACGATCCGGGTATATTGTCCGTGGTAGCGCCAGTTTAAAGTTAAGAAAAATTTTGATTCCGCATTTTGGCCTCGGATGGACGGCCGGGGCACAGCCGTGGCGCAACATAATGGATATTCATAACTGAAAATTTGCCATCCGGCAAAACCCAGGTGATTTCTTCAAATATCACCAATTACAACGAATTCCGATATATTGAGGATCTAATCACCTAATTTCCAATATCTTACTCCCACTCACCATCTGTAACACTATACAGATGTGAGAAACGAATCTGGTAAATACATAACCTGGAGTTAGAATCCAATTGGGAAAAGAGTTTTAACTTAACATCGCAAAGTGAAACTGAAACATGAAAAATTTTCAAAGGGGTAACCGGGTATTCCAAGTAATGCCACTTCCACTATCCTGATTCATGACTGTAACCGTATACTTCTATGCCCTCACTCCAATCCTTTTATTATGCCTTTACTCATTACTTTCTGTACACCTTCTTTAGACTAATTGGTTTTCTTCCTTCCCTAACCTTCGGCACTAGCCTAAGGTTTTGAAGAAGACTATCCAATAAGCGTAATAGGTGTACACTCCTTATGCCAGGAGCCCTCGCAACCTGAGAGAAGGTAATGGGAAAAGACATCTGAATAATCCTATTCTATTTCTACTTAACCGGAAACCATCCTCGAATCTGGAACGAATTCCTTCGAATGTGACTATACGATGGCATGTCCAAGCATTATGGACATTCATAGTGATACGAAGTGTTCTGGAGAAATCTAAAGTGGATGTGGGAGTTGCAGGGGTATACATGGTTTTGTCGTGAATGATAGCAGCGCAATTTTCTTTGCCGTTATTCTAATCCCTTTATATGCCTTTACTTATTACCTTCTGTGCACCACCATTAGGCTAATTGGTTTTCTTCCTTCCCCACCTTTCGACACCATCCTAAGGTTTGGAAGAAGACTATCCACTAAGCTCAATAGGTGTACCCTCTCCTAATCCTAGGAGCCCTCACAACTTGATAGAAGGTAAAGGGAAAATAAAACCGAATAATCCTATTCAATCACTCCAGAAAAAGAATCCATCCTCGAATCTGGAACAAGTTTCTTCGAATTCGTATGTAACTATACGATGGATTTATCCAATAAGTGAGGATCTTCGTAGTAATACGAGGTGTTGTGGAGAAACGCAACGGTGATATAGAGGTGACAATGATATATGCGACACCATGACATTCCAACTACCAAAGTGTTTTAAGAAGGTTCGGTTAACTGGGTTCATGAGTTTTAGTCTAGGGTCGGGCCATGATCGCTGCCAAAGAAAGAGAGAGAAAAAGAAACACTCATCGTGCACTCTAACCTAGATTAGAATGGTTAATCACTTTTATTGGATATAGTGCCCTCAAAGTCAATTATTGGATCACAGGTACGTGATTGCAATGATTGAGGGAAGAACTATACCGGTAGGACAGTCTTACTCAAGATGATAGTATGCTATCTGGTTTGCCTTTATCAGTCGTGTACAGCTTTTGGTGATATTACTGTTCACTATTACACGTTGATGGAGCCCTAAGGATCCTGCTTGACTACCAACAGTATGATAGCGATCATATACGTGAGAGTTGGGTAGTCTATAAGCGCATCCTTAAAAGTGGTTCCTAGTCGTGGGAGTTTCGAGACAGGGCATCGATACTCCGGAGTAGACTAGTGTATACAGTCGAGACCCCGACGAGGGGCGATGGCCAGTCTCACAAGCCACTGGTGTCAGTTGGATCACCTAAGATGTAAACAGGTGCTTATTAGGTTATGAGTACACCGGACAGGACTCGCCGGGAACCTGCTAGTTGGTATTTGTACCTGGCGTCAGATAGCAGTTCCCTGATGACATATCTACAGGTTAGTTCATCGACCTGAGGTCGTCATTTGTATCATGAGAGTTCCCACTGTGCTTTGATTACTACCCTACCACGGCTCAAAGGAGTCGTGAAAACAGTTTTTAGTTGGGTATAGTCCCGAGCCACATGGAGGCAAGTCAGCGGATCAACAGGGGATTCGTCTCTCTCGGTATTGGGGGTGAGATCGTGCTGTGTCTAGGAGAGCCATTACACAAAGCCCTCGGCCGAGGCTGGAGATTTACTGGTAGGTACTCCAGTAGTATCTTAAGGTGTTCTGGGCTACACTCTGAATGACTTATACCGCTATTGGGGGTCTGACGTTACCAGCCCCCTAGGCCCGATATGCGATACTCATAGACGAATGGACTGGACTGTACGTATATTGTCACTGATAGGCTCAGTAGGGTTCCAGGATGAGTTCGCTCATCGGCTTCCCTTGAGGTCAGTACATGGGCATCCGTTATGCACAGCTAGTGCCGCTGACATGCTTATGGTTAAACCCACTGCCAGGGTACTGACGAGTCTTTAGAGTCCCCCACAGATAGTTTCCCAAGTTCGGGCAAAACATTGTAAAGGCCGTATGGTTTTTTGCCATGGTTCGAAAATGCACGTGCACTTGTGCACGTGTCATATTTCGGACAGATAATACTGGTGTGCTTTGGTTTAAGCCGGATCCAAGTATTATATTGAGTCAGAATATTTTAGTCTCTCGTATTCGTATTCGGTCGGAATAGGGATACAGGTATGTATATACAGGTGAGCGGTATTCTCGTAATCCGTTACGAGAATATTTTAGAAGATGCATTTCGTTTTGGATTAATCATTTTGGTTTAAATGATTAATGCAAATTGTGACTCATGGTTGTGACTTATCAATTCTAGAATGTTCACTAATGACTCATGTAATGAGTCATCTAGTGAGTCATTAAAGAGTTAATGAGTTTTGTTTTGTGGATAGATATTTGAGGAGATATTTTCTTTTGGGTTTAGAATATATATAACCTCATATATCTATTCACAAGAGAAGAAGATGATAAGACAAGTTTATGGGCTTGATTTTCTTTTGCTCACTAGTGTTTCTTGAGTGCACCATTTCCAATCCTTAACATCTTCTTCAACCTCCACCCTAGCCCTCTCATGTGATGAGAACCCTAGGGTGTTTGAGACAAAATATTCTACTCATTCTCTACTTCATCTTGGTCATCTCTTTTAGCAGACTTGATGACCGAGTTGCCTCGGTATAGAGGCGGTAGCCCGTTTAAAGATCCGTTGACGTGGTGCCACCTCGATGAGGAGACGAGAGATCGGAGTTGCCGCGAGGAGCTCGGGATGATGGCTAAAGACCGAAGGACTCGGATCAATCGGTATAGCCTTTCTACCTCTTTACAGTTTGTTAGTTTAGCGTTAATGGCAAGATCCGGGTTATAGTATGCGATAGCACCAGTTATAAAAGTTTTTGTTCCGCGTTTGGCGTCAGAATGACGGCCGGAGCGCTACCGTAGACTTACAACTTTATCTAATCAGGATGTCTCCCACTGTTTCCTTGAATTCTCCTCGAAACCAAAAGGAGAATTAGTCGGGATCATCAAAAATCACCCGAGGAGTAATCCTACTCATCAGTGGGAATAGGGATCCAACTATCATCGCACGATAACTTGATGGAATCCACTCAAGTTACCATACTTCAGAAGGTATGTGCAAGCCTGGCAAGTTTCCTGTATGTTTGAAACTCCCAGTGTTATTTTTTCCCCCAAGCGTTTTAGGACCTTGACTTGGTCAACAAACCATAAACCGCTAGTCAAATTCAACCCGTCATTATCCTGGATTGCATTAAACCCACCTGTAATTGTCCTTGACTAGGTCAACAAGGCCGCACGACTGAATTTACAATGCAACAAACAAGCACCACTTAGCTACCGAACACTACACCTTGACTAGGTCAACAAACGCAGCACGAATACTAAATAATACTTGTAAGAAATGACGGAGGGCTACGGCTGGTTTTTGGTGAAAAACCTTTAACGTAATGAACTTGATATCGTCGAAAGAACAGAGTGGTTTTACAAATATATAGCGGCGAAAAATTTTGCTAAAGATGTCACTTCCTGTGAAGGGATCTCGACACTTTCCTCGTCGAATGTGATACAGGATATTCCAAACTGAATATCACGATGCAAAGTAAAAGAAAATGACTATAGTGATGTTATTACGCTGACGCAAAATTTTGCTCAAGGGGCCACTCCCGATGAAGGGATCTCGGCCCTTACCTCGTCGAATGAGGTGCACGATATTCCCAATCGAATACTATTGTGCAAAGAAAAAGAAAACATCTGTAATGTCAGTTTCTTAAAAACTTGGTTCCAACAACATTATATATAGGTTTGTTTTATCCTTGCATTGATCAAAATCAACGCAGTCCCATCAATTAACATATCACACCAGATAAAAGAACAAAAATAAAATGTACGTATATGTCATCCGCATTCGCCACTGGGTCTCGTCATCACCCGTTAGGTTACTTAACTAACGACAGAGAGGGAACTGGACTGGCGCAGATGCAAAACATATACAACATCTACTAGTATATATATAAATATATATAACAATCATCCCAGGCATGATATAAAGCAACATCACAGAATCTCAGCCAAGCAACACAGAGTGGTGGATAATCCTGGAGCACCGGGTTTCAATTGAGCCACAAATGAGAACTGACGTTCCCCTGTCGTGTAGATAGCCTGTGCAATGAAAACCTAGACCCCTACGAGTGCGGCAAGTTACCCGCCAATCCCAGAACCGAGGTAACCCTAATCAACAACGTGAATGGGCCACCCAGCACTTCACAGAATCCGGTAACTTGGGCAACCCTCCTGGGTCAACCTATAACCCCTAACGAGTGCGGCGAATAGCCCGCCAATTCTAGAGTAAGGTCCCCTCCGTCTTAACGCCAAGAGATGCGGATCCATTGCCCTCTAGAACCCAGCTATTCGTGCCCTCCACCGCGGGGTAATCATAGTACAGAAAATAAAATAATATGTACAAGGGTGACATCGACCTCAACCCGGTCATGCCCCAAACAAATAATATACAAACTGGCAGTGACGGCAGTCCACATGTCGGACGCTCGCCCCACAAAATCAAATGTACAAATGAAACTAAATTGTACTATCATTGCACCCAAGCTATCAACAACGATGATCCAACCACAACACAGCACAACAATGAACATCAACGTGAATGTCACTTTCGCAAACTCGTCTAAAAGAACATATAGCAATTAGACGAGTTGTACCGCTCTAATGACAATCACGGTCGCAGATAGAAATGCATGTATTGTAAAAATTTAAACAATGTTAAATTATCGACTTCGAAACACCCCGAATTTCCCCTGAAGAAACGATAACATAATTTCCAAAATAGGCAAAACAGGCAATACCACAGCACCAATATTCCAGAGACTAAACCACCCTACAAAATTCAAGTCCAAACTCCACTAAAAATCCGGCCGCGCCCATTTTTTCGCAACTCTCGCCGGGTCAAATCCGGCGGATGTTGCTCGTTTTTGTAGGGTGTTCTAGTTGTCGTCAATGTAGTCTTCTGTAGTTGCTTAAAAAAATTTTGATGACTTTGAAAAATCGACAGAAACTGAAATGTGCAGTGTACTGTTTCGGGGTTGTTTCGGTTTCGATACTTTAACATTGTCTAAACTAGCTAGCTATGGGTTTAAGGGCTGGCTCTGATACCATGTTGGGTTACGGTAGTGCCCCGGCCATCAAACCGTGACCAAATGAGGAACAAAAATTTTCAAAACTGGAGCTACCATTACCTGATGCCCGGATCTACCCTAAACCCTATACCAGCAAACTTATAAAGAGGAGTTAGATGGTTATACCAAGTTGATCCGTGTCCTTCGGTCTTGAACCATCATCCCAAGCTCCTAGAGGCTCCTTGATCGAATTAGGTTATCGGTCTTCCTCCATCTACGATGATCCACCCGAAGGAAACGACGCAAGCTCCAGCCTCGCCAGGTGAGGCAACCGACGCTCCAAGGTTGCTAGCAATAGAGACTGGAGGTGTAGGAATGTGTCACTATAGTTTTTCTCTCATCACAAATGCTCCATGAGCAACCATAGAAGATGAAGAGGAGGTGAGAAAACCAAATAGCATGAGCAACTAAAGAAAAATGGCTAAGTGTTTTCTTCAAGTGAGCATGTAATGAAAAAAAATATGAGCGAGGCAACTATAGAATGGTGGCTGCCCCCCCCTCTCAATCATCTAAAAAATATCTCATATCTTTTTCAAATAAACAAATGAGCGCCATGCCTCTCTATATGCAAAAACCCATGCTCATGCCAACTCACCCTCCACATCATTTGTACAACAAATGAATTTCCAAAAAGGAAAATCATACAAATGAGGAGTCCACTTCTAGAAGCTATTCCGTATAAATACGGAATACTTTCAGGTACACATATCGAAATACATATACGCGTATTCGTATAAAATACGAATAACTAAGAGAGAAAATGAACAGTGAACAATAATAATAGAATACATATATATAAATACGTATATAAATTATTAAATCAAAACCCGATTTGAATAATCCGGCTCAATCCTAAGCCGCTAGTAATAACAACCGTCCGACTAAAGTCTGTGCAGCTTGTACACATATTTAATCGGACACCTGTATGTACCAACATACGTCATATACACCATATCGCCTGAACCGTGAAAACCCTCTGTGTAGGACTCTAAAGACTCGTCAATACGCCGGCAGTGGATTTAACCACAAGCACATCAGCGGCACTAGCTGTACGTAACGGCTACCCAGGTATTGAGCGAAAGATAGGCCGACGAGCAAACTCATCCAAACCCCTACTGAGCCTGACAGTGACAATATCCGTACAGTCCGGTCTGTTCATTTAAGAGTATCGCATATCGAGTCTAAGAGGGGTGGATAGTGTAAGTCTATGTAGCACACCCCACGTGTCCGTGGGGAGGCGGAATACATTAAAAACGATTTTTTTTTCTCACATCAAAAGATCATGTTTTGCTTTGCAACATAGACTTTCTCCGCTTTTATGAACTTGATTAAACCTTTGCTAAGAAAAACTTGACTACTAGAAGGTGTTAACTCCTTGGTTAAAGTGTTATACCTTCATGTCAAGTCCTTCGGGTCTTCAAGTGGTTTCTTGCACCTTAGTTCAAGCTTCTTCTTGATCTCCTTTCTTTGGATCCTTCTTGGTTTCAAAAGAACTAAGTTGGGGGTCTCCTTTGTGTCGAAGAAGGATTCACCTGAGGGCTTATGGTCAAGCTCCAACCTCAAATGAGGTAAATTAGTGACCCAACTTGTTAAGGAAGACTACTAAGTAGAAGTAGAGAAGGTGTATTTGATTAATTAGTCTCAAAGTTCATTGATTCACAACACTAGCGATGGCATGAGCTTGAGGGAGGAGGAGAGAAAAACCTAAGAGAGAATGATCATGTTAGAATGAACTATAGAATGAGATGAGAGAATGGCTAAGTCTTGAAACAATAATTCAAGCATGGATTATTTTAGTCTCAAAATAATCAACCATGCTTGAATAGGAAGTCCAAATGAATAAACAATTCACAAAGTCATGCTTGCAACCCATTCCTCAAATGTCTCCTAATTTCCACCTCATTAACCCTTTATCAAAAAAGGATAAATCAATATTGAAGTGTCCCCTTCTAGAAGCTCATTCTTATGAAATTACGAGAATGCCCTCACCGTATATACATACCCGTATCCGTATTCCGAAAAATACGGATACACAGAGACAAGTATAATCCAATATTATAATAATATAATCCGGCTTAAACCAAAGCCCAATAGTATTATTTGTCCGAACATCATTTGTGTAGCCAGTACACGTATGCGATCGAAACACTGTAGTAAGACCATTCGACCTCAACATTATCTCGCCTGATCCAGGGAAACCCTCTGTGTGGGACTCTAAAGACTCGACAGTACGCTGGCAGTGGGTTTAACTATAAGTCCGTCAGTGGCACTAGCTGTACGTAACGGCAACCCAGGTACATGTCGAAAAGGAGGCCGACGAGCGAACTCGTCCGAAACCCCTACTGAGCCTGTCCATGACAATATCTGTGCATTTCGGTCTGTTCGTTTGAGAGTATCGCATGTAAGGTCTAGGGGTGGAAAATGTCAAACCCCTAATAACCGTACAAGTCATGTTAGTGTGGCTCAAGACCATCCGAGAATCTACTGGTCCGTCCACCAGTAATTCTCAATCAGCCCTGACCAGGGACTTATGGTAATGACCGACCGATCACTGTGCAATATCAACTCCCTATACTGGGAGAAAAGAATCCCTAACAGTCGCTCATTGTTTCCATGTAGCTCGGGACTGTATCGAACTAAAACCTTTTTGCACGACTCCATTGAGCCGTGGTAGGGTAGTAATCAAAGCACAGTGGGAACTCACACGAGACAAATGACAACCTCAGGTCGACATACTTTCTGCACACATGTCACTAGAGAACTGCTATCTGACACTAGGTATAATACCGTCTAGTCAGTCCTCAGCGAGTCCTGTCCGGTGAACTCACTACCAGTGAGCATCTGTATACAATCTTAGATGCACATCACCAATGGCTGTGGGACCAATCCATCGCCCCGTGTCAGGGTCTAAATATGTATACACTACTCTACTATGGAGTATCGATGTCCAGTCTCAATACTCCTACGACCAGGGATGTTTAAGGATGTGCCTATTGACCACCCGGCTCCCACAAGTATGACTGCCATCACAACACTGGTAGTCAGGCAAATATCCAACGGGCTTTACCAACATGTACACTATATATGAGATACAAAGTAAAATATATCAAATGTTATGATAAAGAAAAACCAAATAGCGTACTATCATATCGAGCAAGATTGTCCTGTACATATACTAGCATCATATACAATGAAGGCCTCTAGGGCATATATATCCAATAATCTCCAACTTGCACTAAGGCCTGTAATTGGTGCAATAAGTACCCACTGTGTGTACTAGATCCAGTTGCTTTCGTACCGCATGCCCAACATCTCAAACAACCTTTCGAACTGGACATGAGGGATGGCCTTGGTGAATGGATCTGCCGTGTTGTCTTTTTTTTCCACTCTCTACACCTCGATCTCGCGGCGATCCACGATCTCCCTGATCTGGTGATACCACCTCAAGATGTGCCTGAATTTTTGATGGGACCTTAGTTCCTTTTCTAATGCCATAGCCCCATTGCTATCACAATACGATGGTATTGGATTGGCAATGGACGGAACCGCCTGAAGTTCAGAGATGCACTTCTTCATCCAGACAGCCTCTTTCACGGCATCGTTAGCAGCTATATACTTAGCTTCCATCGTTGATTCTGTGACGGTATCCTGTTTGGAACTCTTCCAATATACCGCCTCTCCATTGAGGGTAAACACAAAACCCGAAATGGATTTAGAGTCATCTTTGTCACTTTGGAAGCTGGAGTCGGTAAAAGCCTCGACTTGGAGGTCCCACTACCGTAAACCAAGAACATCTCCTTTGTCCTTCTAAGGTACTTGAGAATATTCTTTACCTCTATCTAATGCTTCTCACCTGGGTCTGACTGATACCTGCTTACCACACTAAGTGCGTAAGCTACATCTAGTCTGGTACATAACATAACATACATTATAGATCCTACGGCCGACGCGTAGGGTATAATGCCCATGCGAGTCCTTTCTTCATCAGTCTTTGGAGACATTTCTTTAGAGAGGGTGACCCCATGACAAGCGGGTAAATTGCCGTGCTTAGAATCTTTCATACTAAATCTATTTAGTATAGTGTCAATATACCTGGACTGTGAAAGTCCCGACATCCTTTTGGATCTATCATGGTAGATCTTAATCCACAGAATGTAGGAGGCATCGCCCAAGTCTTTCATACAGAATTTCTGTGACAAGAAGAGCTTTACTGATTGTTGCATAGGGATATCATTCCCAATCAATAGTATGTCGTCAACGTAAAGAACGAGGAAGACAACTGTTCCTTCTACAATCTTCCTATAAACGCATGGTTCATCTATATTTTTGATAAAGTCAAATTCTTTGACAGTCTTATCAAAGCAGATGTTCCAACTCCGTGATGGTCGCTTTAATCCATAAATGGATTTAAGATACTTTCACACATTTCCACTGCTCCCACCGTCTAAGAAACCTTCTGGTTGATCCATGTAAACACTTTCTTCTAAATGTCCATTTAGAAAAGCTGTTTTTACGTCCATCTGCCAGATTTCATAGTCATGTAAGGCAGCAACGGCAAGCAGAATCCGAATGGATTTAAGCATAGCTATTGGAGAAAAGGTTTCATCATAGTCCAATCCTGGTCTTTGACGAAAACCTTTTGTAACGAGTCTAGCTTTGTAGGTTTCCACTTGCCCAAATGCACCAATCTTCTTTTTGAAGATCCATTTGCATTCAATTGGTTTCACCCCAGGAGGAGCAACATCTAAAGTCCATACTTTATTGGTGTACATGGATTCCATTTCGGATCTCATAGCATCAAGCCACTTCATCGAGTCTTTACTCATGATAGCCTGTTGAAAATTAGTAGGCTCATTATTATCGATAATGCAATCCTCTCGATCCCGATCTATAAGAAACCCATAGTATCTCTCAGGCGGACGAGAAATCCTACTAGATTTGCGGAGCGGCGTTGGTTCATCGGGCTCTATTGAAACCTGAGATTCTACTAAGTCCTCGGCAATAATTTGAGGTTCTGGAATTTCTTCTAGTTCTACCGCGCTCCCACTAATTTCTTTTCCAAGAAATTCGCTCTCTAAGAAGACAATGTGGCGAGCGACAAACACATTTTGTTCTTCAGTGTGGTAGACAAGATATCCCCTTGAATACTTAGGATATCCAACAAACTTGCACAAAACCGATCGTGCCTCGAGCTTGTCCGGATTCTGCTTTTTAACAAGTGCTGGACACCCCCAAATCTTAAGATACTTGAGATATGGTCTCTTCCCAATCCACTTTTCATATGGAGTGGTAGGCACAGACTTAGTCGGAACTCTATTCAAGAGGTATGCAGCTGATTCTAGCGCAAAATCCTAGAAGGAAAGTGGAACCTCAGCACTACTCATCATTGAACGCACCATGTCCACTAGCCTGCGATTCCTCCTTTCTGATACACCATTATACGGAAGAGTAAGCCAAAAGAGAATTCCATTCTCTTTTAAGCATTCAAGAAAACTGGTACATAAGTATTCTCAACCTCGATCAGATCGAAACGTCTTAATGCTTTTACCAGTCTGTTTCTCTACTTTATTTTTATACTCCTTAAATTTCTCAAAGGCCTTGGATTTATGCTTCATTAAGAACACATGTCTATACCTTGAGAAATCATCAGTAAAAGTGATGAAGTAGGAGTGACCGCTTTGTGCATGTGTAGACATCGGACCATATATATCGCTGTGTACAAGTCCCAAGAGCTCCGTGGCTCTTTCTCCATGTCCGGTGAACGGAGATTTGGTCATTTTCCCTTTGATACATGATTGACAAGTTGCATATGATGAATATTCAAACGGATCTAAATATCCATCTTTATGCAACTTAGCCAACCTTATTTTATTTATATAACCAAGTATACAATGTCATAGGAAGGCTTGATTTAAATCTGGAGCCTTTCTTTTGAGTGTGTTTTGGATATTGAAAACTTGAGTTTGATTAAGTATGTATATGCCGTTTTCCAGTGTGCAAAACCCAATCATTTCTTGATTTAGGAGAATGTTCATGACATTTCTTTCAAGTGCAAAATTATATCCTTCATTAGATAATAAAGATACTGATATAATATTACATAGCATACTGGGAATACAAAAACAGCTATACAATACCAAAATGTGCCCACTAATCAACCCCAGGTGATAATCCCCCACTGCAACAACATCTACGTTTGTTCCATTGCCAACCCGTAGGGTCATATCACCTGCCTTCAGTGCTCTACAGTTTCCCAGAGCCTGCAAAGAATTACAGATGTGAGAACCAGAACCGGTATCAAGTACCCATGATGCAGAATTTACTGAAAAACAGTTTTCGATAACAAACACACCTGAAGCAGCAGCAGCAGCTTGCTTCGTGTCCTTGGCTTTGTAAGCCATGCAATCCTTTTTCCAGTGCCCCTTCTAGTGACAATAATAGCATTCACTCTTGTCCGCTTTCACTCTCCCCGCCTTGTTCATTCCCAGCATCTTCTTGACCCCACCTTTCGTTTTGGTGGCGTTCATCTTCTTCTTCCCCTTAGCTTTCGCTTTGGATTTAAAAGAGGATGATTGGCCAACATATAGAACGGGTGTCTTCTTCTTTTTCAAAGAGCTCTCTGCTACCCTCAACATGTTGTGGAGTTTTGGAAGATCAGCTTCCATATTGTGCATGTTGAAGTTCAGCATGAACCGAGAGAAGGTGCCTGGAAGGGACTGCAAAATCAAGTCGATGTACAACTCATTTTCTAGCAAGCATCCCAGGTTTGCGAGTTTCTCAATGAGGCTGATCATTTTTAGGACGTGCTTTCCTACAGCTGGTCCTGGAGCTAATCTCATCTGGAATAGTTTCCTTGAGGTCTCGTACCTCGCGATACGAGAGTGCTCTTCATACAATTCCTTGCAATCGAGAAAAATGGATTTAAATATCCATACTTTCGTGCTGTTTTTGGAGTTCATTATTCATGGACGCCAGCACAATACACTTAGGTTTCTCGCAGTCCAGATCCTAAGTTTTGCGACCCTCTTTGACCACAACTGAGGAATCTGGTCCTGGGACAGGAGGAGCAGTAGCGGTGGTGACATATGCAACTTTGTCATAAGTCAGTGCAATGCTGACGTTCCTCAGCCAATCCATATAGTTTGGCCCAGTCAGTGTATTCTTTTCAAGTAATATTTTTATTCCTTTCATGGTAGCTGACAGAGAGAGAAAAGAAACACTCAGCATATGCTCTTGCAAGTTTAGATTGGTTTATTAGTTTATCTAAACAGGATGGCACCCACCGTTTTCTCAAATTCTTCCTTAAACCCATAAAAGAAGAATTAGTCAGTATTAATCGCACGTCAAAATACATGCTTAACCTTACAGCCAGGCTAGTGTCGGTACTTCGAGGCAAGTTTTCCAACGCTTTCGCGAAGTTCCTTAATTATATAACCTCTTTTCCCTGGAGGCGTAGCCCCTCTAACACCATTCTAGACACCTCCTTGGTTTATTGCTTTGATTGTTAAGTGAGAAAATTTCTCGAGTGTAATACTACTCATCAGTAGGATCGGGATCCAACTATCGTTGTATGATGACCTAGATGGAAGCCACTCTAGTCACCACACTCCAGAAGGTATGCTAAATCAGCAAGTTTCCTTTATGTTTGAAACTCCCGATGTGATTTTTACCCCAAGCTTTTATGACCTTGACGTAGGCCAACAAATCATAATATACAAGTCAAGTTCTACCCACTGTTGTCCTGATTAATTTAGACCCATCCGTACTATCCCTTGATGTAGGCCAACAAGGTTGTACGACTGTCCTAAACTAATGCATCTATCTATGCAACAAATAAGCAACACATTGCTACCATACACTATGCCTTGACGTAGGCCAACAAACATAGCATGAATACGATGTGTTGTTTATTTGAAACGACGGAGGGCTACGGCTGATTTTTGGCGAAACCGTTAACGTAATGAACTTGATATAATCGAAGGAACCATGATAGCTTTTTAAAAAGGAGTGGTTTAGACTCCGCATTTAAAATTTGCTTTTTAAAGAAAATGGAGTGGTTTTGAAATTGTTCTAAAGTTTTAGCTTAGGATTGTTTTCTTTGCATTAATGAATTAATGTTGTCCCATCAATTAATCCTACCATTGTAGAAAGAAATGAAAATACAACGTACGCTTACGCCATCCACATTCGCCACGGGGCCATATCATCACCCGATAGGTTACTTAACTAACAACAGAGCAGGGGCTGGACTAGCGCAGGTGTAAAACATAAGCAACGCGTAATAAATATCATATATAGATATATACATTCGTCTCACGCAATAATAGGTATTCCAGATCACAGAAGAATATATTGGATATACTAGAAATTCCGCGCTTCGTTCAAGCCCATAACGAAAGACGGATTTCACAGTCATAATGAATAGCCAAATCCCACCATAGACCCCTATGGGTGCGGCAAACTACCAACCAATCCAGAAATGAGGCAACCTCCCTCAACAAAGTGAGTAGGCCACTCGGCACTTCAATGAACCCGGTAGTTTGTGCACCCTACCTTGGGTCTATCCTAGGAGCATAAGCAGTAAAAGAAAATAGTACAACGGTGGCTACAACCTCAACCCGGATGCGCCCCGCAAAATAATATTACATTACTTTTACAAATTATATTGAATGAAAGAAAAGGAAAAAAAACTCATCTCACATCTCCCGGCTATTCATCATTGACGATCCAATAAAGTTCATATACACAAATCAATCATCAAAGATATGTGCAACCCTCACTAATTGACGTATAGCGATTAGCGCACGTTTCAAAACACATATATCATTACAGATAATAACAGAAATTAAATGACACATAAACTACGACTTCGAAGCACTCCGAGATTGCCACAGTAAAAAGTTAACAGTGCAGTCAAAATTGGCAAAATATAGCAACACCTGAAACTATAAATCCAAGAGATAGGAACACAGAACAAATTTCGACGCAATCCTACACTATTGGGCCGGTGAGCTCGGGAATTTTGGTTGTATGGCCGGCCACTTCAGGGTGGAATAGCCACGTTTTTTTTTTGTGTTCATTTGACAAGTAAAAAAGCACTCTGCAATTGTTTAAAAAAGTTTTTGAGGCTCTGCAAAAATCGACAAAAACTTTGATTCATGTTTCGCAGTTTCGGAGTTATTTCGGTTTCGTATTTTCACACTTCGGTTAATCTGTTAGCTAGGGTTTAACCTGGCTCTCATACCAGTATAAGTCTATGTAACACACCCCACGTGTTCGAGGGGAGGCGGAATAGAACAAAAACGAATTTTTTTCTCACATCAAAAGATCATGTTTTGCTTTGGAACATAGACTTTTTCCACTTTTAGGATCTTGATTAAACCTTAGCTAAAAAAACTAGACTACTAGAGGGTGTTAACTACTAGGTTAAAGTGTTATACCCTCGCGTCAAGTCCTTCGGGTCTTCAAGTTGTTCCTTACTCTTTGGTTCAAGCTTCTTCTTGATCTCCTTTCTTCGGATCCTCCTTGGCTTCAAAAGAACTCGGTTTCCGGTCTACTTTCCGTCGAAGAAGGATCAACCAGAGAGCCTATGGTCAAGCACCAACCTCAAATGAGGTAACTTAGTGATCAAACTTGCTAAGGAAGACTACTAAGTAGAAGTAGAGAAGGTGTATTGGATTAATTAGTCTCAAAACACATTGATTCACAACACATGTGATGGCATGAGATTGAGGGAGGAGGAGAGAAAAACCTAGGAGAGAGAATGATCAAGTTAGAATGAACTAGAGAATGAGATGAGAGAATGGCTAAGTCTTGAGATAATAATTCAAGCATGGATTATTTTAGTCTCAAAATAATCAACCATGCTTGAATAGGAACTCCAAATGAATAAACAATTCACAAAGCCATGCTTGCAACCCATTCCTCAAATATCTCCTAATTTCCACCTCATTAATCCTTTATCAAAAAAGGATAAATCAATAATGAGGTGTCTCCTTCTAGATGCTCATTCTTATAAAATTACAAGAATGCCCACACCGTATATAGATAGCTGTATCCGTATTCCGAAAATTACGGATACACAGAGACAAGTATAATCCAATATTATAATACTAGGATCCGGCTTAAACCAAAGCCCACTAGTATTATCTGTCCGAACATCATTCGTGTAGCCAGTACACGTATGCGATCGAAACCATGCCGTAAGACCATACGACCTTTACATCGTCTAGCCTGATCTAGGGAAACCCTTTGTATGGGACACTAAAGACTGGACAGTACGCTGGCAGTGGGTTTAACCACAAGTTCGTCAGTGGCACTAGCTATACGTAACGGCAACCGAGGTACATATCGAAAAGGATGCCGACGAGTGAACTCGTCCGAAACCCCTACTGAGTCTGTTCGAGACAATATCCGTGCAATCCGTTCTATTCGTCTAAGATTATCGCATGTAAGGTTTAGGGGGTGGAAAATGTCAGACCCCTAATAACCGGACAAGTCGTGTCAGTGTGGCTCAAGACCATCCGAGAATCTACTGGTCCGTCCACCAGTAATTGTCAATCAGCCATGGCCAGGGACTTATGGTAATGACCAACCGATCACTGTGCGATATCGACTCCCTATACCGGGAGAGACGAATCCCCAACCATCGCTCACTGCCTCCATGTGGCTCAGGACTGCACCCAATTAAAACCTGTTTGCACGACTCCTTTGAGCCGTGGTAAGGTAGTAATCAAAGCACAGTAAGAACTCACACGAGACAAATGACAACCTAAGGTCAACATACTATTTGCACACATGTCGCCAGAGAACTGCTATCTGACGCTAGGTATATTACCATCTAGTCAGTCCTCGGTTAGTCCTGTCCGGTGAACTCACTACCAGTGAGCATCTGTATACAATCTTAGGTGCACATCACCAATAGATGCGGGACCAATCCATCGCCCCTCGTCAGGGTCTAGGTATGTATACACTAGTCTACTCTGGAGTATCGATGCCCAGTATCAATACTCCTACGACCAGGGACTTTTAAGGATGCGCCTATTGACCACCCAGGTCCCTCAAGTATGACTGCCATCACAACACTGGTAGTTAGGCAAATATCCTACGGGCTTTACCAATATGTACAGAATATATGAAATACAAAGTAAAATATATCACATGTTAAAATAAAGTCAAACCAAATAGTGTACTATCATATCGCGCAAGATTGTCCTGTACATACATATCCTTAGCATCCTATACAATGAAGGTCTCTAGGGCATATATATCCAACAGATAAAGTCAGACCGCTACTGACTCGATAATTCGTATCGGTATGTAACCCATCACCACCTGAGAAACTATCGATCCTGGATCGGTAATTCTCGTCTACCCCGGCCGAGGGTTTCTGGTGATGGCCATCCGTGCAGAACGCGACATCAACCCCCAATACCGGGAGAGGCGAATCCCCGACGATCCGCTCACTGCCTCCATATGGCTCAGGACTGTACCCAACTAAAACCTATTTGCACGACTCCTTTGAGCCGTGGTAGAATAGTAATCAAAGCACAGTGGGAACTCACACGAGACAAATGACGATCTCAGGTCGACAGACTAACCTGTACACATGTGACCTGGGAACTGCTATCTGACAATAGGTATAATACCAACAAGCAGGTTCCCGGCGAGTCCATCCAGTGTACTCATAACCCATGAGCACCTGTATATTATCTTAGGTGAACAAACTAACACCAATGGCTTGTGAGACCTGGCCACCTCCCCTCGTCGGAGTCTTGATCAGTATAAACTAGTCTACTCTGGAGTATCGATGCCCACTCTCGAAACTCGCACGACTAGTGACATTTAGGGATGCGCTAATAGACCCCCAGCTCCTACGTATATGATCGCCATCATAATGCTAGTAGTCAAGAAAGAATCATATGGGCTCTATCAACATGTAATAGTGATCTGTAATACCACATAAAGTATTTACATGATGATAAAGACAAACCAGATAGCATACTATCATCTCGAGTAAGACTGTTCTACCGGTATAGGTCTTCCCTCAATCATCATAATCACCTGCATACGACTATGATAATTGCCTTGAGGGCACTATAGCCAACAGGTTGATGTTGCGCTGTGCTCGATTTGCTATAACAGGAAGTCCCTGGCCAGGGATGATGTGGAGATTTACCGGTAAATGTTATCAGTAGTTTCTCGACCTGTTATGAGCCTCATATCGGCATGACTTATCAAGTTACCGGGGTCTGACGTTTACCACCCCTAGACTAGATATGCGACATATCGGACGAAGAGACCAGACTGTACGGTAGTGTTACTGTTGGATTCACAGGAATATGGACAAGATTGCTTGTTGATCCTCTGATCGCTCAATACCTGGGTAGCCGTTACGTCCAGCTAGTGCCGCTGACGGTTTGTGGGTGACTGATATGATCATCACCTACTGCCAGCGTATTGACAAGTCATTAGAGTCCTATATAGAGATTTCCTAACTCATGCGAAACGAAGTAGGGCACATATGTGATATGTGCGCGACCGAGCTTAATACATGTATGTGATACAATATTCCAATCTCGCGATACAGGTTATATGTGTTATAACCGGATTGTTGAATCATGTGTTGATTCAATGATATGTTATATGTATATGTGATATGCATATAAATGATATTATTCGGTTGCATGCGATACAGCCGGGTTATTAAATCAAGTGTTGATTTAATAATTTAATGTGTAATTATATATTTGATATATTAATATACATTAACTAATATTAGCCAACTTAAGAATTTCTTTTCTCATTATACATTTAATATATATGTGTTATATGTTTATGTATTGATTTTGTGTCATGCTAGATGATACATTAGACTTAGGTGTATCAGACTCATACCATACTTAAGATAATGTGGGGTTTTAATTATTAAGGGAAAATCAAAATTAGGCGGTAATTAGTCATGGCTTGAAGCTTGGAGAAGCTTGTAGAAACCATTAACTTAGTCCACTAATTCTGTTTTACTCAAGATATTTATTAAACTAACCACTATCTTTAGCCATGGTTTAGTCTCTACATGAGCTATATATGATATTTTCTCACCCATGGTTCATGAGTTGATCACTAGATCATTTTCTTCATCTCCTCAAAATTGCTCTGTAGCTTTGAGTGAGAAGAAAAAGAGAGAGAGAGAAATAATTCTAAAGTGAGCAAAATTCCTACTTCATCAATCTACAATAAACTAGCCATTTAGTATAGGTTGTTTTCTTCACTAGTTCATCAATTAGTGAAGAGGAAGCTTGAGTTAGAGATTCTTCGACGTAGATCATTTTCAGCCCCAAAGATCCTTGAGCAAGCTCGTTCCTTTCACCTAGTGGAGCCAATGGAGAGTCTGGGACTCCATTACTTGGAGCAAAAAGGACTACCACATGGAGCTTTAAAAGTGAAGGACCGGTCTATAAAGGTTGTATTCCGAATTCACTTATTGTAAAGTAGTTTACAAGTGTGTTTAATCCTAATACTCTACTTAGATCCTTGGTTATGGGTTGCTTAGCTCTCTAAGATTTTTTAAAATTGCATGCATGATGCCCTAGAAAACGTAGTGAGGGTGCTAAGGAACCTTTCATGATCCGCTCACGAAGGTCCTCCCCAGATGCAGTTTGAGATACTTTTTGGGATGTTGGGTATGAGATACTACAACACATGGCCTTAGTGCAAGTGGGAATTTTTTAGGAATATGTATGCCCCAGAGGACATTATTGCATGATATAGTGGATACTTGGACATATATATAGAGGACTTTCTTGCTCGACATTATAGTATGCTATCTGGTTGCTCTTTATCTTAACATGTACACAAGTATTATTATAATGTCTCCCTGATACATGTTGATAAAGCCTAAGGATGTTTGCTTGACTACTAGGACTATGATGCGGATCATACTACTAGGACTTGTGTAGTCCACAAGCACATCCTTTAATTGTTCCTAATCGGGGGGATATTGAGACAGGGCATCGATATTCCAGAGTAGACTAGTATGTACGTTTCTTGACCCTGTAGGGGGCGATGGTTGATCCCATATCCATTGGTGTTTGATATGAAAGATTGTACACAGGTGCTCATTAGAGAATGGGTACATCGAACAGGACTCGCCGAGAACTCCTAGTTGGTACTATACCTATCGTCAGATAGCAGTTCTTCGGTGACAATGATACAGGTTAGTTTGTAGACCCGAGATTGTCATAGAGTCTTGTATGGTTCCCACTGTTCTTTGATTTCCTCCTTACCACGGCTCAAAGGAGTCGTGCGAATAGGTGGATTTTGGGTACAGCCCCGAGTCGAATGGAGGCATTGAGCGATAGGAGGGGTTTCGTCTCACCCGGTATTGGAAGTTGATGTTGCGCTATGCTTGATTGGCTATAAAAGTAAGTCCTTAGCCATGGCTGATGAGATTTACTGGTAATGTTATCAGTAGTTTCTCGAACCGTTATGAGCCACACATCAGCATAACTTATCAAGTTACTGGATCTGACGATTCCACACCTAGACTCGATATGCGACATATCAGAAGAAGAGACCGGACTGTACTGTAAGTGTTACTTATAGGCTTCATAGGAGTTTGGACAAGCTGGCTTGTTGATCTTCTAATCCCTCAATACCTGGGTAGCTGTTACGTCCAGCTAGTATCACTGATGGCTTGTAGGTGACTGATATGAGCATCACCTACTGCTGGCGTATTGACGAGTTCTTAGAGTCCCACAAAGAAGTTTCCTCGTTCAACCGAAACGAAGTAGGGAACATATGCTGATATGTGCGGAGGCCTGATTAAATATGTGTATGTGATACCATATTATAATCTAGCAGTTATTTGATATTAGTTAGGTTATATGTTGAAGGGTTCTTGAGCACGACTGAAAGGTTTCGGGAGGCATCGTCCACGCCAAATTAAAATTTTTGCCATGCTTAAACAACCCTAACCTAGATCTTTAACTAGAGAATCATGCGGAAACTTAAAGCAAACAACTTTACTTCTAAGTGAGTAGGGATTACAAGCTTTGTAGTCCGTTCCTTCGCTTTAATAGCTCCTTGTTGTGGTCCCTTCGTTGCGATCAACAAACTCCCGGACTTTTGAGAGGCTCCACAAGATGTATGATGCATGCTAGCTAGAAGTCTTCAAAGTCTATGATGATCTACTTCGAGGAAACACAAATTCAAGCTATATCTTCACTAATAATGAATTAGTAAAGCAAACACACTAAACTATATGGCTGGTATAGAAGAGGATGATGAAGTAGGAATTTTGCTCACTTTAGATTTTATTTTCTCAAAATATTTCATCATTTCATCATAAGCAAGAGAGCTAGAATGAGATGAAGAAGAAGATGATCAAGTGATTAATGAATAATTGAGGTGAGGTTAGAAATGCAACCATGGTGAGTTATGTCATCCTTAACCCATGTAGAGAATAAACCTGTCACGACTCAAAATATTAGCTCATGACCAGCAAATAAATCACGCAACGTCTAAAGGCATAACGTAATCCAAGTAAGCTGAAACCCAGAAATCTAAAACTTTTAAAGAAATAAAAGAGGTGCAGTTTTGAAACAAGGTATAATGAAGAAAAATATTTTCTTACATGCATAGAAAAAAGGAACATGAAAATGCATGTTTATCTTACTATTGTAAAACTTGTTCGTCATTTAAAAAATTTAGGTAGCACCTCCCTTGTATATTTTGATCCAAAACCACAAATATAAGATAATATAAAAGGCATCCCAAGGCATGAGCTAGCTCTTCGCCAAACGGCGGATTCACAACCACGCAAGTAATAAAACAAGTATACGACGCCCAACGGCGTAGATCCACATGAAAGATAATGAATAAAGCAAGACATCAACCAAAAAGCGAATATAAAACCCATCGCTCAAATCTCGCACTACAAGTCCCACTAAGTCTTACCTTATATACAAATACTAGTTTTGATTGATGGAGTTGACTAGATACAATAGGAAATATAAATACAATAGTGACACGATCCGATATGTACCACCTACCAAAGCAAATCATCCAAAAGCAACTATGTGCCAGCGATCCCGCTACTGATCCATGCGGTCAATCATCAAGAACTGTGGCATAACGGGGGTGAGTTGCCAACTCGTTAGAAGAAAACATCAACAGGTAGAAATCGAATAAAATAACGATTTCCTAGGTCAACTATATCATAAAGTTAATACTATGATTTTTAGTGTCACCGTATGTAAAAATGTGCCAACAATAAATAAATGCAATTATACAAGTGGATATCATCCAATGATATAATCAATTCCAGTATTCAGCTGGATCTCGTCCGCTCGAAACATCGTAAAAGCATATGCATGTAAATGTATGAGAATATCAAAGAATGCGTGTCCATCAATGACACAACAAATCATAGAATCTGAGTGTCTGTTAGTTAAATGTATGCCCTAGAGGCCATTACTGTACATTGGATGTATATTGTAGTGGATGCTGGGACATATATAGGAAGGACTTTCTTGCTCGACATGATAGTACGCTATCTGGTTGCTCTTTATCTTAACATGTATACTTTCTGTCTCTCTGATTACATGTTGATAAAGCCCTTAGGATGTGTACTCGACTTCCAGGACTATGATGCAGATCATACTAGTGGGGCCTGGGTAGTCAATGAGTACATCCTTCATTGTTCCTAGTCGAGGGAATATCGAGACGGGGAATCGATATTCCAGAGTAGACTAGCGCATATCTTCTCGACCCATGCGATGGGCGATGGATGATCCCATATCCATTGGTGTTTGACATCGAATATGGTATGCGGGTGCTCAGTGGAGACTGGGTACACTGAACGGACTCGCCGAGAACTCCCAGATGGTATTATACCTCACGTCAGATGGCAGTTCTCTGGTGACACTAGTACAGCTTAGTCTGTAGACCCGAGATCGTCATAGAGTCTTGTGTGTCTCCCACTGTGCTTTGATTTCCACCCTACCACGGCTCTACTGAGTCGTGCAAACAGGTGGTTTTTGGGTACAGTCCCGATTCACATGGAGGCAATGAGCGATAGGAGGGGATTCGTTTCTCCCGGTATTGGGGGTTGATGTTGTGCTATGCTCGACTGGCCATAACAGGAAATCCCTGGCCAGGGTTGTAGTGATATACTGGTAGGAGTTATCAGTAGTTTCACGAATGTTATGGACCTCAAGTCGGCATGACTTATCGAGCTATTGGGGTCTGACGTTTACCACCCCTAGGCGAGATATGCGACATATCAGACGAACAGACCGGACTGTACGGTAAGTGTTACTGGTTGGATTCACAGGAGTGTGAGCGGGCTTGCTCGTCGATCTTCTGATCGCTCAATACCCGGGTGGCCGTTACGTTTAGCAGACCGCTTGCGGCTTGTGGGTGTTTGATATGATCAACATCTGCTGCCGGCGTATTGACGAGTCTTTAGAGTCCTACACAGAGGTTTCCTGGCTCAAGCGAAACGAAATAGGAGCGCATATGAGATATGTGCGGGACCGAGAATAATGCGTGTATGTGATACCGTATTCTATTCTCGCGATGAATGTATCGATTAGTTATATGCGATATAACCTAGTTATCGAATCAAGGATTGATTCGATAAGCCGATACGTTGGATACTGGCCGGTTATATGCGACATGACCGGATCATTGAATCAAGTGTTGATTTAATGATTTAATGTATAATTATATATTTGATATATTACTTTGCATTAACTAGTATTGGTTCACTTTAAATGGATTTACTCACTTGTATTGCACATTGTATATGTGATATATTTTTGTGCACATGATTGTATCATGTTTGATGATACATTCTTTCTTGGTTTTGTGTAAAGTATTGAACCATGGTTAGTTAGTGGTTAGGGTATCATTTCATTTGCTTATTCATTTATCTTTTTATTTATTTCATTTGAAAAGAAAAAGAGAAATGAATGGTGGCTATATTTGTTTTTAGTTGAAGATTCATGAAGCATTGACTTAGTCACCATTCTTGTCTCATGCCTAACCCTAACCACTCATCTAACCTAAGTTAAGTCTCTACACTAAACCATGGTTGAAGATATGATAAGTATTGTATTTTCTTTTCTATTTTTATTAACTTATCATATCTTTTCTTCTTCTTCTTCATCTTGAGCAAGAAAGAGAAAGCTTGACCATCAATGGTGATTGATGGAAAAGTGTGAGAAATCCAAATCTAAAGTTTACCCACTTCCTATTTCTTCATCCTATACCTCTTGCCAAGTTGTATAGGGTGTTTACTTGACAAGTTTTCAAAGCTTGGTGAAGTTGGAGCTTGTTCTTGTGATGCTTCGACGTAGATCATCTTCGGCATCGAACCGACGATCAAGCCTGCCCATTCTTCGATGATGCCAATGCTAGAGTCGTGAGTTCAATTTGGACAGCGGAAGGAGATCATCGTGGAGCTTAGGAAGTGGTGGACCGGATCTACAAAGGTTGTAGCCCCTTTCCTTTAGATATATTTCCATTTACTTGCTTGTTTCGCCTAGATATCTAGTAAACGATCCGTATTAGGGTTTGTAGGCACCCGTAAAATTTGATTTGTGCATGTTTGATCACTTATGAGACTCCATTAGAGTGCCTAGGAACCCTACAGTGGTACCAGAGCCTAGCTAGAGCCTTAGGCGAAGTCTAGACGGAGTTTGAAGTCCGAACGAACCCGAAACCCCAATTCCAAGGTGCTCTCTGGAAATTTTCTGAAATTTTGGATTTTTGTAAATTAAAAATATGCAGAAAATTATGCAGGGTCTTATATGAAATACTGTGAAATACGAGGGCCTGATTCAACTTTTCCAGCGCGGAACCGCGCCATGAGCTATGCATGCGCGGCGGTTCCGCGGCCGTACTGTCCCCTTGTCTGGTGATTTTTTCACAGTAATTCATGAATTCAGATATTATATTTTCTGGGTATTTTTATTGTGACTCTACAGAAGAGTATTTTGGGGTTGCTTTGGGGATTCAATTATTCGTTCGGGTTATCGGATTTTGTCTATGTGGCTTTCCGGATAACTTTAGAATATGTTAAAAAGTTCGACCGGATTTAAATACCCAACTTTTCCCCTGCCGGAAAAATTCCAAGTGTTGGATTTTTCTGTGGTTTAAACACGTTCTGAGTAGTGCAAGTAACGCGATGGTCCCTCTAGTAGACAACAAACCTTAACTCGATTATGTGACCGTCTTGAACTGTCCTTTGAACCTTCGGGTTTGGGGCAGTACGGCGTGCCACATATGAGGCGTTGGCTTGACCCTTCTACGGCTGGACCGTTGGTACTGAGGCATAAAGTGAATGTCTTTGAACCTATTTCATGTGTTGATCGGTGTCGGGAAAACTTGGGTGTTCGAATGTTCGATCGGAAAGTTTAATATATTCTATTTATCCGGAATTGGATACAATAATTGGAATTCACAAATTGTTATAAGATAACGGAATGAATATTATAAACGTAGCAGTTTAGTCTCACTTGATCGGTTGCCACGGAGTTTTGATGTGATCAAAAGTCCGTCGCAATCACGTAGCGTACGCGGATACTAGCCGGGTAAACTTAATAGACAGCCTCACTCCATAGCCCCGACCAAGTGACTGTAGGAGAACCCCGTCGCCGAAAGCATCCGTTCGGGTGCTCCCGGTAGCGGTGTTCCGCCTTGGTGCACTTCGTCGACGGCGTCGGGGGTGCAGCCGCCTACTAAAGTTTGCGACGAGCATTCGATCAGAATGTCGGGAATCCTGTTGAATTTCCCGACTTGATATTGAAAAGTGTTTTCGATAATGAGACTAAAATGCGGGGTTTATAATTGTTAGGCATGCTATGTCTAGAGAATTCATTTGATCAGGCATGCGATGTCTGAGGTGGTTGTGGATTCCAACTGTTGTAGTTTTACACTTTCTTTTCTGTGACCGTAAATGTAATATGTGATATCGCCGGTTTCGTTGCTATATGTCAACGATAATTAGGATGCGAATATTTACTTACGTTGATGACATGTGATGTTATGTGTTGCTGGATATGTTATATTGGATCGTCGTGTTTGAATAGCCGGGGGGTTTTTATGTGAGATGAGTGTTTTTTCATTTTCATTCATGTAAAAACTTGTATGTAATATTCTTTTATTGGGGCACTTCCAGGTTGCGGAAGATGTCGCCGTTGATGTATATTATTTACTTTTCTGCACTAGGATAGACCCAAGGAGGGGAGCACAAGTAACCGGGTTCTGGGGTCCAGTGGGAGACCAACTCGAGGAGTCGAGTCCGGGTCTCCTAACCCTAGAATTGGTAGGGTTACTTGCCGCTCTCGTAGGGGTCTAGGGGTGTGGGATTGGCTATTCATCACGACCGTGGAATCCGTGTTTTATACTGGCTCGTATTGAAAACACGGACGTCCTAGTATATCCAATATTTCATATGTTTCTTCTGCTGTGATTTATCTGTGATCATGTGATGTTCTGTGACAGATATTATATATAGTATATATGATATATTATATAGACGTTGCTTATATTTTACACTCGCGCTAGCCCTGCCCCGCTCTGCCGTTAGTTACCTAACCTAACGGTGCACGAGGGGACATCGAGGCGAATGCGGATGGCATAAGTGTACGTCATATTTATCTGTGATGTTTAGGTAATTTAAATGATGGGATATTCATTAATGAGATTAATGAAAGAAAATAAACCTAATAGATGTTGTGGAATCGAATTTCAAAATAAAAACAGGTAGCTACAGTTCTTGCTTTGCATCGCGGTGTTCATTATAGAACATCCTGCACCTTATTCGATGAGGAAAGGACCGAGATCCCTTCACCGGGAGTGACTCCTTTAGCAATAACTGGTAGATGCTACACACTCGGTTTGTCTTTGATCGCTTCTATAGTTTTCGCTTTGCATAGTGATATATATGATATATCCCGCACCTCATTCGACGAGGAAAGGGCCGACGATCCCTTCACCGGAAGTGACCCCTTTAGCAAAACTAGAAAAGCCTAAAAAACATTCCATTTAAAAACCATTTGATTCCGCAACGAGATCAAGTTCAAAGCGTTAAAGGTTTTCACAAAAACCAGCCGCAACCCTCCGTCATTTTAGGAAGTAGAGTACTTAGTATTCGTGCTGTGTTTGTTGACCATAGTCAAGGCACAGTGTACGGTAGCTAAGTGATGTCTTCCTACACCGCATATGATGCGCTTAGTTAGGACAGTCGCGTGACTTTGTTGACCATAGTTAAGGGTCATGTGGGTGGGTCTAATTAATCACGAAATGACGGGTAGAACTTGACTAGTACTTATGATTTGTTGACCATAGTTAAGGTCATAAGTGCTAGGGGTAAAAACCTTTATCGGGAGTTTCAAGTGTTGAAATTTGCAATGAGATTGCATACCTTCTATATGATAGTTGGATCCCGATACCCACTGCGAGTAATTGTTACTCCTGGGAGAGTTTTGCACTTTGCAATTAGCCGATCAAGTAGGTGTCTAGAAAGGTGTCAACGGGGTTACGCCTCTGGGAAAACGAGGTTTACATTAATTAGGTTCGTGCGAAAGCACGGGGGACCTCCCTCAAAGTACCGACACTGGCCTGGCTGAAAGATTGGTGAACTTGTAGAGTGTAATTAATCCCGGCTAGTCTTTCCTTTTAAGGTTTGAAGGAAGATTTGATAAAAACAGTGGGAGACACCCTGATTAGATAAAATATATAACCAATCTAATCTTGCAAGAGCGCACGCAGAGTGTTTTCTTCTCTCTCTCCTGGTAGCGACCATGTCATGCCTTAATCAAGATAATAATATGGATGTATTGACCGAACCCGCTTGTTATACTGAGCTGGGGAACGTTGGTCCCGCTCCAACTTATAATTGTTATAAGACAGAGCAGGAAATAGGGGAATGCCAGGATTCCCATGCCGCCCAAACGAAGAAAGTGCATGAGATGCATCTCCTTCGGGTGTGTTCATTACAAAGAACTGTTTCTCAGTATCCTCTGCATCCTGGGTATATGATACCGGATCATGATCCCAGATATGTAATATGTTACATAGGGCTATAAAAAGGTAGAAAAACTGAGAACGGGTGATAAGTTTCATGAGGCAGAAAACGGGGCAAGTGTTGCAGCCAAGTCTGTTGGTCACTGTCACCCTGTATTACCAATACATTGATTTTGAACAAATGCTATTAGATACCGAACCTGATATACAAAATCATATCAGTCTCTTTATTAGTAAAGAAATGATATAATTTTGTATTGTTGGATAATGTTTTGAACATTTCCTATATCAAAAGTTGATCGGTTCAGGCGCGTTATCTAAAAGCATTGACGTTCTAAATCAAACTACAGTTCCTTGTATACTGAACACACACAAGAGGAAGAGTTCAGAAATGAACGATTCGTTCTTGAGGTATTGTAGACTAGGTCATATCAATGCGACCCGACTAGCTGAAGTTACATTTAGATGCATATTTAAATCAGTTTGAATTTACATCTTGTGAAACTTGCCAGTCATGTCACAAAGATATAATGACACCAGCTCTGTTTACTGGAAATAGAGAAAGAGTTAGTAAACTCTTGGGACTGATACATGATGATGTATGTAAGGTCTCCTGTCTACACATGCCAGGACTGGTTCTTTTTACTTCATTATATTCTCTGATAATCTCTCAAGATTCAGTCATATGTTCTTGTTGAAACATAAGTCCGAACCTTTTGAGGTATTCACAGAATATAAGTTAGAGGTAGAGAACCAATAATCGGGTATAAGTATTATGTCCTATGATGAGATCAGGGAGGAGAATACTTGTGCATGGAATCCTTGGACTATTCTAAAGGAAAATGAGATTCTCTCTCAGTATTACTCCTCTGAACACACCACAGCACAACGGTGTATCGGGGCGGAGCAATCACACAATATTAGATATCGTGTGCTCTATGATGAGTATTACTGAGTTACCTATTTCCTTTTGGGAGTTATGCACTTGAGAAGCTGCATACCTATTGAATTAGGTTCGAATCAAATCAGTGCCTACCATTCCATATGAGATATGGTATGGGATGAGCCTATCTCTTAAGTAAGTTAAGATTTGGGATTGTCCGGCCTATGTCAAAAGCAAAATCCGGACAAGATCGAGGCAAGGTCAGTTCTGTAGAACTGGAAAGGTTCCAGCTATACGAAACTACAGCTGAAGATTTGACAGAACCAAAGGATTCTATAGTCCCCGACGAACCTCAGCCTCTCCGCCGATCTGGTAGGGTTCCTCGCCTGCCTGAGAGATACCTCGGTTTCTCGATGACAGTGGGAGCGAGGATTGCATCATGAGATGATGACCCAACTAGTTTCGAGCAGGCCATCGAGAGTAGGGACTCTGTAAGAATGGCTGGATGCTTAGCGATCTGAGATGGAATCCATATACACCAGCAAAGTATGGACTTTAGCTGCTATATCTGAAGGGTTAAATCCCCATCAGGAGCAAGTATATCTGGAGAAGATTACTTGGTGTAGATGGAAAAGTTGAGACTTTCAAAGCTAGACTTGTTAAAGGTTTTCGTCATCGACCAGGCGGGGATAATGATGAAACCTTTTTCCGGTAGCTATGCTTAAGTCTATCCAGATCCTACTTACCACGGCTACATACCATGACTACGATATCTGGCGGTTGGGTGCCATGACTGCTTTTCTAAATACTGATTTAGAAGAGAACGTCTATAAGAACACAGCCAGAGGTCTTCGTAAACAGTGGGAGCAGCGGAAATGTGTGCAAGTTGCTTTACATAATGAAGCAGGCATCGCGGAGTTGGAACGTCTGTTTTGATGTGATAGTCAAAGTGTTTGACTTCATCAAAATGGTAGATGAACCTTGTATATACAAAAGGGTAGTAGAGAGTAAGGTGGTCATCTTCGTATTGTACGTAGACAACATACTCTTGATAGGAAAAGAGTTTCCTATACTATTCCTATTATCACAAGGATTCTCCAAATAGGATAAAGATGATACTTCCCAAATCCTGAGATTTGGACCTATGAGATAGATCTAAAGGGATATTAGGTTTCTCACTAGGTATAGTGAGATTGTATCAATCGATCCTGGGGAGAATCACTGGAAGTGTTCCAGGGTGATAAAGACGACTGAATGTCAGTCACAGGCACTGTCTTTACCCTCAGTAAAGGGACGGCATGTTGGAAGAGTTCCAAGCTAGATACCGTGGCAAACTAGACGATAAAGGCTGGTAACATCGCTATTGAAGATACTACCAAAGAGGAAGTTTGGGTGTATATTGGTTCATAAGATGAACTAGGTTCCTGCCATTGTATGACAATGGAAGCGTGGCTTTGGCCCTGGAACCCTGGCCCCATCAGTGACCCAGACAAATTCTAAGGCAGCATCACCTGATCATGGAGATAGATGATCTCCAGGGTGATCGAGGTTAGGAGAGAAGACTCAGAGGACAACACGGCGGATCCACTCACGAAGGCCTTTTTCCCAAAAAGAGACTTTTAGGGGATGGTTGAGTATGTGATACTGCAACCACTGCTACAGATGGCCCAAGTGCAAGTGGGAGATTGTTAGTTATATGTATGCCCTAGAGGCCATTACTGTACATTGGATGTATATTGTAGTGGATACTGGGACATATATAGGAATGACTTTCTTGCTCGACATGATAGTACGCTATCTGGTTGCTCTTTATCTTAACATGTATACTTTCTGTCTCTCTGATTACATGTTGATAAAGCCCTTAGGATGTGTACTCGACTTCCAGGACTATGATGCAGATCATACTAGTGGGGCCTGGGTAGTCAATGAGTACATCCTTCATTGTTCCTAGTCGAGGGAATATCGAGACGGGGCATCGATATTCCAGAGTAGACTAGCGCATATCTTCTCGACCCATGCGATGGGCGATGGATGATCCCATATCCATTGGTGTTTGACATCGAATATGGTATGCGGGTGCTCAGTGGAGACTGGGTACACTGAACGGACTCGCCGAGAACTCCCAGATGGTATTATACCTCACGACAGATGGCAGTTCTCTGGTGACACTAGTACAGCTTAGTCTGTAGACCCGAGATCGTCATAGAGTCTTGTGTGTCTCCCACTGTGATTTGATTTCCACCCTACCACGGCTCTACTGATTCGTGCAAACAGGTGGTTTTTGGGTACAGTCCCAATTCATATGGAGGCAATGAGCGATAGGAGGGGATTCGTCTCTCCCGGTATTGGGGGTTGATGTTGTGCTATGCTCGACTGGCCATAACAGGAAATCCCTGGCCAGGGTTGTAGTGATATACTGGTAAGAGTTATCAGTAGTTTCACGAATGTTATGGACCTCAAGTCGGCATGACTTATCGAGCTATTGGGGTCTGACGTTTACCACCCCTAGGCGAGATATGCGACATATCAGACGAACAGACCGGACTGTACGGTAAGTGTTACTGGTTGGATTCACAGGAGTGTGAGCGGGCTTGCTCGTCGATCTTCTGATCGCTCAATACCCGGGTGGCCGTTACGTTTAGCAGACCGCTTGCGGCTTGTGGGTGTTTGATATGATCAACATCTGCTGCCGGCGTATTGACGAGTCTTTAGAGTCCTACACAGAGGTTTCCTGGCTCAAGCGAAACGAAATAGGAGCGCATATGAGATATGTGCGGGACCGAGAATAATGCGTGTATGTGATACCGTATTCTATTCTCGCGATGAATGTATCGATTAGTTATATGCGATATAACCTAGTTATCGAATCAAGGATTGATTCGATAAGCCGATACGTTGGATACTGGCCGGTTATATGCGACATGACCGGATCATTGAATCAAGTGTTGATTTAATGATTTAATGTATAATTATATATTTGATATATTACTTTGCATTAACTAGTATTGGTTCACTTTAAATGGATTTACTCACTTGTATTGCACATTGTATATGTGATATATTTTTGTGCACATGATTGTATCATGTTTGATGATACATTCTTTCTTGGTTTTGTGTAAAGTATTGAACCATGGTTAGTTAGTGGTTAGGGTATCATTTCATTTGCTTATTCATTTATCTTTTTATTTATTTAATTTGAAAAGAAAAAGAGAAATGAATGGTGGCTATATTTGTTTTTAGTTGAAGATTCATGAAGCATTGACTTAGTCACCATTCTTGTCTCATGCCTAACCCTAACCACTCATCTAACCTAAGTTAAGTCTCTACACTAAACCATGGTTGAAGATATGATAAGTATTGTATTTTCTTTTCAATTTTTATTAACTTATCATATCTTTTCTTCTTCTTCTTCATCTTGAGCAAGAAAGAGAAAGCTTGACCATCAATGGTGATTGATGGAAAAGTGTGAGAAATCCAAATCTAAAGTTTACCCACTTCCTATTTCTTCATCCTCTACCTCTTGCCAAGTTGTATAGGGTGTTTACTTCACAAGTTTTCAAAGCTTGGTGAAGTTGGAGCTTGTTCTTGTGATGCTTCGACGTAGATCATCTTCGGCATCGAACCGACGATCAAGCCCGCCCATTCTTCGATGATGCCAATGCTAGAGTCGTGAGTTCGATTTGGACAGCGGAGGGAGATCATCGTGGAGCTTAGGAAGTGGTGGACCGGATCTACAAAGGTTGTAGCCCCTTTCCTTTAGATACATTTCCATTTACTTGCTTGTTTCGCCTAGATATCTAGTAAACGATCCGTATTAGGGTTTGTAGGCACCCGTAAAATTTGATTTGTGCATGTTTGATCACTTGTGAGACTCCATTAGAGTGCCTAGGAACCCTACAGTGTCCAGCATCGACACTCGAAAATATCATGAAACCCGTGTCCAGCATCGACACGTAAATCCTCATATCTCAGGCTCCGGCTATCCGTACTAGCCTGTATCCATTTCATAACTCCGGTCGATATCCTCCGGATAACCGCCAGGTCGAAAATACTATCACCGTTAGGTAGTGTTCCCCTTCCAGGCTCAACGCCATCATTTGCGACCATCTTTCCCCGGGATACCTCACCGGGTCCACCATGCTCCCGCAGACGGTTCCTCCTCTTCCTCGAATCGGGTGTCACATGCCAATCTCAGAACCAAGAAAATGTATGGTGGACGCACTGAAATATCATATCAAGAGAAACCAGGTTTTTAAAACAATACATACTTTTCTTTTAAATAATCACAGTCCTTAAATCCAATAATCTCGTGAAAACACCATATCTCAATGCGTAAAAAACTCATTAAGAGTGATGCATGCGACAAATAACCGAATGTAAGCATATCCATAAATCATGCAACATGGAACAGTAATATGCATATATCAAGGGAAAACCGCTCTTTAAAATGAATCCAGTTTTAAAATATATCCTGCGGTTCCTAATTTCACCTAGGTCAAATGCAATATTGTAGAAAGGTGTATATGTAACTATAGCATGTAAGTTATGCAAAGATTCATACCATGATGCAGCAATTCTACTGTGTAGTGACATGGAAATTATCGATGATAAAGTGTGTGAGCCGGCCAATATGTGTGATTTACGCATCATCGATAATGGTGCAGGTGTACTAGCACAGGTATATGAAATGCAATAGTAATGACATGAATGTAGCATAAAATAAATCGACAGCTAAAAGGTAAAAGGTATACGTATCTAATATGACCGAGTCAGTGAATCTATCAATCGGCCTCCTCTAGTCAAGGGTATGGATCAATCATCAATAAACTCATCACATACGGCAACTTATCGTGCGACGTCATAAAACAATTTAGGATCCTAGCAACCTAGGTGACAATAAGGGTACGAACCTCACTTCTCGTACGGCTTAACTCCAAGATTCACAACATTATCCATATCTATATATACCTATCTCGCAGGTCCCATCCTTATCAATCTCAGATCATGGGACCGACAAAGGTATCAATTATCACATATCGACTCATATCCGTATACCAACATATCATCAAGTTATCATATTACATCGTATTTTCTTTTCATCACATTAAGTCAAATTTTATATATACATTATACTTTATTAATCTAGTTTCATGTTACTCTAAACTCAATGCTTATTCTGGTGTAATTACCTATCTATAAGTCGTAATTCGCTTTAACTTTTCATATCCCTGAAGCTTTCTCATATCTCACTATATATATTCAATCACTAATATTATCACTAACTATATTTTAAACTATATCCTTACTTTGCTAATTTAGGTTTCTACAACTGTATCCTATAAATCGGTTTCCATTTAATATTTGTGGGGGTGCTATACGCCATCCACCCGACTTCCCCCGTAGATATAGATCTATTCACCTTGATTCTTGCTCGCCGAAGTTGATGACGCCATGCTCCATCATCTTGGAATCCATACGAAGGTGCCTACAATAAACATATTCGAAATCGCTATTAAAATCAAGTTCGGAAAACAAATACGGTACACGGTGAGCTCATACGTTAGAACCTATAGCCTACGCATGTAAAGCAATCAAATAACCCATGTTGTTGACATACAAACGCCCAATAACCAAATAAAAATCCAAATATCAAAACCAAGCATTCCAAAATACGGAAAACGTAACCTAAAACACCCCAATGTGCTCCCGGATTTCAACGTAGGCGAAATTAGAGAATTTTGCATATAGGGTTGCTCTAGATATCACCTAAAAGACTCACCAATCAAAATTCAATGCATTTCCTCCCGACATGGCCGTAAATTGTGGCCCATACGAATAAATCTGCGGCCAGAAAGTGGGGGTAGGGGCTCAGGTTTTAGGGGGTGATTCATGGTTGCCTGCACGTCACATGGTCAAGGGAACTTTATTTACAAAGGTCCCAGGTCAACGCAGATCTCAAAATACACTCACAAACTGTCAAATTTACCAATGTCGGAAAGTTCTAATTTCGTGTTTGGGTTCTATTTTCTGTTCTATGTCAGTAAAACACCACTCAAGTCTTGTTAACAGCCACTATACATCATCAATTCCTCACAATTACTATAACCCTTCTCTAGGATTTTCTATACAACATATAACTGAACAAAATCAACTTCTAACCAAACTAAAATGCTAGGACAACATAAACTAAACTATGTGAAGGAAATTATAACTCAATTGGGCAACCCAAGAAAAACCCTAGCTTCTCCAAGTCATCAAAATCAAACTTTTTTTGGTCCAAAGTGTAAAGGATGGAGTGGGGATCATCTTTTGTGAAGAGGGTATAGGCTTTGGATGAAGAATTTGAGATGAATTCATGGGGTGAAGGTGGAAGGAAGCTTGAGGAAGAAAGAGATGAGAAAAAAGAGAGAAACAAATGGAGGCTGAGGATATAAGGCAGCCTTCTCTTTCTCACTCTCATATTCTCACCCTCACCCTCTCTCTCTCTTATACCCTTTCTCATTTTCTTTTCTTTGTATTATTAAAACCAAAACACATAATACCCTAAAACAACACAAGGAAACAACATGTAACCCAAACGTAATATGACATGGTGCACTAGCCATGGAAAACTGTAGAAATACGGATTTGGCATAATCGCGATTAGCAGTGCACTAATCAGCTTTTATCCAAACTGCATATGATAAACCTTTAAAAATTCCAAATCCGATAAATATATTTTTAAATGAATAAATCGTTTTAATCTTCAATTATTTCACAATTATTGGCATATATTTATATCATTTTACGAAAACCCCAATTTCGCAAATCGGGTAGTTTCCGCGAAATATATTATTTTAATATTAAATTCCAAAAATAATATTTTATATTTTCTGAAATATTAAAATCTTCCCCCTTAAAGAAATTCGTTCCCCGAATTTAAATTCAAACCCCATAATACTAAAACATTTCAATAATCAACTCAAATCGACGGGACTCCGAAATCATGGAAGATATAGAAATGTCCTAGCGCATCGCGTGCGCCTGAAAATGAATATAAAACTCAAAAATCGAACTCCGTCAAACGTTACGCAAATTATCGGATTTGCACGCATATCATAGGAGTTACGGTGGAGATACATATCTCCAATTCCACATCTGAAATCCAATATACATTAGTCAATTAATATAATATATATATAGGATGCATCCTTGGAAAAATCTCAAAATTGAATAAAACATATGCAAAGTCTTTCTTGAATTTTCGTGTGATGCGTAACTCACGGCACAATGGGCGGATGCTCATTGTAAAGTAGTAAATATACTTATATATGTTTTTGCTCAAATTATACGTTCCGCCTTTTTTTAAATTTCACGAACGGTTTTCTTTTATAACATTCGTGTCGCTCACAGACACGTAGGAAATAGTGAGACTATAGCTCTCTTTTTTTTTGAAAAGCTCTTGTTAACATTTTAATGAATGCAAAATACTCAGGAACTGTCCTTAGATCTGTCCTGTTTGGCTACTACACAATATAGTGCCCAACACGAAAACAAAGTGCTCAAAAGCAATGTCAGCCTCAAAAGGCGTATCTGACAATCACGTGCGTCTGGTGCGCACAGAAATCAAATCCAACACAGGTGCCACAATACGCATAAAGAAAAAATAAGTGCAATGGGTGTGCACGAAAGCATCTGTCCAGGGCAACGGGTGTGCACGACAACGATATCTAGTGCATCTATTGTGCACGAAAATCTTAATCGTGTGTATCCAGTGTGCACAAAATCACATCTCATATCATGCACGATTGAAATCTAAATCAAGTACATTCAATATGCACGAAACCCAAAACCAAGCGCCTAATATGCGTAAAATCCAAATCAAACGTGTCAGGTCCGTAAAAAGAATCTAGTGCAATAGCGTGTACGAAAAATATAAGTCTGGTGTAACAAATGTACAAAAATTCAAATCCGGTGCATCAAATACACGAAATACAAACAATACTCCAATGCATAAAAAGTAAAACTAAGTGTACCAAGGTGTATAAAGTCATAAACGTGTGCAACTGCATGCACAAAACACATATCAATGCAGTGCAAGCACATATAAGCTATACCGAGTGCAAAATCAAATCGAGTGCGTACCACACGCACAAAATCAAATCAACTATATGAAATCCAGGAAATCAAAAACATATGCAGCCAAGGCACAAAATCAATATCGAGTGCAATATATATGCACAAATCATAAACAAACACAACGGTGTATAAAAACATATATCAAGTGCAATAACTATGCATGAAAATGTAATGACCCAGTAGGTGCAACAGTGGTGCACGAAATCGATACCATAAAACTCATCATCAAAACTCAAATCCAATCGATATAAGCGTGATACTCGGATCACAACCGCAAATCGTAACAAATGACATTGAGGTATACCTCCTACAACGTCGAAAATATTGGTGCGCCCAAAACTGGCAGAGCAAGAACATCCGCTTGCCTCCTGCTCACGGTCCGGCGTCCTCTGTCTCAGGGTTCTCATTTCTCTTTGGATTACCAATCTCGCAATCCATCGTCTCATCGGTTCAGTCAATTGTGCTAATGGAAACGATTCCGCTCTGGCATTTCTCTGGTCATCTCTTGGCCAATTAGTATTACAACTCGTAAAGCAGCACGTCAGTGGAGTCGGCCTCTGGTCCTCTGAATAAACGTCACACATCTGATCCTGGGTGCAAATCTTATCGCAACAGTGTCCTGGAAGGAACCTGCTCAAGGTCTCTTCCGATCTTGCCTATACCGAACTATACGGAGGCAGGTACTCTTGCTTAATCTTTTCTCGCTTTCTGAACATCTGCGTTCTCAGAACAGCTTTTCATCGGGAACTCGTCGTATCTAGCGCCTCTGTATACATATCAGATCTCTAATCTCAACAGGGAGTAGCAACAGCTCGTTGACATCTCCCACGAACCTCTTGTTCTACTCATCTTTATTATTGGCTGCTTCGACGTCACATCATGTTATTTGCGTACTGCAATTGTCTCGGCTACAGTCAATCCGGAGTCCCTCACACGGACTCGAAATCATGAACTCGGTATCTTCATCACTCTGTAGAAGATCTCTTGCCGAACACGTCCTTGGGAACTCGTCCATACCATCCGAGGAATACTCAATACTTGTTCGTTCTCGATCAATTCGCAACGTATCTGGGTGAGGTCCTCTATCTGAAGCCGGTCCACTTACTGGTCTCCTATCACATGATATCCGGACGATGTTAAACTTTTTGTTCGATTTGTCAAAGTCCCACAATTCCCCGAAAGCTCAACTCTGAGCACAATTTAATAATATCTAGTATACGCCACAGTACCTATGGACCAACCATAGAAGGGCAAACACAAGGCTCACTGATGGCACCGCTAAACTGCCGCAAACCCTAAGGTTCAAAAGCGGATCAATGGTTATCATGTCGAGTTAGGGTTTCATTCTTCTAGAGAGTCCACAGAATTACTTGCATGTTCCTCTGAATACCATAAACTTGGAAAAGTAGGTTTCTAACATTCGTTTCGAACTTTTTAACTTTGCCTAGACAACAGGTGAATACCCTTCGTCTGTCAACTCAAGATAGACTACCTATCATCTTTCGTATCTCTGCCTAAAAGCTCCAGCGATCTCAGCTCGTAAGCTCTGGAAGCGATATCTCATCAATCTCAGCAACAGCTGGGTCATTTGTCTACACGGTAGATGACATCAAAATCCCTGAGGTATGCTGTACATCAACAGTACTCTCATAATTGGCAGCCTCTATCAACTGCATGATCATATAATGTAAAACCGAACACTCGCCTCAAACGAGAAGTCACAACACCAATACAAAATAGAGACGTTCTCGTGTCACCAGAAAACACGATGGTCAGCCTTCGTCCATGATGAGCTCGTCCAGACCGCATCACTAGCAGCAACTCAATCTGCGCTCAAACCATGGTGACAAGAACCTCAAGCATGTATCGATGAAACCAAATCAATGGAATGGAAATAATCAACAGATCCCAAACTGGATGCATGATCATAAGGAGGAACGGAATCAGTAAGAGTATGATCATGGAAAAAAATAGAATCAAAGATGTCAATATATGTACATCATAAGGTTTCTTAAGTGGAATATCGTATCATAAATATGCCGCGGAATATACGTACGGTACGTCACTCTACTCAAGCTAACTACTCCATCAATCAGGTTCAGCCTATTTAATGAATGTTCGGGTCTAATACTCCCCTGTCCAAGTCTAAGTTCCCTAAGGTCAAGCCTCGGTTCTGAATATATATAAACGCCCTAGACTCCACATAGTCAAACCTAAACTCGAACAAAGGTTAAACCTACCGCTTTGATACCAACTTTGTCACGACCCGAAATATTAGCTCATGACCAGCACTTAAATCACGCAACGTCCAAAGGCGTAATGTAATCCAAGTAAGCCGAAACCCAGAAATCTAAACATTTTAAAGAAATAAAAGAGGTGCAGTTTTGAAACTAGGTATAATGAAGAAAATTGTTTTCTTACATGCATAGAAAAAGGGAACATGAAAATGCAAGTTTATCTTACTATTGTAAAATATGTTCGTCTTTTAAAAAATGTGGGTAGCACCTCCCTTGTATATTTTGATCCAAAACCACAAATACAAGATAATATAAAAGGCATCCGCAAGTAGGAGCTAGCTCTTCGCCAAACAGCGGATTCACAACCACGCAAGTAATAGAACAAGTATACGACACCCAACGGCGAAGATCCACACGAAAGAAAATGAATAAAGTAAGACATCAACCAAAAAAACGAATATAAAACCCATCGCTCAAATCTCACACTACAAGTCCCACTAAGTCTTACTTTATATACAAATACTAGTTTTGATTAATAGAGTTGACTAGATAGAATAGGAAATATAAACACAATAGTGGCACGATCCGATATGTACCACCTACCAAAGAAAATCACCCAAAAGCAACTGTGTGCCAGCGATGCCGCTACCGATCCATACTGTCAACCTGCAAGAACTGTGGCACAACGGGGGTAAGTTTCCAACTCGTGAGTTGAAAACATCAACAGGTAGAAATCGAATAAAATAACGATTTCCTAGGTCAACTATATCAGAAAGGTAATACTAAGATATCTAGGGTGACCGTATGTAAAAATGTGCCAACAATAAATAAATGCAAATATGCAAGTGGATATCATCCAATAATATAATCAATGCCAGTATGCATGTGGATCTCGTCCACTCGAAACATCGTAAAAGCATATGCATGTAAATGTATGAGAATATCAAAGAATGTGTGTCCATCAATGACACAACAAGTCATGGAACCTGAGTGTCCAGCATCGACACTCGAAAATATCATGAAACCCGTGTCCAGCATCGACACGTAAATCCTCATATCTCAGGCTTCGGCTATCCGTACTAGCCTGTATCCATCTCATGATTACGGTCGGTATCCTCCAGATAACCGCCAGGTCCAAAATACTATCACCGGTAGGTAGTGTTCACCTTCCAGGCCCAACGCCATCATCTGCGACCATCTTTCCCTTGGGTACCTCACCTGGTCCACCATGCACCCACAGACGGTTCCTTCTCCTCGAATCGGGTGTGACATGCCAATCTCAGAATGGAGAAAACGCATGTTGGACGCACTGAAATATCATATCAAGAGAAATCGGGTTTTTAAAACAATACATACTTTTCTTTAAAATAACCACAGTTCTCAAATCCAATAATCTCATAAAAGCAGCGTATCTCAATGCGTAAAAAATCGTAAAGCATGATGTATACGACATATAACCGAATGTAAGCATATCTGTAAATCATGCAACATGGAACAGTAATATGCATATATCAAAGGAAAACCGCTCTTTAAAATGAATCCAGTTTTAAAATATATCCCGCGGTTCCCAATTTCTCCAAGGTCAAATGCAACATCGTATAATGGTGTATATGTAACTATAGCACGTAAGTTATGCAAAGAGTCATATCATGATGCAGCAATTCTACTGTGCAGTGACATGGCAATTATCGATGATGAAGTGTGTGAGCCGGCCAATATGTGTAAGTGTGACATACGCATCATCGATAATAGTGCAGATGTACTAGCACAGGTATATAAAATGCAATAGTAATGACATGAATGTAGTATAAAATAAATCGGCCGCTAAAAGGTAGAAGGTATACATATCTAACATGATCGAGTCGGTGAATCTATCAATCGGCCTCCTCTAGTCAAGGGTATGGATCAGTCATCAATAAACTCATCATGTACGGTAACACATCGTACGGCGTCATAAGACAATTTAGGATCCTAACAACCTATGTCATAAGGAGGGTACGTACCTCACGTCTTGTACAGCTTAACTCACAAGATTCACAACATTATCCATATATATATGTATACCTATCTCTCAGGTCCCATCCTTATCAATCTCAGATCATGGGACCGGCAAAGGTATCAATTATCACATATCGACTCATATCCGTATACCAACATATCATCAAGTTATCATATCACATCGTATTTTCTTTTCATCACATTATGTCAAATTTTATATATACATTATACTTTATTAATCTAGTTTCATGTTACGCTAAACTCAATACTTATTCTATTGTAATTACCTATCTATAAGTCGTAATTTGCTTTCACTTTTCTTATCCCTAAAGCTTTCTCATAGCTTAATATATATATTCAATCACTAATATTATCACTAACTATCTTTTAAACTATATCCCTAGTTTCCCAATCTAGGTTTCTACGACTGTATCCTATAGATCGGTTTCCATTTAAGATTTGCGGGGGGTGCTATACGCCATCCACCCGACTTCCCCCGTAGATATAGATCTACTCACCTTGATCCTTGCTCGCCGAAGTTGATGACGCCATACTCTATCGTCACGGAATCCACACAAAGGTGCCTACAATAAACATATTCGAAATCGCTATTAAAATCAAGTTCGGAAAACAAATACGGCACACGGTGCGCTCATTTTTTAGAACCTATAGCCTACGCATGCAAAACAATCAAACAACCTTGTTGTTGACGTACAAACGCCCAACAACCAAATAAAAATCCAAATATCAAAACCAAGCATTCAAAAATACGGAAAACGTAAACTAAAACACCCCAATGTGCTCCCAGATTTGACCCTCGGCCAAACTAGGGAATTTTGCATATAGGGTTGCTCTAGATATCACCTAAGGGACTCACCAACCAAAATTCAATGCATTTCCTCCCGACATGGCCGCAAATTGCGACCCATACAAATAAATCTGCGGCTAGAAAGTGCGGGTAGGGGCTTAGGTTTCAGGTGGTGATTCATGGTTGCCTGCACGTCTCATAGTCAAGGGAACTTTATTTACAAAGGTCCCGGGTCATCCCAGATCTCAAAATACACTCACAAACTGTCAAATTTACCAATGTCGAAAAGTTCTAATTTCGTGTTTGGGTTCTATTTTCTGTTCTAGGTGAGCAAAACACCACTCAAGTCTTGTTAACAGCCACTATAAATCATCAATTCCTCACAATTACCAAAACCCTTCTCTAGGATTTTCTAAACAACACATAACTTAACCGAATCAACTTCTAACTAAACTAGAATGCTAGGAGAACTTAAACTAAAGTAAGTGAAGGGAATTTTCCCTCAATTGGGCAACACAAGAAAAACCCTAGCTTCTCCATGTCATCAAAATCAAACTTTTCTTGGTCCAAAGTGTAGAGGATGGAGTGGGGATCATCTTTTGTGATGTGGGTATAGGGTTTGGATGAAGAATTTGAGATGAATTCATGGGGTGAAGGTGGAGGGAAGCTTGAGGAAGAAGTAGATGAGAAAAAAAACAAAAAAAATGGGGGGGGGGCGAGGATATAAGGCAGCCCTCTCTCTCACTCTCTTATTCTCACCCTCTCTCTTTCTCTTTTATACCCTTTCTCATTTTCTTTTCTTTCTATTATTAAAACCAAAACACATAATACCCTAAAACAACACAAGGTAACAACATGTAACCTAAACGTAACATGGCATGGTGCACTAGCCATGGAAAACAGTAGAAACACGGATTTGGCCTAATCGCGATTAGCAGTGCACTAATCGGGTTTTATCCAAACTGCATATGATAAACTATCAAAATTACCAAATCCGATAAATATATTTTTAAATGAATAAATCATTTTAATCTTCAATTATTTCACAATTATTGGCATATATTTATACCATTTTACGAAAAACCAATTTCGCAAATCGGGTAGTTTCCGCGAGTTATATTATTTTAATATTAAATTCCAAAAATAATATTTTATATTTTCTAAAATGTTACAAAACCATGGCTATGTGATTAGGATTAGGTCAATAAATATATTAGGTTAAAACAAAGTTGGTGGACTTAGTCAATGAATCTACAAGCTTCTTCCAAGCTCATCCATGATTAATTCCAAGAAATTTTGAATTAACTAAAATAAATAAAAACCTAACCCTAATTACAAGTATGGTATGATTCTCATACACCCAAATTTGCATGTGTAACCTAACTTGTCACAATTATATATCACATATATAATTTTGTGAACAAAAGAAAACTACACAATAAACATATATCTGTTAGTTATATGTACGCCCTAGAGGCCATTACTGTACATGTGATGTATATTATAGTGGATGCTTGGACATATATAGGGAGGACTTTCTTGCACGACATGATAGTATGCTATCTGGTTGCTCTTTATCTTAACATGTAGATTTGTATTGTTATACTGTCTTGCTCTCACATGTTGATAAAGCCCTTAGGATGTGTACTTGACTACCAGGACAATGATTGAGATCATACTAGTGGGGCCAAGGGTATTCCAAAAGTACATCCTATAATTGTTCATAGTCGTCGGAGTATCGAGACAGGGCATCGATGCTCCAGAGTAGACTAGCGTATGCGCTTCTCGACCCATATGATGGGCGATGGATGATCCCACATCCATTGGTGTTTGACATCAGAGAAGGTATACGGGTGCTCCGTGGAGACTGGGTACACTGGACGAACTCGCCGAGAACTCCCAGATAGTATTGTACCTAACGTCGGATAGCAGTTTTTTGGTGACACTGGTACAGGTTAGTCTGTCGACCCAAGATCGTTATAGAGTCTTGTGTGATTCCCACTGTGCTTTGATTTCCACCTTTCCACGGTTAAGAGATCATGCAAAACGGTGGTTTTTGGGTACAGTCCCGAGTCACATGGAGGCAATGAGCTATAGGAGGGGATGCTTCTCTCCCGGTATTGGGAGTTGATGTTGCGCTATGCTCGATTGGCCATAACAGGAAATCCCAGGCCAGGGTTGCTAAGATCTACGGGTAAGTGTTATCAGTAGTTTCTCGAACCGTTATGAACTTTGCATCGGCATTACTTATCAGGCTATTGGGGTCTGACATTATACCACCCCTACGCTGTGATATGCAACATATCAGACGAAGAGACCAGACTGTATGGTAGTGTTACTGATTGGATTCGCAGGAGTTTGAGCAGGCTTGCTTGTTGATCTTCTGATCGCTCAATACCCGGGTGGCCGTTACGTTTAGCAGACCGCTTGCGGCTTGTAGGTGTTTGATATGATCATCACCTACTGCCGGCGTATTAACGAGTCTTTAGAGTCCTACACAGAGGTTTCTTGGTTCATGCGAAACGGAGTAGGAGCACGTATATGATATGTGCGGGACCTAGATTAATACACGTATGTGATACCGCATTCTATTCCCACGATTTGTGACACCGGTCGGTTATATGTGATATAGTCGGGTTATCGGATCAAGTGTTGATTCGATAAGTTGTTACATATGATATTAGTCGGTTGTATGTGATATAGCCGGATTATTAAATCAAGTGTTGATTTGATAATTTAATGTATAATTATATATATGATATATTAATTTACATTAACAAATATTTTCTCACTTAAACATTTCTTTTTCTCACTTTGTGCTTTAGTATATAAGTGATATATATTAATGTACATTTTATTGTGTCATGCTTGATGATACATGATACATGGGTGTATGAGACTTACACTATAGTTAGGATAATCCTAGGATTTTTATTTATCAAAGTAATTCAAAATTGGTTGGATTTTGTCATGGTAGAAGTTTTGAGAAAGCTTGTGGATAACCATTCACTAAGTCCACTATTTTTGTTTTGCTAAAGATATTTATTAACTCAACCTTTATCCTTGCCCTAGTTAAGTCTCTACATGAGTTATTGCATGACACTAACTCACCCATGGTTTATATTCTCACCTCATGAGTTTATTCTCTTCACATGATTTCATTCTTCACTTGAGCTTCTTTTTCCTCATGAAAAGCTTTCTGGCTTTTGAAAATGGTGATAAAATAATGTGAGAAAACGAAAACTAAAGAAAGCTCATTTCCTACTTCATCATCCTCTACTATTAGCCATTTAGTTTAGGGTGTTTACTTCACTAAACCCTAATTTAGTGAAAAGGTAGCATGAGCTTGAGTCTACTCAACGTAGATCATCTTTGGCCTCGAAGAATTCGAGCAAGTTTGCATCTTTCACCTTGTGGAGCCTTTCAAGAGTTCGGGAGATCACAACTTGCAGCGAAGGGACTTCTACACAGAGCATTTGAAGTGAAGGACCGGTCTACAATGGTTGTATTCCGCATTCACTTAGTTTGCAAAGTTTTTTGCATGTTGTTTTGTTTAAAACTCTAGTTAAGATTCTTGGTTAGAGTTTTTTAGGAAGGCAAAAATTTTGAAAACGGCATGGACGATGCCACCCGAAACCTTGCTGCCTTGCTAAGTAACCCTACAATATCACATATATGTTAAATATATAAGTGAGAAAAATAAATACTTAAGTGAGCATATATTAGTTAATGTAATTTAATATATCAAATATATAATTATATATTAAATCATTAAATCAATACTTGATTTAATAATCCGGCTATATAACATATAACCGACTAATATAATATGTATCATTTTATCGAATCAACACTTGATCCGATAACCCGGCTATATCACATACAACCGGCCGATATCACATATCGCAAAATAGAATACGGTATCATATACAGGTATTATTCTCTATGCCGCACATATCACATATGTGATCCTACTCTGTTTCTCCTGAGCCAAGAAACCTCTGTGTAGGACTCTAAAGACTCATCAATACGCCGGCGGTAGGTGATGATCATATCAAACACCCACAAGCCGCAAGCGGTCAGCTAAACGTAAAAGCCACCCAGGTATTGAGCGATCAGAAGATTAACAAGCAAGCCTGTACATAGTCCTGCAAATCCAATCAGTAACACTACCGTACACTCCGGTCTCTTCGTCTGATATGTCGCATATCCAGTCTAGGGTTGGTAAACGTAAGACCCCAGTAACCGATAAGTCGTGTCAATGTGAGGCTCATAACGGGTCGAGAAAATACTGATAACACTTACCAGTAGATCTCCATATCAGCCCTGTCAGGGACTTCCAGTTATAACCAATCGAGCACAGCGCAACATCAACCCCTAATACCGGGAGAGACGAAACCCTTCCTATTGCTCATTGCTTCCATGTGATTCGGGACAGTACCAAAAAGGAACCGTTTTTCACGGTCTCTTGAACGTGGTAAGGTGGAAATCAAAGAACAGTGGGAATCACACAAGACTCTATGACGATCTCGGGTCTACAGACTAACCTGTACCAGTATCACCAGATAACTGCTATTTGACGATAGGTATAATACCAATTAGGAGTTCTTGGCAAGTCCGTTTAGTGTACCCTGTCTCCACTGAGCACCCGTATACCATAACACCAATGGATGTTAGATCATCCATCGCCCATCATATGGGTCAAGATGCGTATACGCTAGTTTACTCTGAAGTATCGATGTCCTATCTCGATACACCGTCGACTAGGAATAATTATAGGTTGTACTTGTGGACAACCCTGGCCCCACTAGTGTGATCTCCATGATAGTCCTAATAGTCAAGTACACATCCTAAGGGCTTTATCAACATGTGAGAGCAAGACAGTAACACAATACAAGTCAACATGTTAAGATAGATAGCACACTAGCATATCGAGCAAGAAAGTCCTCTCTATATATATCCAAGCATCCACTATAATATACATCATATATACAATAATGGCCTCTAGGGCATATACATAACTAACATATGTGATATAACCGGATTATTGAATCAAGTGTTGATTTGATAATATGATATACAGATAAATGATATTAGTCGGTTATATGTGATATAACCGGATTATTAAATCAAGGGTTGATTTAATAATTTGATATATATTTATATTTGATATAATTATATATTAACTAATATTATTGCTCACTAATTATTTTCTTCATAATATTTATATGTGATATATATTTATAATGAAGCATGGAATGGATTTTCGATTTTGGGAAAATAGAAAATGAGGTGGAAAAATGGAGAGATTTTTTGGGCATGGGTGAAGTATGGCACATATTATTAGTTTTTTACTCTTGACTCACTATTCAAGCATGGTTTCAATTTATTTTTTCAATTTATTCCATGCTTGAATGAGTAAGGTCAAGTGTGTAGCCATTCTACACTCATAATATACTTCACTCACTTAAGCTCATTTGCTTTAGTTCTTACTCTAGCTTTCTCCATTTTCTTCACCTCCACCTCCAAGTCCTAACACTCACATGAGTTGTGAAACCTAGGACTTGTGAGGATCCGTAGTTAGCTAAACACCCCTACTTCACCATCCTACACTAGATTAGCACTTTGGTGTAGTGTGTTTCCTACATTAAAGATTGTTTAGTGAAAAGGTAGCATGGATTAGAGGAGATTCGGGTGGATCATCTTCGGCACGAAGATCGCAAAGGAAGCTTGATCCAACTTCAAGTGGAGCCTAGTGGAGTCGTGTGGACTACTACACGGAGCTTTTGAAAAGAAAGATACGGTCTACAAAGGTTGTCGCCTCCTTCTCTTAGTTAGTTTAGTTTATATCGAACCATAAACCCTAATCATCTAGTTTAAATTCTAGGTTAGTATTAATTAGCACCCCAATTTTTTTTTCAAATGGCATGCTTGATACTAGTAAAACCCAGTGGTGGTGGTAATAAACACTTTCAATTACAATAATTGACTTGAGGGCCCTATAACCAACAGATGTATATATATATATATACATATAATATGTAGATGTGTATATATATATATATACATACATACATATGTACAATAATTAACATGAGCGCAATATAGCAAACAGACGTATATATACATGTACATATGTACATGTAGATGTACATGTACATGCATGTATATATGTATGTATGTATATATGTATGTATGTGTGTGTGTGTGTATATATATATATAGAGAGAGAGATATATATATATAACCACATATCATACCAAGTGTGTGTTCATGATAATATATATGTATATGTACATATGCATACATATATCTATATGTACATATGCATACATATGTATATATACATACATACATATATATATATATACACACACACACATATACATATACATACATACATATATTGTTAGTTATATGTATGCCCTAGAGACCATTACTGTACATATGATGTATATTGTGTAGGGTTCCTAGGCACACTAATGAGGTCTCACATGGCATCAACCATGCCAAAATCAAAAATTTCCGGTGCCGAGAAACCTTAATGCGATCGTTGACTAGAGTTTAAGGCGAAACATGCAACTAGTTAACAACTTAACTAAGAGTGAACGAAAATACAACCTTTGTAGATCCGGTCCTCCACCTCCATAGCTCCGCGTTGACGTCCCTCCGCTGTGATCATCGGATCCCGGACTTTAGTAATGGTTTCGTCGAAGAAATGATCGGGCTAGGTCGTCGACTTTGATGCCGAAGATGATTTACGTCGAGGAAACACAAGATCAAGCTCCAACTTCACCAAGCCATGAAACTTGTGAAGAAAACACCCTATACTACTTGGCAAGTGGTAGAGGATGAAGAAATAGAAAGTGGGATCACTTTAGAATTGGATTTCTCACTCTTTTTCTCATTTCACCATTGAAGCTTGCAAGCTTTCATAAAGCTTGATAAAGATCAAGAAGATGAAAGAATAAAAAGAAATATCTTAAAAAGAAAATCCCATTCATTCTTTTCATAAAACAACCATGGTAGAGTGTAGAGAATTAACTAGGGTTTAGTTAAATGGTTAGGTTAAGAGATGGAGACAAAATGGTCACTTAGTCAAAGATGCATGAAGCATCAAGAAGCATCTTGTATAAAACAAAAGCAACCATTTAGTTTCCTTTTTCTTTAAACCAAAATAAATAAAGTAAATAAAACCTTAACCATTTATCTAAACATGGTGTATAGTACACACACACCCAAGTTTGCATGTATCATCAAACATGAGACAAACTAGTGCACAAAACTATATCATATATACAATGTGCACATCAAGTGAGAAAATCCATCTTAAGTGAACCAATACTAGTTAATGCAAAGTAATATATCAAATATATATTTATACATTAAATCATTAAATCAACACTTGATTTAACGATCCGGTCATATCGCATATGACCGACTAATATCCAATGTATCGACTTATCGAATCAATCCTCGATTCGATAACTAGGTTATATCGTATACAACCAATCGATACATTCATCGCGAGAATAGAATACAGTATCGCATACACGCATTATTCTCGGCCCCACACATATCTCATATGCACTCCTATCTCATTTCGTTTGAGCCAGGAAACCTCTGTGTAGGACTCTAAAGACTCGTCAATACGCCGGTAGCAGGTGATGATCATATCAAACACCCACAAGCCGCAAGCGGTCTGCTAAACGTAACGGCCACCCGGGTATTGAGCGATCAGAAGATCGACGAGCAAGCCCGCTCACACTCCTGTGAATCCAACCAGTAACACTTACCGTACAGTCCGGTCTCGTCGTCTGATATGTCGCATATCTCGCCTAGGGGTGGTAAACGTCAGACCCCAATAGCTCGATAAGTCGTGTCGATATGAGGTCTATAACAGTTCGAGAAACTACTGGTAACAGTTACCAGTAAATCTCAGCAACCCTGGCCAGGGATTTCCGGTTATAGCCAATCGAACACAGCGCAACATCAACTCCCTATACCGGGAGAGACGAATCCCCTCCTATCGCTCATTGCCTCCATGTGATTCGGGGCTGTACCCAAAAACCACCGTATTGCATGCCCTCTTGGACGTGGTAAGGTGGAAATCAGAGCACAGTGGGAATCACACAAGACTCTATGACGATCTCGGGTCAACAGACTACTCTGTACAAGTGTCACCAGAGAACTGCCATCTGACGTAAGGTATAATACCATCTGGGAGTTCTCGGCGAGTCCGTCCAGTGTACCCAGTCTCCACTGAGGACCCGTATGTCATCTCTGATGTCAAACACCAATGGATATGGGATCATCCATCGCCTATCTGTATGGGTCGAGAAGGTATACGCTAGTCTACTCTGGCATATCGTTGCCCCGTCTCGATACACCCACGACTAGGGACCTTGAAGGATGTACTTATGGACTACCATGTCCCCACTAGTATGATCCGCATCATAGTCCAGGTAGTCAAGTACACATCCTAAGGGCTTTACCAACATGTAACAGAGAGACAATCAGTATACACGTTAAGGTAAAGAGCAACCAGATAGCATACTATCATGTCGAGCAAGAAAGTCCTCCCTATATATGTCCAAGCATCCACTACAATATACATCCTATGTATAGCAATGGCATCTAGGGCATACATATAACTAACAATCTCCCACTTGCACTAGGGCCATCTGATAGCAGTGGGTGTAGTATCTCATACTCAACCATCCCATAAAAGTCTCTCTCTGGGAAAAGGCCTTTGTGAGTGGATCAGCCGTGTTGTCTTCTGAGTCTACTCTCCTAACCTCGATCTCCTTGGAGATCAACCATCTCCATGATCAGATGATACTGCCTTAGAATACGTCTGGGTCACTGATGGGACCGGGGTTCCCTGGCCAAAGCCACACTTCCATTGTCACACAATGGTAGGAACCTAGTTCATCTCATGAACCAATATACACCCAAACAGCCTCTTTGGTAGCATCTTAAGTAGCGATGTATCCTGCCTTTATCGTCTAGTAAGCCACGGTATTTAGCTTGGAACTCCTCCAACATACCGTCCCTCCATAGAGGGTAATGACAATGCCTGTGACTGACATTCAGTCGTCCTTATCACCCTAGAACACTTCCAGTGATTCTCCCCAGGATCGATTGATACCATCTCACTACATCTAGTGAGAATCCCAACATCCATTTTGATCTATCTTATAGATCCAAAACCCAGGATTTAGTAGGTATCACTTTGATCCTATGTGGAGAATCATTGTGATAAGCGGAGATTGATCGAGCGTAGCCTAGGAAACTTCTTCCCTATCAAGAGTATGGCATTCATGTACTCTACGAGGATCACCACCATACTCCCTACTACCTTTTTGTATATACAAGGTTCATCTACCATTTTGATGAAGTAAAACTCTTTGACTACTACATCAAAACAGATGTTCCAACTCCGCGATGCCTGCTTTATCCTATAAAGCATCTTGTACACGTTTCCGCTGCTCCCACTGTTTACGAAGCCCTATGGCTGTGTACTTATAGATGCCCTCTTCTAAAACATCATTTAGAAAAGCAGTCATGATACCCAACCGCCAGTTATCGTAGTCATGGTATGTAGCCGTGGCAAGTAGGATCTGGATGGACTTAATCATAGCCACTGGAAAAAGGTTTCATCATTATCCACGCCTGGTCAATGACGAAAACCTTTAAGAAGTCTAGCTTTGAAAGTCTCAACTTTTCATCTACACCAAGTAATCTTCTCAAGATATACTTGCTCCTGATGGGGATTTAACCCTTCAGATATAGCAACCAAAGTCCATACTTTGTTGGTGTATAAGGATTCCATCTCAGATCGCTAAGCATCCAGCCATTCTTATAGAGTCCCACTCCTGATGGCCAGCTCGAAACTAGTTGGGTCATCATCTCATGATGCAATCCTCGCTCCCACTGTCATAGAGAAACTGAAGTATCTCTCATGTGGGTGAGAAACCCTACTAGATCGGCGGAGAGGCTGAGGTTTGTTGGTATCTACTGAATCCTTTGGTTGTACCAAATCATCTGCTGTAGTTTGCATAGCTGGAACCTTTCCAGTTCTACATAACTGACCTTGCCTCGAGCTTGTCCAGATTTTGCTTTTAGACATAGGCCGGACAACCCCAAATCTTAACTAGCTTAAGACATGGGCTCTTCCCATACCATATCTCATATGGAGTGGTAGGCTGTGATCTGATTCAAACCCTATTTAATAGGTATGCAGCTTCTCAAGCGCATAACTCCCAAAAGGAAACAGGTAACTCAGTAGTACTCATCATAGAGCGCACCATATCGAATAGGGTGCAACTGCTCCGCCCCAATATACCATCGTATGGTGTATACGGAGGAGTAATGCTGAGAGAGAATCTCATTCTCCTTTAGAATAGTCCAGGAATTCCGTGCTCAAGTATTCTCCTCCCTGATCGCATCAAAGGACATAATACTTATACCCTCATTTTGGTTCTCTACTTTTAACTTATATTCCGTGAATATCTCAAAAGGTTCGGACTTGTGTTTCAACATTAACATATGTCTGAATCTTGAGAGATCATCAGAGAATGTAATGAAGTACAAAGAACCGGTCTTGGCATGTGTAGACTGGGGACCTTTATACATCAACATGTATCATCCCAAGAGTTCACTAACTCTTTCTCTGTTTCTAGTAAACGGAGATATGGTCATCTTATCTTTGTGACATGACTGGCAAGTTTCATAAGATGTAAATTTAAACTGATTTAAATATGCATCTATATGTAACTTCAGCTAGTCGGGTCGCATTGATATGACCTAGTCTACAATACCTCAAGAAGAATTCGTTCATTTCTGAACTCTTCCTCTTGTGTGTGTTCTGTATACTAAGAACTGTAGTTTGATTTAGAACATTAATGCTTTTAGATAACGTGCCTGAACCGATCAACTTTTGATATAGAAAATGTTCAAAACATTATCCACCAATACAAAATTATATCCTTTCTTTACTAATAAAGAGACTGATATGATTTTGTATATCAGGTTCGGTATCTAATAGCATTTGTTCAGAATCAATGTATTGGTAATACAGGGTGACAGTGACCAACAGACTTGGCTGCAACACTTGCCCCGTTTTCTGTCTCATGAAACTTATCACCCGTTCTCAGTTCTTTACCTATCTGTAGCCCATGTAACATATTACATATGCGGGATCCTGATCCGGTATCACATACCTAGGACATAAAGGATACTGAGAAACAGTTCTCTCTAATGAACACACCCGAAGATGATGCATCAACATGCACTCTCTTCGTTTGGGCGGCACGGGAAATCTGGTATTCCCCAATTTCCTGCTCTGTCTTATAACAATTATAAGTTGGAGCGGGACCAACGTTCCCCAGCTCAGTATAACAAGCGGGTTCGGTCAATAATCCGTATTATTATCTTGATTAAGGCGTGATATGGTCGCTACCTGGAGAGAGAGAGAGAAGAAAACACTCAGCGTGCGCTCTTGCAAGATCAGATTGGTTATTATTTTATCTAATCAGGATGGCTCCCACTGTTTTAATCAAATCTTCCTTCAAACCCTAAAAGGAAAGACTAGCCGGGATTAATTACACGCTACAAGTTCGCCAATCTTTCAGCCAGGCCAGTGTCGGTACTTTGAGGGAGGTCCCCCGTGCTTTCGCACGAACCTAATTAATGTAAACCTCGTTTTCCCAGAGGCGTAACCTCGTTAACACCTTTCTAGACACCTACTTGATCGGCTAATTGTAATGTGTAAAACTCTCCCAGGAGTAACTCTTACTCGCAGCGGGTATCGGGATCCAACTATCTCATAGAAGGTATGCAATCTCATTGCAAATTTCAACACTTGAAATTCCCGATAATATTTTGCCCCTAGCAGCTATATGACCTTAACATAGTCAACAAATCATAAGTGTTAGTCAAGTTCAACCCGTCATTTCCCGATTGAATTAAACCCACCCGCACGACCCTTAACATAGTCAACAAAGTCGCACGACTACCCTAATCCAATCGCATCATATGCTTATACAGATAAGCACTAATCAGCTACCGCACACTACGCCTTAACATAGTCAACAAACGTAGCACGTATACTAACTAGTACTTATCTGAAATGACGGAGGGCTACGACAGGTTTTTCTGAAAACCTATTGCGTAATGAACTTGATATCGTTGTAAAATCAAATGATTTTGAAATGGAGTGTTTTTGCGGCTTTTCTAGTTTTGTTAAAGGGGTCACTCCGGTGAAGGGATCGTCAGCCCTTTCCTGATTGAATGAAGTGCGGGATATATCATATATATCACTGTGCAAAGCAGAAACTATAGAAGCAATCAAAAGAAAAACTGAGGGTTGTAGTATCTGCCTGTTATTGCTAAAGGGGTCACTCCCGGTGAAGGGATCGTCGGCCCTTTCCTCATCGAATAAGGTGCAGGATATATCATATATACCGCTGTGCAAAGCAAGAACTGTAGCTACCTGTTTTATTTTTGAAATTCGATTCCACAACATCTTAGGTTTCTTTTTCTTTCATTAATCATATTAATGAAGTCCCATCATTTAAGTCACCTAAACATCATAGATAAATACGACGTACACTTATGCCATCCGTGTTCGTCTCGATGTCCCCTCGTGCACCGTTAGGTTAGGTGACTAACGGCAGAGCGGGGCAGGGCTAGCGCGGGTGTAAAACATAAGTCACGTCTATATAATATATCATATATACTATATACAGTATCTATCACAACATATCAAATGATCACATCACAGATATCGCAGCAGAAGAAACATATGAAATATTGGATATACTAGGACGTCCGTGTTTTCAATACGAGCCAGTATAAAACACGGATTCCACGGTCGCGATGAATAGCCAAACCCACACCCCTAGACCCCTACGAGAGCGGCAAGCAACCCTACCAATTCTAGAGTTAGGAGACCCGGACTCGACTCCTCGAGTTGGTCTCCCACTGGACTCCAGAATCCGGTTACTTGTGCTCCCCTCCTTGGGTCTATCCTAATGCTGAAAAGTAAATAATATGTAAAAGGTGACATCTTCCGCAACCTGGAAGTGCCCCAATAAAAGAATATTACATACAAGTTCTTACATGAATGAAAATGAAAAACACTCATCTCACATAAAAAAACCCCCGGCTATTCAAACACGACGATCCAATATAACATATCCAGCAGCACATAACATCACATGTCATCAACGTAAGTAAACATGCGTATCCCAATTGTCGTTGACATATAGCAACGAAATCGGCGATATCACATATTACACTTACGGTCACAGAATAGAAAGTGTAAAACTACAACAGTTGGAATCCGCAACCTCCTTAGACATCGCATGCTTAGTCAAATGAATTTCTTAGACATCGCATGCCTAACAATTATAAACCCCGCATTTTAGTCTCTATATCGAAAACACTTTCCAATATCTAGTCGGGCAATTCAACAAGATTCCCGGCATCCTGATCGAATGCTCATCGCAAACTTCAGTAGACGGCTGCACCCCCGATGCCGCCGACGAAGTGCACCAAGGCGGAACACCGCTACCGCGAGCACCCGAACAGATTCTTTGGGCGCCGGGGTTCTCCTACAGTCACTTGGTCTGGGCTAAGGGATATAGTTTTATATTAAGTTTATCCGGCGAGTATCCGCGTACGCTACATGATTGCGACGGACTTTTGATCGCATAAAAATTCCGTGGCAACCGATCAAGTGAGACTAAACTGATATGTTTATAACATTCATTCAGTTATCTCATAACTACTTGTGAATTCCAATTATTGTATCACATTCCAGATAAATAGAAAATGTTAAACTTTCCGATCGAACAAGCAAACACCCAAGTTTTCCCGAAACAGATCAACACATGAAATAAGTTTAAAAACATCCACTTCATGCCTCAGTACCAACGGTCCAGCCGTAGAAGGGTCAAGCCAACGCCTCACATATGGCACGCCGTACTACCCGAAACCCTAAGGTTCAAAGGGCAGTTCAAGACGGTCACATAATCGAGTTAAGGTTTGTTGTCTTCTAGAGGGACCATCGCGTTACTTGCACTACTAAGAACGTTTTTAAACCACGGAAAAATCCAACACTTGGAAATTTCCCGACAGGGGAAAAAGTGGGTATTTATATCCGGTCGAACCTTTTTAACATATTCTAAAATAATCCAGAAAAACCTATAGACGAAGTTAAATATCCCGATCGAAACACCGAGTCCCCAATACAACCCAGAAAACTCAACTCTTGAGTAGAATTTAAAAATTCCCAGAAAATACAGCACTAAAATATAGGAATTACTGTGCAAATTCCAAAATGTGATGCGACAATATGGCAGCGGAACCGCCGCACGAGCCATGCTCGTGCCGCGGTCCCGCCGCGCTTTGGTTGAATCAGGAGCACGTGCTTCACAGTAATTCAAAAAAAAGCCTGCTGATTTTTCTGCATATTTTTAATTCATAAAAATCCACAATTTTCAAAAAAGTACAGAGAGTGGATTAGGGTTAGGGTTTCGGATTCGATCGGACTTCTAACATCGTCTACACATCGCCTAAGGCTCTAGCTAGGCTCTGATACCACTGTATTGTTCCTAAGCACACTAATGAGGTCTCACATGGCATCAATCATGCCAAAATCAAAAATTTCCGGTGCCGAGAAACCCTAATGCGATCGTTGACTAGAGTTTAAGGTGAAACATGCAACTAGTTAACAAGTTAACTAAGAGTGAACGAAAATAAAACCTTTGTAGATCCGGTCCTCCACCTCCATAGCTCCGCGTTGATGTCCCTCCACTGCGATTATCGGATCCCGGACTCTAGTAATGGTTTCGTCGAAGAAATGATCGGGCTAGGTCATCGACTTTGATGCCGAAGATGATCTACGTCGAGGCAACACAAGATCAAGCTCCAACTTCACCAAGCCATGAAACTGGTGAAGAAAACACCCTATACTACTTGGCAAGTGGTAGAGGATGAAGAAATAGGAAGTGGGTTCACTTTAGAATTGGATTTCTCACTCTTTTTCTCATCTCACCATTGAAGCTTGCAAGCTTTCATAAAGCTTGATGAAGATCAAGAAGATGAAAGAATAAAAAGAAATATCTTATAAAGAAAATCCCATTCATTCTTATCATAAAACAACCATGGTTGAGAGTAGAGAATTAAATAGGGTTTAGTTAAATTGTTAGGTTAAGAGATGGAGACAAAATGGTCACTTAGTCAAAGATGCATGAAGCATCAAGAAGCATCTTGTATAAAACAAAAGCAACCATTTAGTTTCCTTTTTATTTAAACCAAAATAAATAAAGTAAATAAAACCTTAACCATTTATCTAAACATGGTGTATAGTACAAACAAACCCAAGTTTGCATGTATCATCAAACATGATACAAACTAGTGCACAAAACTATATCATATATACAATGTGCACATCAAGTGAGAAAATCCATCTTAAGTGAACCAATACTAGTTAATGCAAAGTAATATATCAAATATATAATTATACATTAAATCAATAAATCAACACTTGATTTAACGATCCGGTCATATCGCATATGACCGACTAATATCCAATATATCGACTTATCGAATCAATCCTCGATTCGATAACTAGGTTATATCGTATACAACCAATCGATACATTCATCGCGAGAATAGAATACGGTATCACATACAAGCATTATTCTCGGTCCCGCACATATCTCATATGCGCTCCTATCTCGTTTCGCTTGAGCCAGGAAACCTCTGTGTAGGACTCTAAAGAATCGTCAATACGCCGGTAGCAGGTGATGATCATATCAAACACCCACAAGCCGCAAGCGGTCTGCTAAACGTAACGGCCACCCGGGTATTGAGCGATCAGAAGATCGACGAGCAAGCCCGCTCACACTTCTGTTAATCCAACCAGTAACACTTACCGTACAGTCCGGTCTCGTCGTCTGATATGTCGCATATCTCGCCTAGGAGTGGTAAACGTCAGACCCCAATAGCTCGATAAGTCATGTCGATATGAGGTCTATAACAGTTCGAGAAACTACTGGTAACACTTACCAGTAAATCTCAGCAACCCTGGCCAGGGATTTCCGGTTATAGCCAATCGAACACAGCGCAACATCAACTCCCTATACCGGGAGAGACGAATCCCCTCCTATTTCTCGTTGCCTCCATGTGATTCGGGACAGTACCCAAAACCACCATTTTGCACGCCCTCTTGGATGTGGTAAGGTGGAAATCAAAGCACAGTGGGAATCACACAAGACTCTATGACGATCTCGTGTCAATAGACTATTCTGTACCAGTGTCACCAGAGAACTGCCATCTAACGTAAGGTATAATACCATCTGGGAGTTCTCGGCGAGTCCGTCCAGTGTACCCAGTCTCCACTGAGCACCCGTATATCATCTCTGATATCAAACACCAATGGATATGGGATAATCCATCGCCCATCTGTATGGGTCGAGAAGGTATACGCTAGACTACTCTGGTATATCGTTGCCCCGTCTCGATACACCCACGATTAGGGACCTTGAAGGATGTACTTATGGACTACCATGTCCCCACTAGTATGATCCGCATCATAGTCCAGGTAGTCAAGTACACATCCTAAGGGCTTTACCAACATATAATAGAGAGACAATCAGTGTACACGTTAAGGTAAAGAGCAACCAGATAGCATACTATCATGTCGAGCAAGAAAGTCCTCCCTATATATGTCCAAGCATCCACTACAATATACATCCTATGTATAGCAATGGCATCTAGGACATACATATAACTAACATATTGTAGTGGATGCTTGGACATATATAGGGAGGAATTTTTTGCTTGACATGATAGTATGCTATCTGGTTGCTCTTTATCTTAACATGTACACTTATTGTCTCTCTATTACAATTTGGTAAAGCCCTTAGGATGAATACTTGACTACCAGGATTATGATGCAGATCATACTAGTGGGGACAGAATAGTCGGTAAGTACATCTTTCAAATGTCCCTAGTCGTAGGTGTATCGAGATAGGGCATCGATATACCAGAGGCCCGAGGGAGAGTTGTAGCCTTTGCCCATTCCGGAATGGAAATGGGATCAGATTTCTGTTGATTTCATTATGGATCAACCCAGGACCAGTCAGGGGTATGACTCCATTTGGGTGATCATGGTTCGATTGACGAAAGCGACTCACTTCCTGCCAGTGAAGACCACTTTCGGTTTTGCTCGGTATGCCCAGATTTACATCGACGAGATCGTACGGTTTCATGGCGTCCTGACTTGTATCGTGTCCAATCGAGGCACCCAGTTCACCAGCCGACTATGGCAGAGACTTCAGGAGGCGTTGGGCAGCCGTTTGAGTTTCAGCACAGCATTTCATCCGCAGACCGACGGCCAGTCAGAGCGAACTATTCAGACTCTTGAGGACATGCTCCGAGCGTGCGTTTTAGATTTCGATGGTAGCTAGGATCATCATTTACCCTTAGTGGAGTTCTCCTACAACAACAGCTTCGAGGATACTATTCAGATGGCACCTATCGAGGACTTGTATGGGAGGAGATGTAGATCGCTCGTCTGTTCGACAGAACTCAGCGAGAGCAGTATTTTGGGGCCGCAGATCGTGCAGGAGACGACCGAGAAAGTATGTTGATTCAAGATCGGATGAGAGCGGCTCAGAGTAGGCAGAAATCGTATGCGGAAAGACGTCGTCGTAGACTCCAATTCGCAGTTGGCGATCATGTTTTTCTGAGGGTCTCTCCGATGAAGGGTGTGATGAGATTTGGGCGAAAAGGAATGCTTAGTCCCAGATTTGTGGCTCCCTTCGAGATCCTCGAGCGTGTCGGCGCAGTTGCATATCGTTTGGCTCTTCCACCCAGCTTTTCGGATGTTCACCCCGTATTCCATGTGTCGATGCTTCGCAGATATCTTCATGACCCTTCTCACATGATTCAGCATCACACCGTTCGGCTTGAGCGTGATCTTTCATGCACCGAGCAGCCAGTAATGACATTGGATCGGCAGGTGAAGAAACTTCGATCAAAGGTCTTTCCATCAGTGAAGGTTCTTTAGCACATCCTGAATGGTGAAGAGATCACTTGGGAGGCCGAGGGCAAGATGCGGAAGAAATTCGCTCATCTCTTTGAAGGTACGCGTAGCTATATTTTTTAATTCGGGGACGAATTTTCTTTAAGGGGGGAAAATTGTAACACCTTAGAATGCGATTAATGGCTAATTATGTTTTAATGTAGGCTTTTTAGTAAAAAGTTTACCAAAATGCTTTTCAAATATTTTATAAGAATTAACGAATATTTTATTAGTATTTAATTTGGGCTTGCACACACATGTGCATGTAAACTATGGCAAAGTTTGGGGTTAAACCATGTTTAGGTAGCCATGGTGAACCAACCCATTTCATTAAGTTAATATGAAGTTAATTTAGTGTATTATTTTTTTTAAAATTAAATATAATTAGATTATTTTGGGGGTTGACTTGAGAATTGAGGAGAGAGAGAGAAGGCATGATGAGCTTGTAGCATGATTGGTAATTATGGAGAGGGAGGGGGGGAAATGGTTGACTCTCACCTCTCATTTTCTTTTTCAAAACACTCAATTAACTCACACACTCATCACATCTCTCCCCCTCTCATTCTTTTCCCTACATACACACACACACAGCAGCAGCAGCATCAGCAGCAACAGCAGCAGCAGCAGAAGAAGCACACACCTCCATCCCTTCTTCTTCTTCTTCTTCTCCTCTTCTTCTTCTTATTCTCCTTTTTCTTCTTCTTGCATCCAAGTTCCAACCTTCTTCAAAAGTCCATTTTTTTTCTTCACAAACCTCTTGAAAAACACCTCCTTGCTGGTTCTTGAGGTAAGATCATCAAGTTTGAGCCACCACTAACCCACCTTGAGGTAAAAAGTTAAACTCAACTTCCATTTTTGCTAGACTTGTAGTTATTTATCATAATGTAGTGTTTAAGATGAGTTTAGTGCTAGTTTTGTGGTTTAAGTGGGGATTAGGCCAAGTTTAAGTTTTTATGGCTTGATTAACTTAACCAAGTGTTATTAGTGTCGTTTAACCCTAGTAATTGCTACAGATTACATTAAAATACCTTATTGTTTTAAAATTAACGTAAAGCAAACGTTTTAGTTAAGATTTTGGGTGGTTTTGCGATCTGCTTTTGACCCGGGTGCTTCAGGAAAAAGTTGCATTTACTGGAGCTTAGTGACTGGGGTAGGACTACACACACGAAGCACGGGACCCCCTCTCCCCTAAATGGCCACAGATTTAATGTGTTTGGCCGCAATTTACGGCCAGATGGTGGGTGTGGGTGTCGGGGCTTCTTCTGTAGGTGTCTGCTAGGTTTTGTAGGTCCTTGGTACATGCAACTTTTCCTAATTCAACTCGAGTCAAAATCTGGAACCAAATACCTTGTTTTCAACACTTTTAGACTTGCGTGACATGCACGTTTTGGGTTTGGGTCTGGTGGTTTCTGTGTATTGCAGCGTGTCAGGGTGGTTCCGGGCACTGGCACACGCGTTTTGGTGTCACGTTTACACATGCGTTAGCTCGCGATGCAAGTTTTTCGAATAATCTTGATATCGTGTTTTGGCAGGATTTTAGCCTTATGTGTATTGCTTGTGTGATTCTAGGATCGATCGCGGAGACATCAGACGGGCACGGAAAGGGAAAGCGGTGATTGGACCAGGCTAGCTGAGGCATTCCGGTGAGTAGATGTACACATCTAAGGGGGAAATCGTATGGATGGCGCGAGGCGCCAATAGTATTAAAACTTCTAGTAGTACAGGCATTTGCGTATAATTCCAAGTTATCTATTTTGCTGTATTGCATGACCTTTTATATCCACATATATGTTAGTTCATCATGTAGAACCATTGAACCATTAGTATTAGTTATACGACACTAGTACTATTTGACTTTCTTAGTTCATTATATACATGTATGTGCGAACTTATCTCATAGGACATTTGCATTATTACCATAGGTTTATGCAGCACAAGCACTATTCATGTGGACACACACGCCCTGGTAATTGCTATTCCACAAACACTAGATAATTTTTTTAAAAACGGAATCTAAAACAATTGCACCATATATGATTTGTTAATCTTTACTAGTACATTTAAATTCCTCAGGATGAACACGTAGGATGCTAGTCATTGCATGTGCCTCATTGCATCATTGTTCATGCATAGTTTTCTAGTTATATATTGCGGTTTGTATTCATTGATACCATAGGAATTCATTATTGCTGAGATGTGTACTTATGGTCATTCTCTTGAGGATTTCAGCACTTGAGATTTATGAGATTTTGGGGAAAACTGCAAGGATTTGATAAACCTGATATTCGTTTTAAATATAGCGAGTTGCGGTTTTCTCGTGTTATGATACATGTGTCGTCCACTATGGATTTTCTGTTAGTTTTCGAGACCCGTATCGAGGAGTAGTATGAACCGTCTTGGGTACCCGGTGGGCCCGGTAAGGTACCCCGGGGCAAGAAGTTCGAGTTGTAGACGATGAGCCTTGCAGGGGTAGACTACCTACCGGTGATTGTTGGCGCGGCGGATATCCAGAGGATACCGACTGTGCTCGTGAGACTTTGAGATACCGATACATTGAGACATTGAGATATTCATTTGAGATGTCGATGCTTGACACGGATTTCTGTTTATTTCATTGATATTTCTTCAGATATTGCACAGGAGTTTTTCTAAGATGAAATTAATGATTTTCACATATCAAACATACTCATATCTGGTGTTAAATTGCATTCATGTTGCATTCATGCTAGTACATCATTCCATATCAGTATTGTAGAGTTGTGACACTTTTGCGTACATGCTTACGATAGCCTTTATAGATGTTACTTATTACTCACGAGTTGGCAACTCACCCCCGTTGTGCCACAGCCTTTTTGCAGGTCCGATCTGTCAGCACTGTAGCGGCGGATGCACTTCCTCCTTTTGCTCCTTTTGCTTGGATTTGAGGCTTTTGCTCGTAGGTGGGTTGTGAGATTATTTTGTTTCCACCTTATATATTCATTGTATCTAGTGTACTCCATCTACTTTATCAGCCACTTGTATTGATGTATTATGACCTAGAGACGAGACATGTGAGATTTGTGTACATATATGTTTTTTCTCCGGGTCGAGCTCACTTGAGCCGACGTGATGCTTTATTACTTGTGCCTTTATATGCTTATTTTTCCACAGTGATGATATTTATTGCGTGTGATGTTTAGACCGCTTTTGGCGAAGAGCTAGCTCCCGCTTGGGGATGCCCTATTTTATATTATGTATATTCCTGTTTTGTACCCGTTTGGGGTCAGTTTTTACAAAGGAGACTCTGTCGATTTTTTTTTGAAAATGTGATGTTGCTTTTAAAGGTTTTTGATGCGACTTATTTGGTTTTCCTTCACTCTACTGCTTGTTTGGGTTTTGATTTCTGGGCTTTGGCTTACATAGATTACGTACGCCTCGAGACGTTTCGTGATTTAAGTGCCAGTCACGTTCCGTACCTTTCGGGTCATGACATGATGATACATATCCTTGTGCTTCAATTTCCGTGTTCTTATCGAATTCTATTTCCATTTATAGCCTTTTGCCGCCGATGACTATGAAGGCTCAGAGTGATGCAGCGAGAGCCGAGGTCAGAGTTGACTCGTTTAGGGCAAAGACTGACCAAGATGGTACGCTCGTTGCATAGGAGCAGATTGATCCACTTTCGATAAATCGTATCGCTAGGCTTGAGGCATATAGGCAGGACTTGCGCCAGATGATGAGGTCGTTGGTTGAGGCCAGTTGAGCTCAGTGACAAGAGGTTTCCGCCCCTGTTACCTAGTTATTCCTTGCGATCAACACACAACATAGTGTTACGTACACAGCAGCCGTGAATGCAACCCATTTAGCTGAGGGGTGTCTTCCAGAGACTTTGGGAGTTCCAAGACCGAGGAGGGCTCGTACAGGTGTATCAGCTCAGAGATAGAGGTTCAGTCGCCGTAACAGGTTTTGTGCACTTCACGGGAGTAGCAGAGGCATGGGACGAGGATAGTGGTTTAGCTCTCATCCCCAGAAGGGGCAGCTATTTTTATCTGGATGTTACCGGTGCGGGAGTTTGGGTCATCGAGTTCGAGGTTGTACTGAGCCACGTGAGCGTGAGGTAGTTGTACCGCAGAGAGTTCGTGGTCGCGGAGGATTTTTTCTGAGAGTACAGGATGGTAGAGGAGGAGTTCAGCCAGTTGCGGGTAGAGGGCAGACACGAGCGTTTGCTTCTACACATTGGGACGCACGGGCGTCCAATGCATAGTTTTCTGGTAATCATATTCTTATGTTCTTTTGTTGCGCTTGTTGTTTAATTCAGGATCTATGCACTCGTTTTTTCTACTCACATAGTGCCGTGGTTGGGCCGAGAGTCGTGTATGCTAGATCAGTGGTTTGTTGTGTTAATTTCTGTCAGCGATTCCTTACTTGCGCAATACGTGTTTCGGTCGTGTGCCAATCGGTTAGGAGATAGAGGTTCGTCCGTCGATTTGATCCTTCTAGAGATGTTGGATTTGACGTTCTCCTGGGCACAGACTGGTTAGGTACGTGATATGCGTCTGTGGACTGCCGCGAGAAGACAGTCAGGTTTTGTTTTCCCGACGAGTCAGTTCTTGTTATACAGGGAGGCTGTGGTGCCGCCCCTCACAGCTTGATTTCTGCCTTTTTCGCCAGTCGGCTTTTGAGGAGAGGATGTCGAGGATTCTTGGCTTCCATTCGTGATACTAGAGCCACAGTGGGCTCGTTGGACCGGGTTTCTTTTGGGCGAGATTTTCCGACGTTGTTCCAAATGAGCCGGCGGAGCTTAGGGAGCTTAAGGATATGCTGTAGAGTTGCTAGATAGGGGGACTTGTGCGTCCGAGTGTTTCGATTTGGGGAGCTTCTACTCTGTTCGTCAAGAGAAGGACAACGGTTTGAGGTTGTGTATTGATTGATGGTCAATTAAACCGAGGTATGGTACGGATAGGTATCCTTTACCTCGCATTGACGATTTGTTCGATCAGCTCCAGGGTGCGAGACATTTTTCTAAGTTTGCTTTGGGATCACGTCATCATTAGTTGCGGGTTCGGAGTGATGACATTCCGAAGGCTGCTTTTGTGCGCGCTACGGGCTTTATGAGTTTTTGGTGGTGTCGTTGGACTCACCAATGCCCTAGCAGCATTCAGGGATCTGAAGAACCAGATTCTTCAGGCCGTTCCTCGACCAGTGGATTGTTGTGTTATAGATGACATTCTAGTCTTTTCTAAGAGTCGTGAGGAACATGAGCAGCACTTGAAGATTTGCTTTGCAGACATTGGGAGAGCACCGGCGGTTTGCTAAATTCTCAAAGTGTTCCTTCAGGCTTGATAGTGTTGACTTCCTAGGTCATGGAGTTACGGGAGACGGTTTTCGTATGGACCCGAGGGAGATCGAGGCCGTACAGCATTAGCCCAGACTTGTATCAGGGACAGAGGTCCGTAGATTTTTAGGCTTAGCCGGTTTTTACCGCCGTTTCGTGAAGGATTTCTTGAGTATCGCTGCACCGAAGACCGTACTGACAAGGAAGAGGGTTGATTTTCTGTAGGGTTCCTAGGCACACTAATGAAGTCTCACAAGTGATCAAGCATGGGTAATTCAAATTTTACAAGTGCCTACAAACCCTAATACGGATCGTTAACAGATATATAGGCGATGCAAGCATGTAAACGAATTAAATGCTAAAGGAAAGTGACTACAACCTTTGTAGATCCGGTCCACCACTTACTAAGCTCCGCGACGATGTCTCTCCGCTGTCCAAGTCGGATCCCGAACTCTAGCGTCGGCTTCATTGAAGAAATGGGCGGCTTTGATCGTCGGCTTCGATGCCGAAGATGATCTACGTCGAGGCATCACAAGATCAAACTCCGACTTCACCAAGTCATGAAACTTATGAAGAAAACACCCTATACTACTTGGCAAGAGGTAGAGGATGAAGAAATAGGAAGTGGGTTCACTTTAGAATTGGATTTCTCACTTGTTTTCATCACTTGCCATTGATGTAGCAAGCTTTTCTTCATGGAAGAAGAAGATGAAGAAGAAGAAGAAGATATGATAAGTTTTTTTTTAAAAGGAAAATAAAAAGAATACTTATCATGACTTCAACCATGGTTTAGTGTAGAGATTTAACTAAGGTTAGATGAGTGGTTAGGGTTAGAGAAGAGACAAGAATGGTGGACTTGTTCAAAGCTTCAAGAAGCTTCAAAGAAAAAACAAAACTAGCAACCATTCTTTTCTCTTTATCTTTTCAAATGAAATAAATAAAATAAATAAATAAATAAATGAATAAGTGAATGAAATGAAACCCTAATCACTAACTAACCATGGTTTAATTCTTTACATAAACCCATGCTAGAATGTATCATCAAACATGATACAATCATGTGCACAAAAAAATATATCACATATACAATGTGCATTTCAAGTGAGAAAATCCATTTAAAGTGAACCAATACTAGTTAATGCAAAGTAATATATCAAATATATAATTCTACATTAAATCAATAAATCAACACTTGATTTAACGATCCGGTCATATCACATATAACCGACTAGAATCCTATGTATCGGCTTATCGAATCAATCCTTGATTCGATAACTAGGTTATATCGCATACAACCATTCGACACATTCATCGCGAGAATGAAATACGGTATCACATACACGCATTATTCTCGGTCCCGCACATATCTCATATGCGCTCCTATTTCGTTTCGCTTGAGCCAGGAAACCTCTTTGTAGGACTCTAAAGACTCGTCAATACGCCGGCAGCAGATGATGATCATATCAAACACCCACAAGCCGCAAGCGGTCTGCTAAACATAACGGCCACCCAGGTATTGAGCGATCAGAAGATCGACGAGCAAGCCCGCTCACACTCCTGTGAATCCAACCAGTAACACTTACCGTACAGTCCGGTCTGTTCGTCTGATATGCCGCATATCTCGCCTAGGGGTGGTAAACGTCAGACCCCAGTAGCTCGATAAGTCATGCCGACGTGAAGTCCATGACATGTGTGAAACTACTGATAACACTTACCAGTAGGTCACTGCAACCCTGGCCAGGGATTTCCTGTTATGGCCAGTCGGGCATAGCGCAACATCAACCCCCAATACCGGGAGAGACGAATCCCCTCCTATCGCTCATTGCCTCCATGTGAATCGGGACTGTACCCAAAAACCACCTGTTTGCACGACTCAGTAGAGCCGTGGTAGGGTGGAAATCAAAGCACAGTGGGAGACACACAAGACTCTATGACGATCTCGGGTCAACAGACTAAGCTGTACCAGTGTCACCAGAGAACTGCCATCTGACGTGAGGTATAATACCATCTGGGAGTTCTCGGCGAGTCCGTTCAGTGTACCCAGTCTCCACTGAGCACCCGTATACCATCTCTGATGTCAAACACCAATGGATATTGGATCATCCATCGCCCATCGCATGGGTCGAGAAGATATACGCTAGTCTACTCTGGAATATCGATGCCCTGTCTCGATATTCCCTCGACTAGGAACATTGAAGGATGTACTCATGGACTATCCAGGCCCTACTAGTATGATCTGCATCACAGTCCTGGAAGTCGAGTACACATCCTAAGGGCTTTATCAACATGTAACAGAGAGACAGAAAGTATACACGTTAAGATAAAGAGCAACCAGATAGCGTACTATCATGTCGAGCAAGAAAGTCCTACCTATATATGTCCCAGCATCCACTACAATATACATCCAATGTACAGTAATGGCCTCTAGGGCATACATATAACTAACATTTTCTTTAGACTGAGGCATGCGCACGGAGTTTTCAGCAGTTGAAGACTCGGTTGACGACTGCACCAAATCTATCTTTGCTTTTTGGATCGGGCGACTTTGTTGTTTATTGTGATGTTTTGCGAGTGGGGCTCGATTGTGTACTGATGTAGCATGATAGAGTCATCGCTTATGCTTCCCGATAGTTGGAGGATGTACGAGCAGGATTTATCCCACTCCTGATTTGGAGATGGACGTGGTGGTTTTGCGCTGGAGGTTTGGGGACACTACTTGTACGGAGAGTCGTATCAGATTTTCATGCACCACCAGAGCTTTGTGTACATCTTCCTGCAGCGGGTTTTGATTGTTAAGACAACGCCGTTGGATGGATCTTTTGAAGGATTGTGATTGTGAGATCCTTCATTTCCCGTGGTAAGGCGATTGTAGTACCTGATGCTTGAGCCATAGGCCTCGGGGTAGTTATTCCAGTTGTGCGCAGTTCGGAGACGGTCTTTTGCAGATTTACAGTTCTTGTGCGACCGTTGAGTACAGCTTAAGTTCGCCTCTACTGTGGGGATAACTTGCTCATGTCCGTGCCCGTCCACTTTTACTAAATCGTTTCCGTGAGGTACAGCCCGCCGATGCTTGTTGTCTGAGATTCTTGAGTATGTTCGGCTGGGTAGAGATTCGAAGTTCTTGATTTATGACCAGGGTGTGCTATGTTAGGGACTCGATGGCGTGTACCCGATACTGATGGGTAGAGACGCGAGGTCGTAGAGTAGGCAGATCAGTCAGCTTTCTGTGTTCATCCAAGTGCCAGCGAGATGTAACGTGACGTAAGAGTTGGTTACTGGTGGGCAGGGATGAAGAGTGAAGTTTCAGATTTCATTTTGAAGTGCTTGGCTTGTCAGCGAGCTAAGGTTGAGCATTTGAGGCCGGCTGGAGAGTTGCAACCTTTTTACCGTTCCAGAGTGGGAATGGGAGCAGATCTCCATGAATTTCGTTGTGGTGTCTACCTAGGTTTAGATAGGGTGTGACTCCATTTGGGTGATTGTTGTCCGGCTATACTCAGTTTGCTCTGTTGTTCATTGGTAAGTTTGTGCGTTTGCACGGAGTTCCTTCATGTGTTGTATCCAATAGAGGCACCCAGTTCGCTAGCCGTCTTTGGCAGAAGCTTCAGAAATCCTTGGGTACTGGTTGAGCATTAGGTCCGCTTTTCCATCTGTAGGCCGATAGTCAGACAGAGCGGACTATAAAGAGTCTGGGGGATATGAATATGCATACGTACTAATTGTTTGTTGGCTGTTGGGATCATCACTTGCCATTGATGGAGTTCTCCTATGATAACAGTTATCAGGAGACATTTCAATTGGCAACTTTCAAGCCTTGTGTGGTAGGTGTCGATCGCCAGTCTGTTTTACTGACTCTGCGAGAGCAGGATTTTTGGACCCTAGCTAGTCGAGAGGCCTCGGAGAAGTTCCAGTTGATTCAGGTCAAGATGAGAGCAGCCCAGTGCAAACAGGAGTCTTATGCCGACCGTAGTTGTCGCAGACTTAAGTTCGCAGTGGGAGATCATGTATTCCTACGGATTTTCCGATGAAATGGCGTGTTGAGTTTTGGGAAGCTTAGTCCCAGATTATAGGTCCTTTTGAGATCCTCGATCTAGTTAGTACCGTTGCCTATAATTTGGCACTTTCGTCCTGATTTTTGAGTATTCATCACGTATTCCTTGTGTTGATGCTTTGCAATTACCTTCATCATCCTTCTCACATGATTCAGCACTAGACCATTTAGCTTGGACGCGATCTTTCGTTCACCGACAGTCGATAGTGTTAGTGGATCGGCAGGTGAAGAAATTTCGGTCAAGGGTCTTGCTATTTGTGGAGGGTTTTCTTTTGCGTAGCCGTATAGTGAGGTGATCACTTGGGAGGCTGCAAGCGAGATGTGGAAGTTTTGCACTCATCTCTTGAAGGTATTCATAGTAAGAATTTTAATTTGGGGACGAATTTTCTTTAAAGGGGAGATTGTAACGCCTTAGAATTTCGATTAGTGTTAATTAGACGATAATGCTGGTTTTCTGTAAAAAGTTTACCAATTCGGATTCCTCACATTTTATAACAATTAATTAATATTTTATTATTATTTGTTATGAGCTTGCACACACGTGTGCACATTAATGTGTGGTTTTGTTTGTGCTAATCTAGTTTAGAAACTATGACACTTTAACCTAATCCTAATCATTGCTTTAACCTTAACCCTAAACCCTTGATATTTATGTGAGATATTTCTTTTGGGTTTTGTTTTGGGGAGAGGTGGCATGGTGAGCTTAATGCTTGCATTAATGAGTTAATGCAAGGGTGCACTCACCTCTCCCTCTCATTATTCTCACCTCTCTCTCCCTTTATCCTTTCATCCTCTTATTTCTTCATCTCTTTATCATTTCCTTCATCTTTCTCACCCTCAACAGAACCCTTATCATTTCCATCACAAATCCATCACAAAACCTTCACTAAACTTCACAAAATCACCCCCAAATCACATCTTAAACCATGTTTTGCCTCTTGGAAGCCTTGGAGCTTGGAAAGCTAGGATCTTCGAGCTTGTGGGAGTAGGTAATAATCTCTTTCTGTTAAGTTGGTCCTTTTAATGTTGCGTAGCTTATTAGTTTCAGTTTAGAACGCGTAAGGTAACGTTTGGGGTAAATATCGTATTTTTAGTGTAGTTTTGTGTCTCGGATGATCTGCTATCAAACCAGGTATTTGTTTGAAAAGTTCCCATCACAGTGACCTTGTGTAGTGACCTAGAACCCACTATAAAAACCTGAGCCCATTCCCTTTCTTTTTGGCCGCAGTTTTATTGGTTCTGGACGCAAATTGCGGCCAGAGTAGGGTCTGGGGGTTGTGTTTTGCGGTAGGGGACTCTGGGTTGTGTGTGGTCTTATGGTATGCGCAACTTTTACAAATTGTTTGGGTAGAAAAATATGGGATCACTTTGCTTGTTTTCTAGTGTTTCGATTACGCGCGTTACGTTATCCGATATGGTTCGTGTCTTTGTGTATCCGTTGCTCTTGGGTTAATTTCATAGTGTTGCTACGTGCGTTAGCCACTAAACGAACACTTGAGAGTATGTTTGGAGTTGATGCGTCGGTCAAACATAATTTGTATGTGTTATTGGTCGATTGCTAATATATACACTTGCTTTGTTGTTATCTGATTTTAGGATCGCAGGCGAGGACTTCGGACGTTGCAAAGAGGGGAAAGTGAGTGGTTGGCTTTACTTAGCCACAGGATCATCAGAGAGTAGATTTAACATCTACAGGGGAATCGCCCGCATTGCGTTATGCGTCAGGCTAGATATGATATGATATTAGTCGCATGTTATATTGCACATATAGAGACTGTGCATAAAACTTCATTTCATATTATTACTTGTTGTGCTTGGACTTGTATACTTTGGACACTGCACTATTATTGATGGCTCATGTTACACAACCACTGATTGTATGCCACTCACACCGTCAATAATTGCCATGACACACACAACACTTATACATACGTGAGATTGTATTGGTTAGGGACATGGAGACATTGATTCATATTCCATTTTGCATATGACATATAGCATACCTGTATACCTACATGCTTACACATATGCCTACATGCTAGATACCCATATACCTATATGGTAGTGTACCATTAGTGATAGGTATATACACATTTGAGACATAGCTACATGTACATCTTGTATACATACTTATATGTACACTTACCTAGCTTGATATAGCTACACATATACCTGGAGGGTATTGTATCGTTTTTGACATGTATATACACATACCTAGCTTGATATAGCTACACACATACTTGGAGGGTATTACATCATTATTGATAGGTAGATACACATATCTTGCTATACCGAAATGGTTACGCATACCTGGCTAGCTACATGTTCATCTTTATTTGATGTTGTATAGACTTTGAAGAAATTAGGAACCACATGATATATAATAATTTGTTGCTGTTAAATAGAGCTTTTTCCTTTATATGCTCATATTACTTTTTTATGTTGCATATATCATATTCATGGATTTTCGCTTTGAGATATGGATTTCACATGATGTTTTCTGGATTTGAGGACCGTGGTAGTTTCATGAAATTATGCATTATTTGAAAAGGCCGGTTACTCTTAATATGATATTTCAGCGTCCACCATGAGATTTCTCGGTTCTGATATATACCTTATGCGAGGAGTGGTGTAGGCTGTATGCGGGTACATGGTGGAACCCGGTATGGTACCCCGGGGCGAGAAAGGATTTGCTGTGCAGAAGACGGTGAGCCTGGCAGAGAGACCACTACCTACCGATGATAGTATTTGGACTCAACGGTGATCGCGTAGATATCGACCGGAGTCATATACGTATGGATACGGGGAATTCGAGTATCGAAGCTGGGCACTCGGGTTTCTGATGAACGTATGATACGTACATATCAGGGCCAGTCGTGGTGACGATGCCTGATAGATGAGTATTTATATGTCGATGCTAGACACTAGTTTTCAAGATATTTCACCTCTAAGTATATATATTAGTGGTATGGGACGGTGTTATATATCCATGTATATATATACATCAGTGGTATGGGACGCTGTTATATATATATATATTTATAATATATATCATCATAATAATCTATGTAAGTATTCTTATTCATTTCTATGAGGGCCGATTTGTGGGCGGATTTGAGAGCCGGTCTGTGGGCCGATATGAGGGCCGATCTAAGGGCCGATTTAAGGAATTTCGGATTTGGATTGTCTTGATAGACATTGGTCCTGCCACGATGGGGATTCCGTAAGGATGACATGTTTTATCCCATATTCCGCATTTATTTTATATGCATTGCTTCATATATTAGTAGTACCTGATAGAGTACCTTTCATGACTGTTGCATATACATATTGTCATATTATTGCTTCATGTATTAGTTGTACCTGATAGAGTACTTTTCATGACTGCTGCATATACATATGGCCATTGATTGCTATTAGCTTGCATGTGATAGATTCGCGCAGTACGTACATACTTGCGATTACCTGCATATATTATTTACTATTAACGAGTCGGCAACTCACCCCCATTGTGCCACAGTTTTTTGCAGGTAGTCCCTCAGAGTAGTCGAGGCAGGGCTTCTACCTATCGTATCTTCTTTTGCTGCGGATACCTCTATGGCTCACTGTGTGCAGTTTTTCTATAGGTGGGTTTTGCGGTTATCCAATGTTAATCATTGTATATCTTTGTACCATGTACTCTCCATCTACCACTTTCATGTATTGATTTAGAGACGAGTTGTGAGGACGATATTGTATATTATTTTGTGACTTGGAGGTCCTTTATGCAGTTTTATTTACATCGTCTTTTTCTTCTCTACGGCGTCGTATATTTGCTTGTGGCGGTTGTTTTCCGCCTTTGGGCGTGGTTTTGTTCCCGTTGTGGATGCTTTACGTATATATTTACGTTGTACCCTTTTTGGGGGCTTGTTTTACAAAGGAGATGCTGCCAAATTTTTAAAGGAAATAAATTAAGTCTTTAAAGAATTTGATTGAGATTTCAAAAGTTTTAACAATGTTATTATCACTTACTACTTTTGATGGTTTAGATTGCTGGGTTTTTGGCTTACTTGAATTTCATTATGCCTGGAGACGTGACGTAGTTTAAGGGCCGTCACGTGCTAAATTTTTGGTCATGACAGTATATTCCCAAGCTTAGAATCTTCCATACTAAACCTCTTTAGTACGGTGTAAATGTATCTGGATTGGGACAATCCCAGTATCCATTTAGATCTATCTCTATAGATCTTAATCCCCAAGATGTAGGAGGCATCACCTAGATCTTTCATTGAGATTCTTTGTGATAAGAAGAGCTTGACCGAGTGCAGCATAGGAACATCATTTCCTATCAAGAGTATGTCATCCACATACAATACGAGGAAGACGACCTTACTATCTGCAACCTTCTTCTATATACAAGTTTCATCTACATTTTTGATGAAGTCAAACTCTTTGACTACCTCATCAAAATAGATGTTTCAACTCCGTGATTCCTGCTTCAACCCGTAGATTGATCTAAGAAGCTTGCACACATTTCCGCTGCTCCCACTGTCTACGAAGCCCTACGGCTGAGTCATGTACACACTTTCTTCTAATTCACCATTTTGAAAAGCGGTCTTGACGTCCATCTGCCAGATTTCGTAGTCATGGTATGCAGTAATGACAAGTAGGATCCTAATGGACTTAAGCATAGCGATAGAAGAAAAGGTTTCATCATAGTCGACGCGAGGTCGTTGACGAAAAGCCTTTGCTACAAGTCTAGTTTTGAAAGTCTCAACTTTTCCATCTACACCTATCTTCTTTTTGAAGATCCACTTGATCCTAATGGTTTTTACCCCTTCAGGAGCAACTTCCAAAGTCCAAACTTTGTTGGTGTACATGGATTCTATCTCAGATCACATAGCATCCAGCCATTTCACAGAGTCCCCACTCGTGATGGCCTGCTCGAAGCTAGTTGGGTCATCATCTTCCATGATGCAATCCTCGCTCTCACCATCAATGAGAAAACCATAGTATCTCTCAGGTGGATGAGGAACCGTACTAGATTTGCGGAGAGGCTGGGGTTCATTAAAGACTACTGGATCCTCTGGTTCCAATAAATCATTAGTTGTAGTTTGTGTAGTTGGAACTTCTTCCAGATCTACCTCTTTGACACTAATCTCTTTTGCAAGAAATTCCTTTTCTAAAAAGGTGGCATGTTAAGCAACAAACACCTATTGTTCTTCACTATGGTAGAAAAAATATCCTTATGAATTCTTTGGATATCCCACAAACTTGCAAAGAACTGATCGTGCCTCGAGTTTGTCCGGATTTTGCCTCTTGACATAAGCCGGAGAATCCCATATCTTAACTCGTTTAAGATATGATATCTTCCCACTCCATATCTCATTTGGGGTTGTAGGCACAGATTTAGATGGAACTTGATTCAATAGGTATGCTGCTGTCTCAAGTGCATAATCCTAAAAGGAAACAGGTAACTCAGCTGTGCTCATCATAGAGAACACCATATCCAATAGGGTGCGATTCCTCCGCTTCGATACACCGTTGTGCTGTGGTGTATACAGAGGAGTAAGATGAGAGAGAATCCTATTTTCTTTTAGATAGTCGTGGAATTCCGTGATCCAGAATTCTCCACCCCGATCAGATCGAAGGATTTTAATACCTTTACCCTTTTGGTTCTCAACTTCATGCATATATTCTTTGAATTTCTCAAAAGTTTCAGACTTGTGTTTCAACAGGAACACATGACGGAATCTTGAGAGATCGTCAATGAATGTAATAAAGTACGAGGGACTATTCCTGACATGCGTAGACATGGGACCGCATACATCACTAGGTATCAGTCCCAAGAGTTCCCTAACTCTTTCTCCGTATCTTGTAAACGGAGTTTTGGTCATCTTTCCTTTTAGACATGACTAGCAAGTTTCATAAGATGAAAGTTCGAACGGATTCAAGTATCCATATTTGTGTAACATAGCTATTCGTGTCGCATTGATATGGCCTAGTCTACAATTGTTGGCTAAAGTGCCCTCAAGGCAATTCTTGTAGTCGCTGGTAGATGATTATGATGATTGAGGGAGGACCTATACCGATAAAACAGTCTTACTCAAGATGATAGTATGCTATCTGGTTTGTCTTTATCATCATGTATATGTTGATAGAGCCCATAGGATTCTTGCTTGACTACCAGCATTATGTTGGCGATCATATACGTGGGAGATGGGGGTCTATAAGCACATCCTTAAATGTCCTTGGTCATGGGAGTATCGAGACTGGGCATCGATACACCAGTGTAGACTGGTGTATACTTATCTAGACCCTGACGAGGGGTGGTGGCCGGTCTCACAAACCATTGGTGTTAGTTGTTCACCTAAGATAGTATACAGCTGCTCATTGGGTTATGAGTAGACTGGACGGACTCGCCGGGAACATGCTAGTTGGTATTATACCTACAATCATATAGCAGTTTCCTGGTGACATGTGTACAGGTTAACCTGTCGACCTGAGATCGTCATTTGTCTCGTGTTAGTTCCCACTGTGCTTTGATTACTACCCTACCACGGCTCAAAGGAGTCGGGCAAACAGGTTTTAGTTTGGTACAGTCCCGAGCCATATGGAGGCAGTGAGCAGATCGTCGGGGATTCATTTCTCACGGTATTGGGGGTTGATGTCGCACAGCGCATGGTGGCCATCACTAGAAATCCTCTGCCGGGGTATATGAGAATTACCGATCCAGGATTGATAGTTTCTCGTATAGTGATGTGTTTCATACCGACATGAATTATTGCGTTATTAGGGGTCTGACTTATTCACCCCGTAGACTCGATATGTAATACTCTTAGACGAACAGACCGGACTGTACAGATATTGTCACTGACATGCTCAGTAGGGGTTTGGATGAGTTTGCTCGTCGGCCTTCTTTTCGCTCAATACCTGGGTAGCCGTTACGTACAGCTAGTGCCGCTGACGTGCTTGTGGTTAAAGCCACTACCAGTGTATTGACGAGTCTTTAGAGTCCCATATAGAGGGTTTTCACGGTTCAGGCGATATGGTGTAGTTGATGTATGTATGTACATACAGGTGTCCGATTGAATATGTGCACAGGCTGCACAGACATTAATCGGGCGGTTGATAATAATAGCGGCTTAGGATTAAGCCGGATTGTTAAATCAAGTTTTGGTTTAATAATTTATACATGTATTTATATATATGTATTCTAGTATTATAGCTCACTATTCATTTTCTCTCTTTGGCTATTTGTATCTTCGTACGAATACGCGTATGTGTATTTCTATACATGTACCGGGAAGCATTCCATATTTATGTGGAATGGCTTCTAGAAGATGCCACCTCATTATTTATTTTATTTAGAAAATCATTTGTTTCAGATGAGGTGGAAAATGTGACATGGCATGGGTATGGGTTTTGGTCAAAGCATGGCCTTTGCTCATGTTGAGATTGGTATGTTGTATTTGTTTAATGCAAATTGGGAATGAGATATTTGTGAGGGCATGATGGGGGGGGCCACTTCTTGGTGGGGTTTTTTCTTTGCTCATTTTGGTGGTTCACTTGGTGCTCTCTACACTCTCATGCTCACACAAAAATACTTAGCCACTTTGCTCATGTCATTAGTTTTGGCCACCCTCTTCTTCATCTTCTATTGTTGCTCACTTGAGCATATGGTTGAGAGAAAATTATGGTGAGACTAAACCACACCCCCTACTCTCCACTACTAGCTATCTTGTATGGTCGGTTGGTCCGCTTGGCGAACCTGGAGCCTGTGCCGTTTCCCTCGGGTGGATCATCGGAGATGAAGGAAGACTGGCGACCAAAGTCGATCCGCATCACTAAGAGCTTGGAATTGGTTGAAGACCCAAAGGACTTCGTTCATTAGGTATAACCATTCTATCTCCTTTTGTTAGCTTGCTAGTTATTAGGGTTAATGGTTTCGATCTTGGAAATCAGGTAATGGTAGCGCCGGGTTTTAGAAAAATTTTATTCCACATTTGGCCACGATTCGATGGCCGGGATGCTACCGTAACCTTTCATCGTATCTGAGATACCCATTAACCCGTAATCTAGCTTGTTTAAACATTGTTAACATATCAAAATCGAAAAAATCCTGACATGCTGCCCCTGCACATTAAGTCTCTGTTGCTTTTAAAAATGTCTCGAAAAATTATTTAAACAAGTGCAGAAGGCTACTGACTTGACCAAAAGACAACACCCTAAATACGAGACCCTGTCACTAGATTTTAGTCGAGCACTAGGCATCAAAAACCGTGGAGGCCGGTTTTTTTGGCGATCCAAGGTTTGGTTTTTGGAGTGTTATCTTGTCTCTGTTATCTATATGCAGTGGTATTGTTTGGTTAGCCAAATTTGGATATAGTTTTATTTGTTTGTTTAGGGCTATTCGAGGATTATTTCGAAGTCGATAAGTTTTAATATTGTTTAAAATTTGCAGTATATTACATTTCTATCTGCGACCGTGAGTGTCATTTGATCGGTAAATCTTGTCTAATCGCTATAGTCCTTTTAGACGGGTTTGCAAATGTGATATTCATGTTGATGTTCTGTGTTGTACTGTGATGTTGCAGATTGTCATGGTGGATAGCTTGCATGGAACGGTAATGCAGTTTGGTTATATTTGTACATTTGATATTGTGGGGCGAGCGTCCGACATGTGGACTGCCGTCACTTCCTGTTTGTATATTATTCTTTTAGGGCACGACCAGGCTGAGGTCGATGTCACCCTTGTATATTATTTTCTTTTCTGTACTAGGGTTACCACGTGATGGAGTGCATGGACAGCCGGGTTCTAGAGGGCAACATATCCGCATCTCATGGCATTGAGATGGAAGCAACCTTACTCTAGAATTGGTGGGCTATTCACCGCACTCGTAGGGGGTATAGGTTGACCCAAGGAGGGGTGCCCAAGACACCAGATTCCGTGAAGTGATGGGTGTCCCATTCACGTTGCTGAAGGGGGCTGCCTCGCTTCTGGTTTTGCGGGTAACTTGTCGCGCTCATAGTGGTCTAGGATTTCATTGCACAGGCTATCCACACGACCAGGGGAACGTCGGGTTTTCAGTTGTGGCTCAAAGGAAACCCGGGGCTCCCGGCTTATCTGTATTGTTCTGTGATGCTTATTACTTTTCTGTGATGTAGCATTTATCATGCCTGGGTTGATTTTTATATATATTTATATATACTAGTAGATGTTGTATATGTTTTGCACCCGCGCTAGCCCAGTCCCCGCTCTGTCGTTAGTTAAGTAACCTAACGGGTGATGACGGGACCCATTGGTGAATGCGGATAACATATACGCATATTTTATTTTCGTTTGTTTCTAGTGAGATTAATTGATGGGACTGCGTTGATTTTTATCAATGCAAGGAAAACAAACCTATATATATGATGTTGTTAGAACCAAGTTTTTTTAAAAAAACTGACATTACAGACGTTCTATTTTGCTTTGCACAGTGGTATTCGGTTATGAATATCCAGCACCTCATTCGACGAGGCAAGGGCCGAGATCCCTTCATCGGGAGTGACCCCTTGGGCAGAAGCTTGCGTCAACATAATAACTTCACTATAGTCGATTACTTTATGTAAGTCCATGCTACCTCTGCCGGTACTTACGGGCTTGCGGAAATGATGAAAAACAATTTTTCTAGAGGTGGTAACATGGACTCAAACCGGATCTTTGTTAAACTATTTATCTAACAACCTAACTAGGAGTTGTTAACTACACGGTTAGGGGGTTAAACCTTTCTTGAACTTCTTCGTCTTCAACACTTGATGGTGTACGGATCGGCTTCACCCCGTCGTCTCCTTGCGCCGAAGATCGATCCACCCGAAAGCTTCTACCTTTGGCTTCTTCTTCGAACTTTGAAGAAACTAGTTCACTCGGTTTGCTAAACGTTGTGAACTAGAGTGAGTAGAGTATTGTGTTGGGATTTATCTCTATGGTTCTTGCTTCTCAACACATGAGACAAGTGAACTATAGACTAGAGAGAGAGCAAGAGGGAGAGGGAGAGAGCTCAAGAGAATGAGAGAGCTCAAGAGAGAGAAAGCAAATCCAAGAATGAGCAAGACTTTTCTCAACCTCTCTCTCATAATCCAAAAAGAATAATAATAATAACAACAATAATAATAATTGAGTATTATGTGATGGTTCATATCATATCAAGTGGCATTATCATTTCATGCACTCATTTTGCAAAGCACAACAAGCAAGCAAAAGTCTTTGCATAAAATGACAACCATTGTAATGATAATGGTCAACTAGTCCAACCTAGTCAACCGGTCAACCAAGTCAACAAGTCAACAAAGTCAACCCCTCAACAACCATATCACTATAATACTTAATTAATATTATTCTAATCATATTTCTTATTCTCATTAGGGTTTAGCAAAAAGCCAATGGTCAACAGTCAACAACCCCAATGAGAATCCTCTGCCTCTGTCTCTCTGTCAACTGTGCATACACACCCGCATCCGCGTTCCGAGGAACTCGAATACAAACGAGATAAAACCAATCCCAAAACGTACACTAGGATCTGGCTTAAACCAAAGCCCGCAAGTGTTAACTGTCCGGACACCAAACGTGCACAAGTGCACGGATGTGATCGAATACTGTCGCAAAACCATGCGACCTGTCGCAAAACCAAGCGACCTCTACTCTTTTTCCTAAAGGCGAATAGCTTTCTGTGTGGGACTCTAAAGACTCGACACTACGCTGGCGGTGGGTTTAACGACAGACCGCAAGCGGCACTAGCTGTGCGTAACGGTCCCCAGGTAGATGCCGACAAGAAGACTGACGAGGTAAAACCCATCTGAACTCCTACTGAACCTGAATGTGACAATCTCCGTACAGTCCGGTCTGTTCGTCTGATACATCGCATGGCGGGCCTAGGGGGCGGTAAACGTCAGTCCCCTAATAGCGGTACAAGTCGTGTCGGAGTGAAGCCCAGAACACCCTGAGATAACACTGGAAACCTACCAGTATATCTCGCTTGCCCTGGCCAGGTACTACTCGTGTAATGGCTCTCTTAGACACAGCGATGTCAACCTCTATTACCGGGAGAGACAAATCATGTCTAACCGTCACTGCCTCCAAGTGCTTCGGGACTGCACCCAAAAACTACCTGTTTGCACGACTCCTTTGAGCCGTGGTAGGGTAGTAATCAAAGTACAGTGGGAACACACTCGAGGCGAAGTGACAGTGTCAAGTCAGCGGACTAAGCTGTACTCATGTCACCTGGGAACTGATAACTGACGATAGGTATAGTACCAACCAACAGTTCCCGAGTCCTGTCCAGTGTACTCGTAACCTAACGATCACCTGCATACCATCTTAAGTACGACGTACTAACGGCTGTGGGACAGACCGTCTCCCACACTGAGATGAGAAGCGCATACGCTAGTCTACTCCGGAGTATCGATGCCCTGTCTCGATAGTCCTGCGATTAGGGACCTGCATAAGGATGTGCTTATAGATTATCCATCCCCTACGAGTGTGACTGCCATCACAACGCTGGTAATCAAGCAAAGATCCTAAGGGCTCCACTAATGTGTATAGGTGATATACTAAAATAAACACATGTACACATTAAAGCAGAAACAAACCAAGTAGCATACTACTATATAGAGCAAGATTGTCTATACAAGGTGAATATCCCAAGCTTCCATTAAGTAATATACATACTAGTATGATACAGTAATGGCCTCTAGGGCATATACACTAACAATCTCCCACTTGCACTAAGGCCATGTACTGGCGTATTGAAGACATATCATCTCGATCAGCCGCTCGAACTGAGTCTGGGGTAAGGCCTTTGTGAGTGGATCAGCAGTGTTATCTTCCGTAGAAACTCTTCGAACCTCGATCTCCTGGCGACCCATGATCTCCCTGATCAGATGATATCGCCTCAAGATTTGTTTGGACATTTGATGGGATCTGGGTTCCTTCGCTAAAGCTATAACCCCGTTGTTGTCGCAATACAGCGGTATTGGATCAACAATGGACGGAACCACCTGAAGTTCAGTTAAGAACTTCCTTATCCAGACGGCTTCTTTTGCGGCATCTGCGGTAGCGATATATTCCGCTTCTATCGTCGAGTCAGCAACGGTTTCCTATTTAGAACTCTTCCAACACACCGCCCCTCCATTGAGGGTAAAGACATAACCCGACATGGACTTGGAATCATCCTTGTCACTCTGGAAGCTGGAGTCAGCAAAGGTCTCGATCTGGAGGTCTTTTCCGCCATACACCAAGAACATCTCCTTAGTCCTTCTCAGGTACTTGAGAATGTTCTTTACCGCTATCCAGTGTTTCTCCCCAGGGTTTGACTGATACCGGCTTACCACACTCAGTGCATAAGCTACATCTGGTCTGGTACACAACATCGCATACATTACAGAGCCTACCGCAGAAGCGTAGGGTATAATAGACATGCGATCCCTTTCCAAATCAGTCTTGGGAGACATCTCTTTGGAGAGGGTGATCCCGTGACAAGCCGGTAGATTACCGCGCTTGGAATCTTCCATACTGAATCTTTTCAGTATGGCGTCGATGTACCTGAACTGTGAGAGTCCCAGTATCCTCTTGGATCTGTCACGATAGATCCGGATCCCCAGAATGTATGAGGCATCACCCAGGTCTTTCATGGAGAACCTGTGTGACTAGAACCCTTTGACAGATTGTAGCATAGGAATGTCATTTCATATTAAGAGAATGTCATCCACATATAAAACGAGGAATACTACAGTTCTCGCTACAAATCTACTATAGATGCATGGTTCATCTGGAATTTTGATATAGCCAAATTCCATGACCGTCTCATCAAAACAGATGTTCCAACTCCGCGATGCCTGCTTTAGTCCGTAGATGGACTTAAGCAACTTGCACACCTTTCCGCTGCTCCCACTCTGAATGAAACCCTCTGGCTGGTCCATATAAACACACTCCTCTAAATTTCCATTTAGAAAAGCGGTCTTTACGTCCATCTGCCAAATCTCATAATCGTGGAAGGCAGCAATGGCAAGAAGGATCCGAATGGATTTCAGCATAGCTACTGGAGAAAAGGTCTCGTCATAGTCCAAACCAGGTCTTTGACGAGTCTAGCTTTATAGGTCTCAACATGTCCATCTACACCAATGTTCCTTTTGAAGATCCACTTGCATCCTACGGGTTTTACCCCATCTGGAGCAACGTCCAACGTCCATACTTTGTTGGTGTACATGGACTCCATTTCGGTCCGCATTGCATCCAGCCATTTTACCGAGTCAACGCTCTGAATGGCTTGCTGGAAGCTCGTCGGCTTATCATAATCAATGATGCAATCTTCTCTATCCCCGTCTATGAGAAAACCGTAGTATCTCTCGGGCAGATGAGACTGCCTACTACTCCTGCGGAGCGGCGTAGGAATGTCATGATCTTTCGAACCCTCTGGTTCTACTAAGCTTTCAGTAATAGCTCGTGGTTCTGGGATTTCTTCCAGTTCTATTGCGCTCCCACTTATCTGATTTTCCAAAAACTCAGTTTCCAAGAAGTGGGCATGACGAGAAACAAAAATCTTTTGTTCCTCTTCGCAATAGAAGAAATATCCCTTGGTGTTCTTTGGATATCCCACAAACTTGCACTGTACTGAGCGTGCCTCGAGCTTGTCCGCATGCTGCTTTTTGACAAAAGTTGGACATCCCCATGTCTTAATGTGATTAAGATAGGGTCTCTTCCTACACCACATCTGATATGGTGTAGTAGATACAGTCTTAGTTGGAACTCGGTTCAAAAGGTATGCAGCTGATTCTAGTGCATATCCCCAGAATGATCGCGGTAACTCAGCGTTACTCATCATGGACCGTACCATATCCAATAGGGTTCGGTTCCTTCTCTCCGATACACCGTTATGTTGCGGAGTGTATGGAGGAGTAAGCTGAGAGAGAATTCCATTCTCTTTTAAGTAGTCCAGGAACTCGGCACTTAAGTATTCACCACCTCGATCAGATCATAGTGTCTTGATACTTTTGCCGGTTTGTTTTTCTACTTCATTCTTATATTCCTGGAATTTTCCAAAGGCTTCGGATTTATGTTTCATTAAGAAGACATAACCATACCTTGAAAAGTCATCCGTAAAAGTAATGAAGTAAGAATAACCGCTTCGCGCATGTGTAGACATTGGACCGCACACGTCGCTGTGTACGAGTCCTAAGAGCTCGCTCGCTCTTACTCCAAGTCCAGTGAATGGAGTCTTTGTCATCTTTCCTTTGAGACAGGATTGACAAGTGGCATACGATTGATATTCGAACGGATCCAAATATCCTTCTGTATGCAACTTCGTCAACCTTCTCTCATTGATGTGACCCAGTCTACAATGCCATAAGAAAGTCTGATTTATTTCCGGAGACTTTCTTTTGTATGTATTCTGAACATTAAAAATCTGTGGTTGGTTTAATACGTATATACCATTGCTTAATGTACCTGACCCAATCAGAACTTGATTAAGGTGAATGTTTACAACATTACTTACAAACGCAAATTCATAACCTTCTTTAGAAATCAAAGATACAGAAATGATATTACAAGTTGCGTTGGGTACAAAAAAGCAATTACGTAAAACCAAAACATGTCCATCTGACATTCCCAGGTGATAGTCCCCCACGGCCTTAGCATCCATGCTAGCTCCGTTTGCAACTTTGAGTGTCATGTCACCTTCCTTGAAAACCCTACGGTTTCTCAACACCTGCAAAGAATTACAGATATGAGATCCTGATCCGGTATCCAATACCCAGGAAGTAGAGTTTATTGATAGACAGTTTTCAATAACATACACACCTGAAGCTGAAGCCGCAACTTGCTTCAGATCCTGTGTTCTGGCTTTCCAAGCCCTGCAATCTTTCTTCCAGTGCCCACTCTTATGATAGAAAAAGCACTCTTGATTTCCTATAAGCTTCCCCACTTTCTTTGTTGCTTTTGCCTTTCCCTTCGTATCCACTTTACTAACACCGCCCCTTGGTTTGGCGGGGGTTTTCATCTTCTTTCCCTTGGCTTTCGCCTTGGACCTAGAAGAGGAAGATCCTCCTACAAACAAAGTGGATGTTTCCCTACCTTTCTGTAGGGTGCCCTCTGCACTCCTCAGCATGTTGAGGAGCTCTGGAAGTTCAACTTCCTTTTCTTGCAAGTTGAAATTCAGGATGAACTGGGCGTAAGTGGAAGGAAGGGACTGAAGAATTAAGTCTGTATAGAGCTCATTCTCCAACGTGGTCCCAAGGTCCGCAAGCTCCTCTATGAAGCCAATCATCTTAAGCACATGTTCCGCTACCGATGATCCGACAGCCAACTTCGCCGAAAATAGCTTCTTCGACACTTCATATCTTGCGATACGAGATTGCTCTCCATACAGTTCTTTTGTATGGAGAAATATGTATTCGAGGTCCATATTCTCGTGCCTCCTCTGATGTTCGTTGTCCATAGAGGCAAGCACGAGGCACTTGGCCTTCGCGCAATCGATTTCCTAGGTCTTACGGATTTCCCTATCCGCGACGCTGGTTTTGGGACCTGGGACAGGGGGACCTTTGGTGGTAAGGAGATACCCCAACTTGTCATAAGTGATTGCCATTTTGACATTCCTGAGCCAATCTTTGTAGTTTGGCCTTGTCAGTATATTTTTATCAAGTAATAACTTAAGTCCGGTCATGATGTTTGGTCGCTGCAATTAGGAGAGAGAGAAGAAACACTTTAGCATGATGCTCTTGCAAGTTTAGAGTGGTTTTTAATTTGTCTAAACAGGATGGCTCCCACCGTCTCTCGAATCCCTCCTCAAACCAAAAAGGAAGAATTAGTCAGGATCAATCTCACCGTACAATACATGCTTAACCGTTCGGCCAGGCTCGTGTCGGTACATCGAGGGAGGTTTTCCAACGCTTTCGCGAAGTTCCTTAATTAAATAACCTCTTTTCCCTGTGGACGTAGCCCCGCTAACACCTTTCTAGACACCTACTTTGTTTATAGCATTGATCGTTAAGTGAGAAATTTCCCGAGGAGTAGCATATACTCACAGTAGGATCGGGATCTAAATATCATTGCGTGACAAAACTGAAGGAATCCTACCAGAATCATCACACTCCAAATGGTATGCAGCGCTAGCAAGTTTCAGTTCTTTTGAAACTCCCGATGTAGATTTTTGCCCCATGCTCTTATGACCTTGACTTTGGCCAACAAATCATAAGTCACATGTCAAGTTCTACCCGTCATTCTCCAGGTTAATTTGAGCCCACCCGCACATACCCTTGACTTTGGCCAACAAGGTAGAACGACTGCCCCAAACCAACACATCTATCTATGCTGCACATGAATACCCAATAGCTACCAATCACTATGCCTTAACTTTAGGCAACAAACATAGCTTGAGTACTATTGACCATCCATGTGAAACGACGGAGGGCTACGAATGGTTTTGGCGAAACCGTGAACGTAGTGAACTTGATATAATCGATGGAACGAGATAGCTTTTAAAAGGAGTGGCTCAAACTCCGCATTTAAAAGTTGGTTTTTGAAAAAAACCGAGTGGTTTTTGAAAGTGTTCCAACGACTTTTACTTGGTTTATTTTCTTGCATTAGTTCTTTTAATGCGTCCCATCATTTAATCCTACCATTGCAGAAAACAACCAAAATATGACGTACGCTTATGCCATTCGCATTCGCCACGGGGCCCCGTCATTACCCGTTAGGTTACTTAACTAACGACAGAGCGGGGGCTGGGCTAGCGCAGCTGCAAAACATAAGCAACGCCTAAATAATATCATATATAGATATATTGTAATGATAGCCATTTCAGATCACAGATGAACACATTGGATATACTAGGAATCCGCAATTCGTACGAGCCTGTAATGAAAAGCGGATTACACGGTCGCGATGAATAGCTAATACCCCACCCTAGACCCCTACGGGTACGGCAAACTACCCGCGAAATATCTGAAGCGGAGCAACCTCCCTCAACGACGTGAGTAGGCCACTCGGCACTTCGAGATACCCGGTAGTTTGTGCACCCCACCTTGGGTCAATCCTTTGAGCAAAAACAGTAAAAAGAAATTATACAATGACGGCTACAACCCCGACCCGGTTGTGCGGCCATACAAATAATATTACATCAATTTACATATTTACATGAATTGAAAGAAAAGAAAACTCTCATCTCACAACCCCCCGCTATTCACCCGCGACAATCCAATGAATTTATATACACATACCATCAACATTACAGATCACATATTTGTATAACCCCCACTAATCAGCATATAGCGATTAACAGACGTTCAATACAAATATCACATCACAGATATAAACCCGTTAGCCTTAGTCTTTAGAAGTTCGATCAAAATATGGATTTTTAGGCCCCAAACAAAAAATTTTCTTTCTGGAAAATCTGGGAAGAAAAAACATATTTCAAAAATCCCAAAACAACCCCAGAAACAAACTGCAAGAAACATTTTCCTCGACCGAGTCAACTCGGCCGCGGAACCACGGCGGGAGCATGCTCCCGCCGCGTTTCGGCGGCGCTTTGATCGAATCGATGGACCAAATTTCTTGGGTGTTTACAAAAAGCCTGAGCCGATTTTTAAGATAAGATTTATCATTTTTTGTACAAAAAAAAATCGGCAGAAACTTGATTTTTCGGGTTCGTTTCGCGGCTTTTTCTTTGATCGAATTTCTATTTACTTTGCTAACATGTTAGATAGTGTTTAACCTGGCACTGATACCACTGTAAGTCCATGCTACCTCTCCCGGTACTTACGGGCTTGCGGAAATTATGAAAAACAATTTTTCTAGAGGTGGTAACATGGACTCAAACCGGATCTTTGTTAAACTATCTATCTAACAACCTAACTAGGAGTTGTTAACTACTCGGTTAGGGGGTTATACCATTCTTGAACTCCTTCATCTTCAACTCTTGATGGTGTACGGATCGGCTTCACTCCGTCGTCTCCTTGCGCCGAAGATCGATCCACCCGAAAACTTCTACCTTTGGCTTCTTCTTCGAACTTTGAAGAAACTAGTTCACTCGGTTTGCTAAACCTTGTGAACTAGAGTGAGTAGAGGATTGTGGTTGGATTTATCTCTATGGTTCTTGCTTCTCAACACATGAGACAAGTGAACCATAGACTAGAGAGAGAGCAAGAGGGAGAGGGAGAGAGCTCAAGAAAATGAGAGAGCTCAAGAGAGAGAAAGCAAATCCAAGAATGAGCAAAACTTTTCTCAACCTCTCTCTCATAATCCAAAAAGAATAATAATAATAATAAAAATAATAATAATTGAGTATTATGTGATGGTTCATATCATATCAAGTGGCATTATCATTTCATGCACTCATTTTGCAAAGCACAACAAGCAAGCAAATGTCTTTGCATGAAATGACAACCATTGTAATAATAATGGTCAACTAGTCCAACCTAGTCAACCGGTCAACCAAGTCAACAAGTCAACAAAGTCAACCCCTCAACAACCATATCACTATAATACTTAATTAATATTATTGCTAATTATATTTCTTATTCTCATTAGGGTTTAGCAAAAAGTCAATGGTCAACAGTCAACAGTCAACAGTCAACAACCCCAATGAGAATCCTCTGCCTCTGTCTCTCTGTCAACTGTGCATACACACCCGCATCCGCGTTCCGAGGAACACGAATACAAACGAGATAAAACCAATCCCAAAACGTACACTAGGATCTGGCTTAAACCAAAGCCCGCTAGTGTTAACTGTCCGGACACCAAACGTGCACAAGTGCACGGATGTGACCGAACCCTGTCGCAAAACCATGCGACCTGTCGTAAAACCATGCGACCTCTACTCTTTTGCCTAAAGGCGAATAGCTTTCTGTGTGGGACTCTAAAGACTCGACACTACGCTGGCAGTGGGTTTAACCACAGACTACAAGCGGCACTAGCTGTGCGTAACGGTCCCCAGGTAGATGCCGACAAGAAGACTGACGAGGTGAAACCCATATGAACTCCTACTGAGCCTGAATGTGATAATCTCCGTACAGTCCGGTCTGTTCGGCTGATATATCGCATGGCGGGCCTAGGGGCGGTAAACGTCAGTCCCCTAATAGCGGTACAAGTCGTGTCGGACTGAAGCCCAGAACACCCTGAGATAACACTGGAAACCTACCAGTATATCTCGCTTGCCCTGGCCAGGGACTACTCGTGTAATGGCTCTCCTAGACACAGCGCGGTGTCAACCCCCAATACCGGGAGAGACGAATCCTGTCTAACCGTCACTGCCTCCAAGTGCTTCGGGACTGCACCCAAAAACTACCTGTTTGCACGACTCCTTTGAGCCGTGGTAGGGTAGTAATCAAAGTATAGTGGGAACACACTCGAGGCGAAGTGACAGTGTCAAGTCAGGGGACTAAGCTGTACTCATGTCACCTGGGAACTGATAACTGACGATAGGTATAGTACCAACCAACAGTTCCCGGCGAGTCCTGTCCAGTGTACTCGTAACCTAACGAGCACCCGCATACTATCTCAAGTACGACGTACTGACGGCTGTGGGACAGACCGTCTCCCACACTGGGATGAGAAGCGCATACGCTAGTCTACTCCGGAGTATCGATACCCTATCTCGATAGTCCTGCGACTAGGGACCTGCATAAGGATGTGCTTATAGATTACCCAGCCCCCCGAGTGTGACTGCCATCACAACACTGGTAATCAAGCAAAGATCCTAAGGGCTCCACTAATGTGTATAGGTGATATACTAAATCAAACACATGTACACATTAAAGCAGAAACATACCAAGTAGCATACTACTATATTGAGCAAGATTGTCTACAAGGTGAATATCCCAAGCTTCCATTAAGTAATATACGTACTAGTATGATACAGTAATGTCCTCTAGGGCATATACACTAACACTTTATGCATTGCATCGTGGTATTCAGTTTGGAATATCCGGCACCTCATTCGACGAGGAAAGAGCCGAGATCCTTTCACCGGGAGTGACCACTTTAGCAAAGTTTTTCGCCACTATACATTTGCAAAATCCACTCGGTTCCTTAAACGATATCAAGTTCATTATGTTAAAGGTTTTTCGCCAAAAACGAGCCTTAGCCCTCCGTCATTTCTTATAATTACTATTTAGTATTTGTGCTATGTTTGTTGGCAAGCGTCAAGGCATAGTGTACGGTAGCTGAATAATACTTGTTTGTAGCATGGATATGCGATTGATCGGGACAGTTATACTGCTTTGTTGGCAAGCGTCAAGGGTTTGTGCGGGTGGGTTCGAGTTAATCCAGGACAATGACGGGTTGAACTTGAATAGTGGCCTATAACTTGTTGGCAAGTGTCAAGGTTATAGGTCGTTAGAGGTAAAAATCACATCGGGAGTTTCAAACATACAGGAAACTTGCCAGGCATGCGCATACCTTCTGGAGTGTGGTGACTTGAGTGGATTCCATCAAGTTATCATGCGATGATAGTTGGATCCCGATTCCCACTGATGAGTTGGTTTACTCCTTGGGTGATCCTGACTAATTCTTCTTTCAGTTTTAGAGGAGAATTTGAGGATACAGTAGGAGACATTCAGGTTAGAGTGCACGCAGAGTGTTTCCTTTCTCTCTCTCTTATACTGCGACCATGACCCGACCCTCGACTATAACTCAGTGACCATGTTAGCCGAACTTTCTTAAAACACTGGCTTTTGGATTGTCTGAGTTGCATACATCATTGCCACTCCGTCTTTTATCTTTTGCATTTCTCCAGAAAACCCCGTATTACTACGAACATCCACTTTCATTGGATAAATCAATCGTCTGGTTATATACGAACTCGAAGGAACTTGTTCCAGATTCGAGGATGGATTCTGGTTCTGGAGAGATTGAATAGGATTATTCAGTTGTCTTTTCCTTTTACCTTCTCTCAGATTGTGAGGACTCTTAGGATTAGGAGAGGATACACCTATCACGCTTATTGGATAGTCTTCTTCCAAACCATAGACAGGTGCCGAAAAGTAGGGAATGAAGAAAACCAATTAGCCTAAGTTAGGTGTACAAAAGGTAATAATTAAAGACAAAATAAAAGGATTAGAAAGAGGGCAAAGTAAATTGCAACTGCTAAAATTCACGACTGAACCCCGTATTTCATCGCCGCTCCTACTTCACCTTTGTATTTCACTAGAACACCTCGTATCACTACGAACTTCCACTTCTATGGGATAAATCCATCGTATGGTTATTTACGAACTCGAAGGGACTTTTTCGAGGATGGATTCTGGTTTAGGAGAAATAGGAATAATGTTTATTCAGTTGTCTTTTACCTTTACCTTCTCTCAGGTTGCGAGTGCTCCTAGGATTAGGAGAGTACACTTGTTATGCTTATTGGATAGTCTTCTTCCAAACCATAGGCTGGTGGCGAACGGTAGGGAAGGAAGAAAACCATTAAGCCTAACGACGGCGTACAGAAGGTAACGACTAAAGATAAATAAAGGGATTTAGAGAGATGGCAAAGAAATATACGGTTATAGTCATGAATCTTGATAATGGAAAAGGCATTACTAAGAATACTCGGATACCCCTTTGAAACATTTTAATGTTTCGGTTTCACTATGCATTGTTAATAGAAAACTGATTTCCCAATTAGATCCTTACTCCAAGGTATGTATTTACCCGGTATGATTCTCACATCCGTATGGTCTTACAGTTGATGAGTGGGAGTAAGTTATTGGGAATTAGGTGGCTATCCTCATTATATCGGAATTTTTTGTAATTGGTGATATTTGAGGAAATCGTCTGGGTACAATTTTCAACCTACGACGCACAGGGTTTGAGTTATTCAACTCATGGGACTTATACAAAGTATTATATGTTGTCCAGTGTCCATTAGGACAAAGGGGTTGGTCCTCGTACTATATTCTGTTTACTTGTGATTTCTCAATTTTTGGACAAGTGTTTCATAGAAATAAAAGGTCCAAGTTTGAGAAGTTAGAGGTACAAGAATAAAATAGAGAACCATGTATTGCAAGTATCAGGATTCTTCAAGGTGATCGAAGATGTAGATACTTGTGTATGGTATTCAGCTGATAGTAATGGTTTTGAGAAACTTGTTTCTCTTTCAGGTTACTCATAATTGGATGCACTCCTAAATTGAGTAACGTCGATCGGCCTCTCTCCATTTGGTTGACATGCACTGGATACAGATGCATGATTTGAATCTGGTTCAAATTAATCCAATGCCTCTATTTCTATATTGTATATAGAATGGTTCGTATCTTAAGATGTTAAGGTACGGGGAGTTGTCCAGCTTATGCTTAAAACCAGACTCTGGATAACTCAAGGCACGTTTCTGTAATGGCAGTTTGTGGGTTAACCTGGGCTTTGACGAGGGTTAATTTTCTACTATCTGGAAGATCAATAGTTATATTGTTCTTGACTCACCACAGTTTTAGTAAAATGAACTTTTTCAGAAAACAGTAGTGGGAGTATGGTAAAACTGGAAGTGATTCCAGAACCACCAACGATTACTGAAAATTTAATAAGAACCTAAAGATTCAATCAGGTTTGACATTGCATTGGCCACTTCGCAGATATGGTGGGTAACCACAGGCACCCGAGAGGTGCTTCGGTAGCCTCAAGGACGGTGACAGGGAGGTTCGTGTTTACCCAGACTTGACACTACTGTAGTTCCAGACTATGAGACCCGGCAGGAGGATGAGTATAGCGTCATTCTAAACTAGTCTTAGAAGTGCACGTGTATATGATTCTACTAGAGGGTTGTCGTAATCAGTGGGAGTAGCGGAACCATAGTAGACAAGTATCTTATGTCTATTTATAGATTAAAGCAGATATATCGGAGATAGATCATCTAATTTTTGTTGTGACAGTCATAGACTTTGACTTCATCAGAATATGAGATGGATCTGGTAAGAAGGTAGTAGGGTGTGTGTCCTGGTATTTAGGATGACATGCACTTTATAGGAAGTGAAATTCCTATACTACGATCGGTTATATTTTGGTTGTCACACAGTGGTTTCTCCACATAGGTTATGGATATAATAACAAGCATTCTGGTTACTAGATCCATGGTTTTAGATCTAGATTTGGGTAGTGTCCCATTCTGGGTATATAGACACCATTCTAAATGTATTTTAGAATGGACGACTCCTGGCATGGTAGTACACCTGCAGGTGGTGGAGTCACCCTCTCTATAGGTGTATTACAGACTAAAAAGGAGAGAGATGTGCATGACTGACATATCACTTGCTTGGGCAATTGAGTCAATCATGACATATCAAGTACCACACCAGATGTTGTTTTTGTACTATATGCAATAAGTTGATATATTAATCTAATCCTGTAGAAAACGATCGGAACCAGTTTATGAACATAAGAGGATATTCGAGGGATTTGATAACGGCAGCCTCCTTCCGAAGACGGTTATCATTCCAGGCTTTCAAGGTGACCTGGGTGACAGAGTGACTGTCAGAGTTATAGTTTTCCCTCTGATGTTGGACAGGTGGTCCAAGCGGATACTGAGGAAGGCATGGCGCAGTATACTGATTAAATTTAGTGGATGACACAGTCTAAGAAGTTTTCTGGATTTGGAGTTCAATTATGAACTGGGTCCCATCAGATATCTGGACATATTCTAAGACGGGTATTGCTCATTTCGGGAGATAGCTTTCTCTGCGGGGTTGAAATAAAGAGAGACACAGAAAGAAACACTGGAGCGGATCCACTCGCCGAGGCTATTTCTCGAACGCAATAGTTTTACAAACAAGTTTTGTGAAACTGATTAGTTGAGGAGTTGGGTGTTCGGTATTACACGGGCTATGAGTATGCGACACCATAATAATTAGCCTTAAGTGCAAGTGGGAGATTGTTGGCTATAGTGCCCTCAAGGCAATTGTTGTAGTCGCAGGTATATGATTATGATGATTGAGGGAGGACCAATACCGATAAAACAGTCTTACTCGAGATGATAGTATGCTATTTGGTTTATCTTTATCATCATGTATATAATGATAGAGCCCATAGGATTCTTGCTTGACTACCAGCATTATGTTGGAGATCATATACGTTGGAACTGGGGGTCTATAGGCACATCCTTAAATGTCCCTGGTCGTGGGAGTATCGAGACTGGGCATCGATAATCCAGTGTAGACTGGTGTATACATACCTAGACCCTGATTAGGGGCGGTGGCCGGTCTCACAAGCCATTGGTGTTAGTTGTTCACCTAAGATAGTATACAGGTGCTCATTGGGTTATGAGTACACTGGACGGACTCGCCGGGAACATGCTAGTTGGTATTATACCTATAGTCAGATAACAGTTCCCTGGTGACATGTGTACAGGTTAGTCTGTCAACCTGAGATCGTTATTTGTCTCGTGTGAGTTCCCACTGTGCTTTGATTACTACCCTACCACGGCTAAAAGGAATCGTGCAAATAAGTTTTAGTTGGGTACAGTCCAAAGCCATATGTAAGCAGTGAGCGGATCGTCGGGGATTCTTCTCTCCCGGTATTGGGGGTTGATGTCGTGCAGTGCACGGGAGGCCATCACTCGAAATTCTCGACCGGGATATGTGAGAATTACCGATCCAGGATCGATAATTTCTCGGGTAGTGATGAGTTTCATACCGACACGAATTATCGCGTTATTAGGGGTCTGACTTTATCCACCCCCCCAGACTCCATATGCGATACTCTTAGACGAACAGACCGGACTGTACGGATATTGTCACTAACAGGCTCAGTAGGGGTTTGGATGAGTTTGCCCGTCGGTCTAGGTTTCGCTCAAAACCTGGGTAGCCGTTACGTACAGCTAGTGCCGCCGACGTGCTTGTGGTTAAACCCACTTCCAGCGTATTGATGAATCTTTAGAGTCCCACACAGAGGGTTTTTACGGTTCAGGCGATATGGTGTAGTTGATGTATGTTGGTACATACAGGTGTCCGATTGATTATGTGCACAGGCTGCACAGATTTTAATCGGACGGTTGGTAATACTAGCGGCTTAGGATTAAGCCGGATTGTTAAATCAGGTTTTGATTTAATAATTTATACATGTATTTATATATATGTATTCTAGTATTATTGCTCACTATTCATTTTCTCCCTTTGGCTATTCGTATTTTCGTACGAAAACACGTATGTGTATTTCGATATATGTACCGGGAAGCATTCCGTATTTATGCGGAATGGCTTCTAGAAGATGCCACCTCATTATTGATTTACTTTAGAAAATCATTTGTTTTAGATGAGGTGGAAAAGGTGACATGGCATGGGTATGGGTTTTGGTCAAAGCTTGGCCTTTGCTCATGTAGAGATTGGTATGGTGTATTTATTTAATGCAAATTGGGAATGAGATATTTGTGGGGGCATGAGAGGGGGGGCCGTCCACTTCTTGGTGGGGGTTTTTCTTTGCTCATTTTGGTGGTTCACTTGGTGCTCTCTACACTCTCATTCTCATACAAAAATACTTAGCCACTTTGCTCATGCCACTAGTTTTGGTCACCCTCTTCTTCATCTTCTATTGTTGCTCACTTGAGCATATGGTTGAGAGAAAATTATGGTGAGACGATACTACAACCCCCCCACTCTCCACTACTAACTATCTTGGATGGTTGGTTGGTCCGCTTGGATAACCTGGAGCCTGTGCCGTTTCCCTCGGGTGGATCATCGGAGAAGAAGGAAGACCAGCGACCAATGTCAATCCGCATCATTAGGAGCTTGGAATCGGTTGAAGACCGGAAAGACTTGGTTCAGTAGGTATAACCGTTCTATCTCCTTTTGTTAGCTTACTGGTTATTAGGGTTAATGGTTTCGATCTTGGAAATCGGGAAATGGTAGCACCAGGTTTTAGAAAAATTTTGTTCCGCATTTGGCCACGGTTCGATGGCCGGGGCGCTGCCGTAACCCTTCAACAATGCCACAAGAAGAATTCGTTTATTTCTGAACTTTTCCTTTTGTGTGTATTCTTTATGTTAAGAACTGTGTTTTGATTCAGAACGTATAATCCATTACATAATGCACCAAACCCAATCAACACTTGATTTAGGTAAATGTTCATAACATTATTCTCTACTACAAAGTAATATCCTTCTTTATCTAATAAAGAAATTGATATTAAATTGCATATCATAGAGGGTACGTAATAACAGTCGTTCAGGATCAATGTATTCCCAGTTGGCAATAAAAGGTGATATTCACCGACTGTTTTGGCTGCAACACTTGCACCATTCCCTACTTTTAGAGAATGATCACCTTTTCTCAGTTCTCTACCTTCCTTAGCCCATGCAACAAATTACATATGTGGGATCCCGATCCGGTATCTAATATCCAGAATGTTGAGTATACTGAGAAACAGTTCTCGGCAACTAACATATCCGAAGAAGATGCATCAACATGCTTATTATTCATTTGGGTAGTGAGGTAATCCGGATATTCCCCTATTTCCTGCTCGGACTTATAACACTTAAAAGTTGGAGCGGAACCAACGTTTCCCTTCTCAGTATAACAAGCGGGTTCAGTCAATACATCAATATTATTATCTTGATTAAGGCATGATATTGGTTGATGCCTGGAGAGAGAGAGAAGGAAACGCGTTAGCGTGCGCTCTTTGCAAGATTAGATTAGTTATTATCTTATCTAATCAGGACGGCTCCCACTGTTTTTATCAAATCTTCGTTCAAACCCTAAAAGGTAAGACTAGCCGGGATTAATTACACCTTACAAGTTCGCCAATTTTTCAGCCATGCCAGTGCCGGTACTTTAAGGGAGGTTCCCCATGCTTTCGCACGGACCTAATTAAAATAAACCTCGTTTTTCCCAGGGGTGTGACCCCGTTAACAGTTTTCTAGACACCTACTTGATTGGTTAATTATGATATGTAAAACTCTCTCAGGAGTAACTCTTACTCGCAGTGGGTATCGAGATCCAACTATCTCATAGAAGGTATGCAATCTCATTGCAAATTACAACACTTGAAATTCCCGATAATATTTTGCCCCAAGCGATCAATGACCTTGACAAGGTCAACAAACCATAAATTGCAAGTCAAGTTCAACCTGTACATTTCATGATTAAATTATACCCACCTGCACGACCCTTGACAAGGTCAACAAGGCCGTACGACTACCTTAATCCAATCGCATCTTATGCTTTAGCAGATAAGCACTAATCGGTTACCGTACACTACGCCTTGACTAGGTCAACAAACGAAATACGAATACTAAATAGTTCTTATCTGAAATGACGGATGGCTACGACAGGTTTTAATAAAACCTTTTGCGTAATAAACTTGATATCGTTGTAAAATCGAGTGATTTTGAAAAGGAATGTTTTTTAGGCTTTTGCTAGTTTTGCTAAAGAGGTCACTCCAGGTGAAGGGATCTCGGCTCTTTCCTTATCGAATAAGGTGCTGGATATTCTATAAGGAATACTTCTATGGAAAGCAAGAACTATAAAGGAAATCAAAAACAAAACCCAGTGGGTTATAGCATCTGCTAGTTTCGCAAAAGTGGTCACTCCCGATGAAGGGATCTCGGCTCTTTCCTTATCGAATAAGGTGCTGGATATTCTACAAGGAATACCGCTATGCAAAGCAAAAACTAGAGCTACCCTTTTCGAAAATTTGATTCTACAACATCTATAGGTTTCTTTTATTTCATTAATCTCATTAATGAAGTCCTATCAATTATGCTTCCTAAGCATCACAGAAGAAACGAAAATACAACATACACTTATGCCATCTGCATTCGCCACAATGTCCCGTTACGCACCGTTAGGATACTTAACTAACCGCATAGTGGGGCGGGACTAGTGCGGGTGCAAAACATAAGCAACATTTATTATATATCACATATACAATAATAAAGCATTCGTCTCACGCATATAAAGTGATCACATCACAGAATATCAGCAGCAAAAGATAACATATGAAATATTGGATATACTAGGAATTCCGTGTTTTAATTTAAGCCAGTATAAAACACGGATTACATGGTCGCAATTAAGAGCCAAACCCACATCTCAAGACCCCTACGAGAGTGGCAAGCAACCTTACCAATTCTAGAGTTAGGAGACCCGGACTCGACTCCTCGAGATGGTCTCCCACTGGACTCTAGAACCCGGTAACTTGTGCTCCCCGCCTTGGGTCTATCCTAATGCGGAAAAGTAAATAATATACAACAATAGTGAGATCATCCACAACCCGGAAGTATCCCAATAAAAGAATATTACATACAATGAATGTCACATGAATGAAAATAAAAACTCTCATCTCACATAAAACCTCCCGGCTATTCAAAACGCGACGATCCAATATAACATATCCAAGCAACACATAACATACACATGTCATAAAAAATCTAGACGATGTTAAACATTCCGATCGAATCAAAAAACACCCAAAATTTCCCAAAAAGCTCAACATTTGAGCGTAGTTTAAAAATACTTAGTAAATGCCACAACTCCTATGAACCAACCGTAGAAGGGTCAACCAATGCATCACATGTGGCACCGCTGAAGTACCACAAACCCTAAGATTTTGTGGCGGTTCTGGCGGTCACATAATCGAGTTAAGGTTTCGTTCTTCTAGAGGGTCCACAGTATCTCTTGCATGATCTTCTGAAATTTTTGAACTAAGGAAAAATTCAGCACTTGGAAAATTTTCCGACAAGGGTTAAAGTGGGTATTTGATATCCGATCGAACTTTTTAACACCGTCTAGAATAACCCGAAAAACTATTAGAATTACGACTACGAAACACTCCGAGTTGCCTTTGTGGAAAATTAGCATCTCATGAAATTTTAGCAAAAACAAATAACACCTGAAACACCAAAACCCAGAGCCTGGAACACAAAAAAAAAATTGAACCCAAAATTCCTTAAAGGGGCCGGCCTGCTCGGATTTCAGGGCTATGTGCTGGGCCAAAAACCGTCCAAATGAGTTCAAATTTCTTCTGTGTTCATGTCATATCTCATACAACATTCTGCAGTTGTTTTAAAAAATTTTAGAGCCCATTTAAAAATCGACAGAAACCAGGTTTTCATGTTTTAAGTTTCGGAGCAGTTTCGGTTTGGTAATCTAACAAACATTGTCAAAATCTTTAGCTCGGCTCTGATACCATTGTAGTGTTCCCTAGCACGAAAGCAAGGTTTCGGAAGGCATCGTCCATACCATTTTCAAAAACTTGTCATGCTAAGCAACTCTAAACTAAGAATCTTTAACTTGAGATTTAGACAAACGCTAATGTAAACTACTTTACATGTTGAGAACAAGAATATAACCTTTTTAGTTCTAGTCCTTCTCTTCTAAAGCTCCGGGTTGAAGTCCACACGACTCTACAAGGCTTCTCTTTGAGTTGAACGACCGTCTTTCGTGATCGTGCCAAAGACGATCCACCCGAAGTTCCTCTAGATCAAGCTAACGCTACACTAAACTCCCTTTGTGTATGAAACACACCACACTAAATTGCTAATTTAGCGTGGGATGATGAAGTAGGGGATATGATAAGCTCACTAGGTTTCTCACAAGCTCAATGATTCACATCTCATGTGATGGTTTGAGCTTAGACGTGAGATGAATAAATTGTAAAGATCAAGAGGAGGAAGAAGCTCAAGAAAAATGGTTTAGGCATTAAGCATGAAGCAAGTGTAGAAAACAATAATATGAATCATCTCTCTCCTCACTCATTCAAGCATGGAATAAATTGCAATTCTAAATTGCAACCATGTTTGAATAGTAACTCAAGAATAATAAAAAACCATATAAGCACATGCCTCATCCATACCCAAAATATCTCCACAATTTTCACCTCATTTTTCCATTTTTTAAAAATAGAAAAATATGCCATGCTTCATATAATATATATATATATATATATATATACATTAATATATACATATATATAAATAAAGCAATTAGTGAGCTAATAATATTAGTTAAGATATAATTATATCACATATAATATATATCACACTATTAAATCAACACTTGATCTAACAATCCGGTTATATCACTTATAACCGACAAATATTATTTATCTGAATATCACATTATCAAATCAACACTTGATTCGATAATTTGGTCATATCACATATGACCTAACCGATAACAGATAACTGCCAGATTACAATACGGTATCACATACACGTATTTAATCAGGCCCACGCACATATCATATATGTGCCCTACTTCATTTTGCTCGAACCAGGAAACTTTCGTGTGGGACTCTAAAGACTTGTCAATACGCCGGCAGTAGGTGATGATCACATCAGTCACCTACAAGCCGTCAGCGGTACTAGCTGGACGCATTGGCTACCCGGGTATTTGTTAGTTATATGTATGCCCTAGAGGCCATTACTGTACATAGGATGTGTTAGTTATATGTATGCCCTAGAGGCCATTACTGTACATAGGATGTATATTGTAGTGGATGCTGGGACATATATAGGGAGGACTTTCTTGCTCGACATGATAGTATGCTATCTGGTTGAACTTTACCTTAACGTGTATACTGATTGTCTCTCTGTTACATGTTGGTAAAGCCCTTAGGATGTGTGCTTGACTACCTGGACTATGATACGGATCATACTAGTGGGGACATGGTAATCCATAAGTACATCCTTCAAAGTCCCTAGTCGAGGGTGTATCGAGACGGGGCATCGATATACCAGAGTAGACTAGCGTGTAGCTTCTCGACCCATACAGATGGGCGATGGATGATCCCATATCCATTGGTGTTTGATATCGGAGATGATATACGGGTGCTCAGTAGAGACTGGGTACACTGGACGGACTCACTGAGAACTCCCAGATGGTATTATACCTTACGTCAGATGGCAGTTCTCTGGTGACACTGGTATAGAGTAGTCTGTTGACCCGAGATCGTCATAGAGTCTTGTGTGGTTCCCACTGTGCTTTGATTTCCATCTTACCACGTCTAAGAGGGCGTGCAAAACGGTGGTTTTTGGGTACAGTCCCGAGTCACATGGAGGCAATGAGCGATAGGAGGGGATTCGTCTCTCCCGGTATAGGGGGTTGATGTTGCGCTGTGTTCGATTGGCTATAACAGGAAATCCCTGGCCAGGGTTGCTGAGATTTACTGGTAAGTGTTACCAGTAGTTTCTCGAATAGTTATAGACCTTATATCGACACGACTTATTGAGCTATTGGGGTCTGACGTCTACCACCCCTAGGCGAGATATGCGACATATCAGACGATCAGACCGGACTGTACGGTAGTGTTACTGGTCGGATTCACTGGAGTGTGAGCGGCCTTGCTCGTCGATCTTCAGATCGCTCAATACCCGGGTGGCCATTACGTTTAGCAGACCGCTTGCGGCTTGTGGATGCTTGATATGATCATCATCTGCTGCCGGCGTATTGACGAGTCTTTAGAGTCCTACACAGAGGTTTCCTGGCTCAAGCGAAACGAAATAGGAGCGCATATGAGATATGTGCGGGACCGAGAATAATGCGTGTATGTGATACCGTATTCTATTCTCGCGATAAATATATCGAATGGTTGTATGCGATATAACCTAGTTATCGATTCAAGCGTTGATTCGATAAGCCGATATATTGTATACTAGTCGGTTGTGTGCGACATAACCGGGTCATTGAATCAAGTGTTGATTTAATGATTTAATGCATATTTATATATTTGATATATTCCTTTGCATCAAATAGTATCGGTTTACTTAAGATGGATTTTCTCACTCGGATGGGCGCATTGTATATGCGATATACTTTTGTGCACTTGATTGTATCATGTTTGATGATACATGTCATGCTAGGGTTCAAGTGTAAAGATTAAACCTTGGTTAATGAAATGGTTAGGGTTTATTATTTATTATTCATTTATCTTATTTAATTATCCTTTTTAGTTTTGATAAATGAATAAAATAAAAGAGAAAAGAATGGTGGCTAATTTTGTTCTTTAGTTGAAGCTTCATGAAGCTTTGTTCAAGTCAACCATTCTTATCTCATCCTTAACCCTAACCATTCCCACTAACCATGATTCATTCTCTACACATGACTCTAGTTAAAATTATGATAAGAATTCATTTTCTTTTCTTATTCTTTTGAACTTATCATAACTTTCTTCTTCTTCTTCTTCATCTTCTTCTTTGAAGAAGCTTGAGGTCATCAATGGTGGATTGATGATTTGAGTGAGAAATCCGATTTTAAAGTCTACCCACTTCCTATTTCTTCATCCTCTACCTCTTGCCAAGTAGTAGAGTGTGTTTACTTCACAAGTTTCATGACTTGGTGAAGTTGTGAGCTTGATCTAGCGATGCCTCGACGTAGATCATCTTCGGCATGGACATCGACGACCTAGCTTGCCCATTCTCCGACGAAGCCGACTCTAGAGCCCGGATTTGATTTGGACAGCGGAGACGACCTCGTTGCGGAGCCGTGGAGGTGGAGGACCGGATCTACAAAGGTTGTATTTCCGTTAAACTTTTAGTTAAGTGTTAACTAGTTAGTTTTTCGCCTAGACATCTAGCCGACGATCCGTAGTTTAGGGTTTGTAGGCACCGTAAAATTTGAAATTGGCATGGTTGATGCCTTGTGAGACCTCTCTTCTGTGCCTAGGAACCCTACAGTGGTATCAGAGCCTAGCTAGAGCCTTAGGCGAAGTCCAGACGGAATTCGAAGTCCGAACGAACCCGGAACCCCGAAACAAATATGCTCTCTGTCCTTTTTTCAAAAACAGGGATTTTTCTATATTAAAAATATTCAGTAAAATCAGCAGGAGATTCTAAGGGAAACTGTAAAATTCGTCAGCCTGATTCAATCATTGCGCCGCGTTTCCGCGGCACGAGCATGGCTCGTGCGGCAGAACCGCGGTCGATTTGTCGTTTTGCGCAACTAAATTTGTACAGTAATTCCTCTTTTGCTATGCTGGTCTTTCTGGGTATTTTTAATTGTTTTTCAAGAGTTGAATAATCTGGAGTTGTTTTGGGGATTCGGTATTTCGATCGGGGTATCAAAGTTTGTCTATGTGTCTTTCCGGATAATTTTTAGAATATGTTAAAAAGTTCGACCAGATATAAATACCCAATTTTTCCCCTGTCGGGAAATTTCCAAGTGTTGGATTTTTCCGTAGTTTAACGACGTTCTAAGTAGTGCAAGTAACGCGATGGTCCCTCTAGAAGACACAAACCTTAACTCGATTATGTGACCGTCTTGAACTGCCCTTTGAACCTTCGGGTTTGGGGAAGTACGGCGTGCCACATGTGAGGCGTTGGCTTGACCCTTCTACGGCTGGACCGTTGGTACTGAGGTACGAACTGAATGTTGTTAGACTTATTTCATGTGTTGATCTGTATCGGGAAAACTTGGGTGTTCGATTGTTCGATCGAAAAGTTTAGCATTTTCTATTTATCCGGAATGTGATACAATAATTGGAATTCACAAATAGTTATGAGTTGATAACGGAATGAATATTATAAACATAGCAGTTTAGTCTCACTTGATCGGTTGCCACGGAATTTTGATGCGATCAAAAGTCCGTCGCAATCACGTAGCGTACGCGGATACTCGCCGGGTAAACTTAATAGACAGCCTCACTCCATAGCCCCGACCAAGTGACTATAGGAGAACCCCGTCGCCGAAAGCATCCGTTCGGGTGCTCGCGGCAGCGGTGTTCTGCCTTGGTGCACTTCGTCGACGGTATCGGGGGTGCGGCCGTCTACTGAAGTTTGCGACGAGTATTCGATCAGGATGTCGGGAATCTTGTTGAATTGCCCGACTTGATATTGAAAAGAGTTTTTGATTTTGAGACTAAAATGCGGGGTTTATAATTGTTAGGCATGCGATGTCTAAGTAATTCATTTGGTCAGGCATGCGATGTCTGAGGTGATTGCGGATTCCAACTATTGTAGTTTTACACTTTCTTTTCTGTGACCGTAAGTGTAATATGTGATATCGCCGGTTTCGTTGCTATATGTCAACGACAATTGGGATAGACATATTTACTTACGTTGATGACATGTGATGTTATGTGTTGCTGGATATGTTATATTGGATCGTCGTGTTTGAATAGCCGGGGGTTTTTATGTGAGATGAGTGTTTTTCATTTTCATTCATGTAAAAACTTGTATGTAATATTCTTTTATTGGGGCGCTTCCAGGTTGCGGAAGTTGTCACCCGTTGTATATTATTTACTTTTCCGCACTAGGATAGACCCAAGGAGGAGGGCACAAGTAACCGGGTTCTGGAGTCCAGTGGGAGACCAACTCGAGGAGTCGAGTCCGGGTCTCCTAACTCCAGAATTGGCAGGGTTGCTTGCCGCTCTCGTAGGGGTCTAGGGGTGTGGGTTTGGCTATTCATCACGACCGTGGAATCCGTGTTTTATACTGGCTCGTATTGAAAACACGGACGTCCTAGTATATCCAATATTTCATATGTTTCTTCTGCTGCGATTTCTGTGATGTGATCATGTGATGTTCTGTGATAGATACAGTATATAGTATATATGATATATTATATAGATGTTACTTATGTTTTACACCCGCGCTAGCCCTGCCCCGCTCTGCCGTTAGTTACCTAACCTAACGGTGCACGAGGGGACATCGAGGCGAATGCGGATGGCATAAGTGTACGTCGTATTTATCTGTGATGTTTAGGTACATTAAATGATGGGACTTCATTAATGTGATTAATGAAAGTAAAAGAAACCTAAGATGTTGTAGAATCGAATTTCAAAATTAAAACAGGTAGCTACAGTTCTTGCTTTGCATAGCGGTATATGTGATATATCCTGCACCTTATTCGATGAGGAAAGGACCGAGATCCCTTCACCGGGAGTGACTCCTTTAGCAATAACTGGCAGATGCTATACACTCGGTTTGTATTTTGATTGCTTTTAAGTGTTTTTGCTTTGCACAGCGGTATATGTGATATATCCTGCACCTTATTCGATGAGGAAAGGACCGAGATCCCTTCACCGGGAGTGACTCCTTTAGCAAAACAAGAAAAGCCTCAAAAGCACTCCATTTCAAAATTCATTCGATCCTACAACGATATCAAGTTCATTACGCAATAGGTTTTCATAAAAACCTGTCGTAGCCCTCCGTCATTTCAGATAAGTGCTGTTTAGTATTCGTGCTGCGTTTGTTGGCCTCCGTCAAGGCGCAGTGTGAGGTAGCTAACCAGTATTTATCTGCTTATGCATATGATGCAGATTGAGTTAGGGTAGTCGTGCGACCTTGTTGGCCTCCGTCAAGGGTCGTGCGGGTGGGTTTGATTCGATCAAGAAATAACGGGTTGAACTTGACTAGTAGCCTATGGTTTGTTGGCCTCCGTCAAGGTCATAGGGTGCTAGGGGCAAAATATTATCGGGAATTTCAAGTGTTGAAATTTGCAATAAGATTGCATACCTTCTATGAGATAGTTGGATCCCGATACCCGCTGCGAGTAAGTGTTACTCCTGGGAGAGTTTTATACATTACAATTAGCCGATCAAGTAGGTGTCTAGAAAGGTGTCAACGGGGTTACGCCTATGGGAAAACGAGGTTTACATTAATTAGGTTCGTGCGAAAGCACGGGGGACCTCCCTCAAAGTACCGACACTGGCCTGGCTGAAAGATTGGCGAACTTGTAGTGTGTAATTAATCCCGGCTAGTCTTTCCTTTTAGGGTTTGAAGGAAGATTTGATAAAAAGCAGTGGGAGCCATCCTGATTAGATAAAATAATAACCAATCTATTCTTGACAGAGCGCACGCTGAGTGTTTTCTTCTCTCTCTCTCCAGGTAGCGACCATATCATGCCTTAATCAAGATAATAATACGGAATATTGACCGAACCCGCTTGTAATACTGAGCTGGGGAACGTTGGTCCCGCTCCTACTTATAATTGTTATAAGACAGAGCAGGAAATTGGGGATTACCAGAATTCCCGTGCCGCCCAAACGAAGAGAGTGCATGCTGATGCATCATCTTCGGGTGTGTTCATTATACAGAACTGTTTCTCAGTATTCTTTACGTCCTGGGTATGTGATACCAGATCAGGATCCCAGATATGTAATTAGTTACATAGGGCTACAGATAGGTAGAGAACTGAGAACGGGTGATAAGTTTCATGAGGCAGAAAATGGGGCAAGAGTTGCAGCCAAGTCTGTCGGTCACTGTCACCCTGTATTATCAATACATTGATTCTGAACGAATGTTATTAGATACCGAACCTGATATACAAAATCATATCTGTCTCTTTATTAGTAAAGAAATGATAAAATTTTGTATTGTTGGATAATGTTTTGAACATTTCCTATATCAAAAGTTGATCGGTTCAGGCACGTTATCTAAAAGCATTAATGTTCTAAATCAAACTACAGTTCTTAGTATACGGATCACACACAAGAGGAAGAGTTCAGAAATGAACGAATTCTTCTTGAGGCATTGTAGACTAGGTCAGATCAATGCGACCCGACTAGCTAGAGTTACATATAGATGCATATTTAAATCAGTTTGAATTTACATCTTGTGAAACTCGCCAGTCATGTCACAAAGATAAGATGACCATAGCTCCGTTTACTGGAAACATCGAAAGAGTTAATGAACTCTTGGGATGATACATGTTGATGTATGTAGGTCCCCAGTCTATAAATGCCAAGACCGGTTCTTTATACTTCGTTACATTCTCTGATGATCTTTCGAGTTTCAGACCTATGTTCCTGTTGAAACACAAGTCCGAACCTTTTGAGATATTCACAGAATATAAGTTAGAAGTAGAGAACCAAAATATGGGTATAAGTATTATGTCCTATGATGAGATCAGGGAGGAGAATACTTGTGCACGGAAATCCTGGATTATTCAGAATGAGATTCTCTCTCAGCGTTACTCCTCTGTATACACCATAGCACGATGGTATATAGGGGCGGAGCAGATACACCCTATTTGATATGGTGTGCTCTATGATGAGTAATACTGAGTAAACCTTTTTCCTTTTGGGTGTTATGCACTTGAGAAGTTGCATACCTATTGAATAGGGTTCAAATCAAATCAGTTGCCTACCTCTTCATATGTGATATGGAAAGGGAAGAGCCCATATCTTAAGTTGGTTAAGATTTGGGGTTGTCCGGCCTATGTCTGAAAGCAAAATCCGGACAAGCTCGAGGCAAGGTCTGTAATGTAGAACTGGAAAGGTTCCAGCTATACAAACTGCAGCTGATGATTTGACAGAACCAAAGGATTCAGTAGATACCAACGAACCTCAGCCTCTCCGCCGATCTAGTAGGGTTCCTCACCCACCTGAGAGATACTTCGGTTTCTCTATGACAGTGGGAGCGAGGATTGCATCATGATATGATGACCCAACTAGTTTCGAGCTGGCCATCAGGAGTAGGACTCTGTGAGAATGGCTGGATGTTTAGCGATCTGAGATGGAATCCTTATACACCAACAAAGTATGGACTTTGGTTGCTATATCTGAAGGGTTAAATCCCCATCAGGAGCAAGTATATCTTGAGAAGATTACTTGGTGTAGATGGAAAAGTTGAGACTTTCAAAGCTAGACTTGTTAAAGGTTTTCGTCATTGACCAGGCGTGGATTATGATGAAACCTTTTCTAAGGATCTATGCTTAAGTCCATCCAGATCCTACTTGTCACGGCTACATACCATGACTGCGATATCTGGTGGTTGGGTGTCTTGACTGCTTTTCTAAATGATGATTTAGAAGAGAGCGTCTATAAGTTCACAGCCAGAGGGCCTCGTAGACAGTGGGAGCAGCGGAAACGTGTGCAAGATGCTTTATAGGATAAAGCAGGCATCGCGGAGTTGGAACATCTGTTTTGATGAATTAGTCAAGGAGTTTGACATCATCAAAATAGTAGATGAACCTTGTATAAACAAAAAGGTAGTAGGGAGTATGGTGAAAATCCTCGTAGAGTACGTGGATGACATACTCTTGATAGGGAAAGAGTTTCCTATGCTACGCTCGGTCAATCTCCGCTTATCACAATGATTCTCCACATAGGATCAAAATGATACCTCCTAAATCCTGGGTTTTGGATCTATGAGATAGATCTAATTGGATGTTGGGATTCTCACTAGTTGTAGTGAGATAGTATCAATTGATCCTGGGGAGAATCACTGGAAGTGTTCCAGGGTGATAAAGACGACTGAATGTCAGTCACAGGCATTGTCTTTACCCTCAGTAAAGGGACGGTATGTTGGAAGAGTTCCAAGCTAGATACCGTGACATACTAGACGATAAAGGCATGATACATCGCTACTTAAGATGCTACCATAGAGGCAGTCTGGGTGTATAATAGTTCATGAGATGAACTTCGTTCCTACCATTGTGAGACAATGGAGTTGTGGCTTATGCCAAGGAACGCCCGTCCCATCAGTGATCCGGACATATTCTAAGGCAGTATCACTTGATCATGGAGATGGTTGATCTCCAGGGTGATCGAGGTTTGGAGAGTAGACTCAGAGGACAACACAGCGGATTCACTCACAAAGGCCTGTTCCCAGAGAGAGACTTTTATGGGATGGTTGAGTATGAGATACTACAACCACTGCTATCAGATGGCCCTAGTGCAAGTGGGAGATTGTTAGTTATATGTATGCCCTAGAGGCCATTACTGTACATAGGATGTATATTGTAGTGGATGCTGGGACATATATAGGGAGGACTTTCTTGCTCGACATGATAGTATGCTATCTGGTTGAACTTTACCTTAACGTGTATACTGATTGTCTCTCTGTTACATGTTGGTAAAGCCCTTAGGATGTGTGCTTGACTACCTGGACTATGATGCGGATCATACTAGTGGGGACATGGTAATCCATAAGTACATCCTTCAAAGTCCCTAGTCGAGGGTGTATCGAGACGGGGCATCGATATACCAGAGTAGACTAGCGTGTAGCTTCTCGACCCATACAGATGGGCGATGGATGATCCCATATCCATTGGTGTTTGACATCGGAGATGATATACGGGTGCTCAGTAGAGACTGGGTACACTGGACGGACTCACTGAGAACTCCCAGATGGTATTATACCTTACGTCAGATGGCAGTTCTCTGGTGACACTGGTATAGAGTAGTCTGTTGACCCGAGATCGTCATAGAGTCTTGTGTGGTTCCCACTGTGCTTTGATTTCCATCTTACCACGTCCAAGAGGGCATGCAAAACGGTGGTTTTTGGGTACAGTCCCGACTCACATGGAGGCAATGAGCGATAGGAGGGGATTCGTCTCTCCCGGTATAGGGGGTTGATGTTGCGCTGTGTTCGATTGGCTATAACAGGAAATCCCTGGCCAGGGTTGCTGAGATTTACTGGTAAGTGTTACCAGTAGTTTCTCGAATAGTTATAGACCTCATATCGACACGACTTATTGAGCTATTGGGGTCTGACGTCTACCACCCCTAGGCGAGATATGCGACATATCAGACGATCAGACCGGACTGTACGGTAGTGTTACTGGTCGGATTCACTGGAGTGTGAGCGGGCTTGCTCGTCGATCTTCAGATCGCTCAATACCCGGGTGGTCGTTACGTTTAGCAGACCGCTTGCGGCTTGTGGATGCTTGATATGATCATCATCTGCTGCCGGCGTATTGACGAGTCTTTAGAGTCCTACACAGAGGTTTCCTGGCTCAAGCGAAACGAAATAGGAGCGCATATGAGATATGTGCGGGACCGAGAATAATGCGTGTATGTGATACCGTATTCTATTCTCGCGATAAATATATCGAATGGTTGTATGCGATATAACCTAGTTATCGATTCAAGCGTTGATTCGATAAGCCGATATATTGTATACTAGTCGGTTGTGTGCGACATAACCGGGTCATTGAATCAAGTGTTGATTTAATGATTTAATGCATATTTATATATTTGATATATTACTTTGCATCAACTAGTATCGGTTTACTTAAGATGGATTTTCTCACTCGGATGGGCGCATTGTATATGCGATATACTTTTGTGCACTTGATTGTATCATGTTTGATGATACATGTCATGCTAGGGTTCAAGTGTAAAGATTAAACCTTGGTTAATGAAATGGTTAGGGTTTATTATTTATTATTCATTTATCTTATTTAATTATCCTTTTTAGTTTTGATAAATGAATAAAAGAAAAGAGAAAAGAATGGTGGCTAATTTTGTTCTTTAGTTGAAGCTTCATGAAGCTTTGTTCAAGTCAACCATTCTTATCTCATCCTTAACCCTAACCATTCCCACTAACCATGATTCATTCTCTACACTTGACTCTAGTTAAAATTATGATAAGAATTCATTTTCTTTTCTTATTCTTTTGAACTTATCATAACTTTCTTCTTCTTCTTCTTCATCTTCTTCTTTGAAGAAGCTTGAGGTCATCAATGGTGGATTGATGATTTGAGTGAGAAATCCGATTTTAAAGTCTACCCACTTCCTATTTCTTCATCCTCTACCTCTTGCAAAGTAGTAGAGTGTGTTTACTTCACAAGTTTCATGACTTGGTGAAGTTGTGAGCTTGATCTAGCGATGCCTCGACGTAGATCATCTTCGGCATGGACATCGACGACCTAGCATGCCCATTCTCCGACGAAGCCGACTCTAGAGCCCGGATTTGATTTGGACAGCGGAGACGACCTCGTTGCGGAGCCGTGGAGGTGGAGGACCGGATCTACAAAGGTTGTATTTCCGTTAAACTTTTAGTTAAGTGTTAACTAGTTAGTTTTTCGCCTAGACATCTAGCCGACGATCCGTAGTTTAGGGTTTGTAGGCACCGTAAAATTTGAAATTGGCATGGTTGATGCCTTGTGAGACCTCTCTTCTGTGCCTAGGAACCCTACAGGATGTATATTGTAGTGGATGCTGGGACATATATAGGGAGGACTTTCTTGCTCGACATGATAGTATGCTATCTTGTTGATCTTTACCTTAACGTGTACACTGATTGTCTCTCTGTTACATGTTGGTAAAGCCCTTAGGATGTGTACTTGACTACCTGGACTGTGATGCGGATCATACTAGTGGGGACATGGTAGTCCATAAGTACATCCTTCAAAGTCCCTAGTCGTGGGTGTATCGAGACGGGGCATCGATATACCAGAGTAGACTAGCGTGTACCTTCTCGACCCATACAGATGGGCGATGGATGATCCCATATCCATTGGTGTTTGACATCGGAGATGATATACGGGTGCTCAGTAGAGACTGGGTACACTGGACGGACTCGCCGAGAACTCCTAGATGGTATTATACCTCACGTCAGATGGCAGTTCTCTGGTGACACTGGTACAGAGTAGTCTGTTGACCCGAGATCGTCATAGAGTCTTGTGTGGTTCCTACTGTGCTTTGATTTCCATCTTACCACGTCCAAGAGGGCGTGCAAAACGGTGGTTTTTGGGTACAGTCCCGAGTCACATGGAGGCAATGAGCGATAGGAGGGGATTCGTCTCTCCCGGTATAGGAGGTTGATGTTGCGCTGTGTTCGATTGGCTATAACAGGAAATCCCTGGCCAGGGTTGCTGAGATTTACCGGTAAGTGTTACCAGTAGTTTCTCGAACAGTTATAGACCTCATATCGACACGACTTATCGAGCTATTGGGGTCTGACGTTTACCACCCCTAGGCGAGATATGCGACATATCAGACGATCAGACCGGACTGTACGGTAGTGTTACTGGTTGGATTCACTGGAGTGTGAGCGGGCTTGCTCGTCGATCTTTAGATCGCTCAATACCCGGATGGCCGTTACGTTTAGCAGACCGCTTGCGGCTTGTGGATGCTTGATATGATCATCATCTGCTGCCGGCGTATTGACGAGTCTTTAGAGTCCTACACAGAGGTTTCCTGGATCAAGCGAAACGAAATAGGAGCGCATATGAGATATGTGCGGGACCGAGAATGATACCAGTATGTGATACTGTATTCGATTCTCGCGATGTGACATTGATCGGTTATATGCGATATAGCCGGGTTATCGGATCAAGTGTTGATTCGATAAGATGTTACTAATGATACCAGTCGGTTATGTGCGTCATGACCGGATCGTTAAATCAAGTGTTGATTTAATGATTTAATGCATAATTATATATTTGATATATTACTTTGCATTAACTAGTATCGGTTCACTTTAAATGGATTTTCTCGCTCGGGTGTGCACATTGTATATTCGATATAGTTTTGTGCACTTGTTTGTATCATGTTTGATGATACATGCCTTATGGTTAAGTGTTAAGAATTAAACTATAGTTAAGTGGGTGATTAGGGTTTTTGATTTCATTTTATTCATTTATCTTTTTGGAAAAAAAAAAGGCAAAATGAGGAAAATGGTTGCTTTCTTTTGTTCATTCATGAATCTTCATGAAGACTTTGACTTTTTGACCATTTTGTCTCATGCTTAACCCTAACCACTCACTTAAACCTTAGTTAACTCTCTACATCTAACCATGGTCTTGTTATGATAAGGTTGGATTATTCATTTCATTTTTAATTAATCTTATCATATTATTCTTCTTCTTCTTCCTTGCTTCAAGTGAAGAAAGCTTGCCTCCATCAATGGCAAGTGATGAATTTGAGTGAGAAATCCAAAACTAAAGTCTACCCACTTCCTATTTCTTCATCCTCTACCTCTTGCCAAGTAGTAGAGTGTGTTTCCTTCACAAGTTTCTTGACTTGGTGAAGTGAGAGCTTGATCTTGCGATGCTTCGACGTAGATCATCTTCGGCATGGACATCGACGACCTAGCTCGTGTTTTCTCCGACGAAGCCGACTCTAGAGCCCGAATTCCTTTTGGACAGCGGAGACGACTTCGTTGCGGAGCTAAGGGGTGGAGCACCGGATCTACAAAGGTTGTATTTCCGATTCTTATAGTTAAGTGTTAACTAGTTAGCTTTTTCGCCTAGTTTTCTAGAAAACGATCCGTAGTTTAGGGTTTCTCGGCACCGTAATTTTTATATTGCCTTCTGAGACCTCATTAGGGTGCCTAGGAACCCTACAGTGGTATCAGAGCCTAGCTAGAGCCTTAGGCGAAGTCTAGATGGAATTTGAAACCCGATCGAACCCGAAACACCAAATCAATCTTGCTCTCTGTACTTTTTTGAAAACAGTGAGTTTTTCCAAATTAAAAATTGCTAAAAAATTCAGCAGGGAAAAATAAGAATTACGGTGCAAAAAGTTTCTGGTGAACAGTAATTTTCGCGGCGGATCCGCGGCCCCTTGATGACGTCAGCCCTGTTCCTTTGCACAGTAATTCCTAGTTCAAAGAGCTGAGTTTTCTGGAATTTTTAATATTTATTCAAGAGTTGAATTTTTCTGCTGTGTTTTTGGGGACTCGGTGTTTCGATCGGAGTATCAAATTTTGTCTGTGTGGCTTTCCGGATAAATTTTTAGAATATGTTAAAAAGTTCGACCGGATATAAATACCCAATTTTTCCCCTGTCGGGAAATTTCCAAGTGTTGGATTTTTCCGTAGTTTAACGACGTTCTAAGTAGTGCAAGTAACGCGATGGTCCCTCTAGAAGACAACAAACCTTAACTCGATTATGTGACCGTCTTGAACTGCCCTTTGAACCTTCGGGTTTGGGGCAGTACGGCGTGCCACATGTGAGGCGTTGGCTTGACCCTTCTACGGCTGGACCGTTGGTACTGAGGCACGAACTGAATGTTGTTAGACTTATTTCATGTGATGAGCTGTTTCGGGAAAACTTGGGTGTTCGATTGTTCGATCGGAAAGTTTGACATTTTCTATTTATCCGGAATGGGATACAATAATTGGAATTCACAATAAGTTATGTGATAACTGAATGAATATTATAAACATAGCAGTTTAGTCTCACTTGATCGGTTGCCACGGAATTTTGATGTGATCAAAAGTCCGTCGCAATCACGTAGTGTACGCGGATACTCGCCGGGTAAACTTAATAGACAGCCTCACTCCATAGCCCCGACCAAGTGACTGTAGGAGAACCCCCGTCGCCGAAAGCATCCGTTCGGGTGCTCGCGGTAGCGGTGTTCCGCCTTGGTGCACTTCGTCGACGGTATCGGGGGTGCGGCCGTCTACTAAAGTTTGCGACGAGCATTCGATCAGGATGTCAGGAATCTTGTTGAATT